>CM021110.1:113575161-113627116 GCA_007115665.2 Sequoiadendron giganteum
GATGTATAGAGGGATAGGTAGGTAGAGAGAAGTAGAAAGGGAAGGAGAGATAGAGGGAGAGGTAGGGATGAAGAGAGAGGTGAGAGAGAAATAGAGAGAGGGAGGGGGAGATAAAGAGAAGTATAGAGGAAAGGAGAGAGTTGGGAGGAAGAGGTAGGGAGGGATGGAGAGATAGTATAGAGGAAAGGAGAGAGTTGGGAGGAAGAGGTAGGGAGGGATGGAGAGATAGGTGAGAGAGGGAGGGATCGGTAGGGAGATAGGTGAGATAGAGAGAAAGAAATTAGAGAGGGAAGGGGAAAGAGAGATATATGTGATAGAGAGAAGTAGAGAGGTAAGGAGCAAGGTGGAGAGGTTGAGAGGGAAGGATGGATGGAGGGAGAGAGAAAGAGGTATAGAGGGATAGGTTAGATAGCGATAAGTAGAGAGCGAAGGTGGATGGAAGGAAGAGAAAGAGGAAATATATAAAATTAAAGAGAGGAGGGAGAGAGAGGTGAGATAGAGAGAGAAGTAGAAATGGAAGGAGAGAGGGTGGAGATAGAGAAAATTAGAGAGGAAAGGAGGGAGGGAGGGAGAGAGAGCTGAGAGGGAAGGAGAGAGTGAGAGAGAAAGAGGGGAGAGAGAGCGAGGGAGGGAGAGGTAGGGATAGAGAGAGGTGAGATAGAGAGTAGAGATAGAAGGAGAGGGAGGGGAGATAGAGAGATGAAGAGAGGGAATACAGGAGGGAGATAGAGATTAGAGAGAGAGAGAGCTCAAAGGAGAGAGAGTCAGATAAATGGATGGAGATAGTGAGAGATAGAGGTATAAAGCATAAGAGATGAAAATGGGTGTGAGAGAGAAAGATGATACAACTTTTTTATTTCTAGAATTTGACCTCCTGTTTACTAAAATTTGATATGCTGATTATTGAAATTTGACTAAGTCTAAAAAATTATAAGATCTTCCAAAAACTAGAATTTTCATTATAACTCCAAGAGATTTGAAACCACTCTCAAACATCTTGAAACTATATACATGAAATATAACTTAAAGTATAAGAAAGTAAATTTCCATATGTAAATTTCAACTTATACTTTCATTCCAATATGTATATAGTTTCCCTAGTAGAGAAAGAGAAAGAGAAAGATAAAAAACCAAAAGAGTTCACAAAAATGCATTTCAATAATTCATGCAATTCATTTGCGAGTGTAAAATTCGACGCTCACCAAATGAAGTACTTCATTTAGCTAGCACCAAATTTGGCACTCACCAAATGATGTATTTCATTTGGCACTTGCCAAATGATGAATTTCATTTGGCACTTGTCAAATGAAGTACTTTATTTAGCTAGTGCCAAATTTGGGGCTCTCCAAATGGTGTAGTTCATTTGGCGAGTGCTAAATTTGGCATTCACCAAATTTCTTGCATTGGGAAATACCAACCCAAAGGATTGGATTTTGCCCAAGGGAATCCAACCCAAAGAGTTGGATGACCATTTGATGTCAAGGATGTGATTTTTTGAAAGGGTAACAAAATTTCACATATTTTTGGTTGTGCTACCCATACGGTTTACATGTATTTAAATGCAAGTTTATAAAAAAACCGTGATGGCGTTAAGCTATCTCTTACCTATATAACCATATAATTTTTTTAATATTTTGATTATGTTAAGGTTTTCATCCATAAATTCTCTTGTTAGTGCCTCCGTCTTTTGTCAAAAACCAGCATGTGCTAGTTTTTAGATAGATTTTTACTCATTCATTAAATTTTGAAACAAATTACATTTTTATAAATTAGACTCCATTCTACACAATAATTTATTTTTTTATTAGTTTTCAAAAAATTTAGGGGGGAGCATGCTCAAATTTCAACTTTTCAAGATGTGTCCACTTCAAAAATTCATAAAATATTATATTCATTGAAAAAATAGCCGAAATAATGGGGATAAAGTACATGGTGTTACCTAATTTCTCACCATTCAAATTTTTGAAATTCTAAAAAAATCTTAATGAAAAAGGGGGGGCCCTCAGACGCTATGCTATTTTTTTTATAAAAACATGACCTGTTTTGGGCCCCCCCTCTTTGAAACCCTTAATCTTCATTATTTTCAAAAAAAAATAGTAGCTTAGAAAGTAGACTCAGAGCACTTCAACTCTTGTTCTTGTTGCATCTTCAAATTTTGAGCATAACTATCTTCATTTTCTCGTGAACATCAGACTTTGCTAATTTAGAAGAAAGAAAAATGGTGGTATCTTAAGAGTGATTTTTGTGTCATAGATTGGTGCACACATCCTCTTATTATTATTTTTTTCTTTACTAGCTCATTTACTGCATATTTTATCTGAATGAAATTTTGATTATGACTTCTCATTTTTTGACTCAACTTATCTATTTATTAATGTATGGTGATAGAGTCTTAATTTTGTTAAGTGACCTTTTCTCCAAGAGAACAGAAAACTATGAAATAACCCTTAAGAATTAAAAGGGGGATAGAAAAATAAAGGATATTATGATCCTTTGGTCAAAAGAGAGATTAATAAAGAATATATATAAACAATTCTTTTAAAGAAGGAATAATTATTTATTTAAATAATTATTAAAAGACATCCTTTGTGAAAGGATGTGATGGTTTGAAAACCACCCCTTAAAGCTTATATAAAGCATTTAGGTGAGTCTTGGAAAGGGCGTGGAGAACATTCAAGGAGAGAAGAGAAAAAGGTAAAGAGAAATTCAGAGGGCACAAAGGAGTGAAGGTTAGGATCATTGGTAGCATTGATGCATTGTGTCTAACTTAGGGTACAACGTACACCTAAGAGTGTCTTGGACAGGGCAATGTTATTTATACGGTGGGGCAGGTTAGCTTATGTGTAAGAACTGGTTTCCTCTGGGGGTGCTTCCTTAATGTGGAGAGAAAAATCCTGAACTCACTAGGGGTAAGTAAACGTTGAGCTTAAACCAATAGGTAAAAAACAAGCAACAACAAGACAACTTGGCACAAATAGAAATCACACTGAACATCAATCATAATCAATCAAACGAATCGACCATCCGACTCAACATCAAGACAAGAAAATCAAAGCTCATTGGATGATCATCTTTTGAATCATGGTTTAATCACATTGGCACGAATGTTCAATTATTTTATCTCGATTGTTGTTATCATTTCTCTAGAGTACCTCAATGATGTCCTGAACTAGAGGGGCTAGGAAGGAGAATGATATTTTCTTTGTCTATTTTTTGTGAGTCAATCATTACTACTGTGAAAATTTTCACGGGACATGCTCTACAAAGTATCATTGATGAAATTCCGAATTTATATGGGAAAACAATTAACTCTTGTTTGTTTATGCAAGTGATGCTTAATTCATCTTGCTCCAATTATACCTAGATGCTTGTGTTATCTTGCACAATCAAAACTCAACGGAAGTTGTATGAAAGCAGTACTCAGGTCATCATGGTCTAATTATACCATCAATGTTTGTACTTACTTTCAACATTTTAAAAAGGCTCAATGATGATACCAAGCACAATGAATTAAATGGAAACATTGCATAATTAGGTTTGCATGGCTAAGATAGGATTGCATTCATATTAGTTTTGTATTTGCATAATAGATTTTTCCAAAGCTGACAACTCTCAACATGATGTTATCTCTCATTAAAAGATTGAGTACACTTTACATAATAAAAGAATCATTCATTTGCATTATCATTCCCATATCATATCGTTAGAAAGTATTATCATACATCTATCATAATAGTTGCATTATAAAGTCCACAAACAAAGCATCATTCATTCATCCATGCATCCATCACATATTTTCATTGCATTGCATAAATACAAAAATAAATCATTTTCATAATCCATACATCCATAAATATCATACATCTATCCATATGATTACAAAAAACAAAAAAAAATTCAAAAATAAAGCATCCTCTGTAATAGCATCATCATTCATAATCCATATCATACATCGATATCATAATAAATTCATTCTTTCGTTCATGCATAGACCATCAATATAGGAATCCATCATAACAATAATCCATAATAACATCGTAATCCATGCATCATCATAATCCATTCACATACTCGTTCATGCATTTAGATCATATATTCACATCTGAAAAAATCCAAAAAGAAAGCATTACCCTCATATATCCATACATTTGTATTTACCATATCCAAAAGCAATCCATTCATTTATCATGCATTAGAAATCATAAATCATTCATATCCACGTATAAAATCATATATTTTCATTCCATATAATAAACCATTCCACATTCATTCATTCGTCCATATCATCGATATATACATATGAAAAATACAGTGCATACCATATCATTTGCATGACTGCATCCATCTCATACATCATAATAAAAGCATCATCCATCAACACATAGAATCATACATCATCATCTCATTAATGCATCCATACATAAAACATGGCATAATCATATAGAACATCGCATGACGTATAGCACATAATATTAAATGCATCCATAAAACATCCATCATAAAAGGCATTTAAGCATCAGATCAATCATCGTAACTGCATATCATATAAATCTCATAATAACAATGTCAAGTGTACAAGGATGTCCAACAATATGAAGAGATACATCATCAAAAATGGGGAAGTATATCATAATATCATAAAGTCTTTGAATCGGTGTATATAATGTTTGAACAAATACATCAAAGCTAATCAAATGACAACACTATGAGGTGCTACCCCCAGACGTTGTTGGTCTCGCTACACCTACACCACCTGCCCCTCCAGCACCTGCACCTGATGGCCTTGCCCCTAGAGCTCCGCCTGGTGGTCCCCCCAAAAGTGGTTGAGTAACACCCCTGCTGGTAGTTCGAGAGTGGCTACGTGCTGACCCAGACTCTGCATAACTCGCCCGACGTTCTGTAGGCACTGCATCATAATATCGGCCCCTATAGTACTTGACCTCTTGGGTGACCTGGGTAACCTCTCTCATCATATCCCCAATAGTAGTCCCCTCTGCCACTCATTGTAATCTGTCTTCTAGGGCCACTGCCTACACACCATGCTATCTGGTAGCATTCCTCTTGGCTGTCAAGGTGGTAACCTGAGCCTGTGTCTGTCCCTGTAACTATCCCTGTGCCTATGTGAGTAATTCCTGCACCTAGGCTAGTTGTCCTTGCAACATCTACACCTACACCTGTAAGGAAACAATCTGTGTCTACTACTGCTATGAGGGCACCCCAATCTGTACATGTTACTGTGTTGTAGCCACCAAAGATCTCCTGCGATGAGGTATCATCACATCCCTCACATCAAATGCTTTGCCTCCTCCACCTCCACCTCCATCTCCATCACCACCTCTGCCTCCCCCACCCCCACCATCATCTCCTCTTCCATCCCCACCCTCGGCTCTCTCCTCCTCACCCCCATCACCCCTGCCTCTCCTTCATCTGGGTGCCCTCTCCTCATCATCATCCGAGGCTAGCACTGGCTCATCGGGGAAAAATATCCTGGGAAAAGGATGTGTGATGAAGTACTCAGCATAATCCTTTGACATCACAGCCTCTGTAACCTCTGTATGATAGGCCCACATCATGGGCTATAGCCCGTAATACCGCTAACATATTGCATCATATGAAAAAAGGGGCCCCCACTCTAGTATATCCTGGTGCCTCCGCACATCTATGGCCACTCCCTGGGGCATGCCCTGCACTCTGTCGTACTGTCGATGCACCTAGCCTAGAAGAAACCTCTCAATAATAAACCGTGTCCATCCAATCAAAAACCTGGTTGTGCACACATATGGCATCTCCAACTGATCCTTTGCCCATTGCTCACAGTCTAGGTAGGGTTGCCATGTCATAGTATCGAGGTCATCTAGCACTCATCTCAAGTACTCTAATTTTCCCAGCTATTGCTAGATAATGGGGCCTCTATATCCATATACATACTACCTGCCAATCGGCTGAAACTTGTTTGCAACTAGTCAGGTAATAGCTATGTCCTCCCATGCCCAGATCTATAGTAATGTGACCCCACCTGAGAGGCTAGCAACTCCAAGATAGACTACCTGATGTAGATCATGATATAGATGTGCCAACATGCATGAACCCCAGGCATATCGGGTCCCCTGTAGAATCATTTGCTCTAGTATTCGACCCCAACCAACATATAGTCCCTTCGACTTGCGGTCGGGACATAAGAAACTACCGACGAACCCAACAAGTACATAAGGTAATGGGGCATAACTCTCACACATCTCCTGCCAGGGTATCTCGTACTCGCTGATATGATCATCATGGAAAATCCTCCAAAGAGCATCTGTCCCACTCTACTCTATATGATCATATGTGACTATGTCTCCTACCACGGGAATTCGTAGAATCCGATACACATCCTCCGGCGTCATAGTCATCTCGTCGATAGCTAGGTGAAAGGTGTTGTGGTCGCTATGCCACCGCTCTACTAATGTTGTCAATAGTGCACAGTTAATCCTAACCTGGGGCATATCAATCAAATAGTACAACCCACATCTCTTAATAAGATCCCGCTCAGCCTAACTCAAGTGGGGAATCAACTCCCAAGTCCGTGGGAAGCGCTCTCGAGATATGAGGACTCTTAAATTACTCTCCTATCATCATCAAAAAAATCTCAAAATCACTAACTTTATCACTCAATCAAACATCAATTAGCCTATCAATCTATCAATCTATCAATGCACCTTGCCTATCATGAGGTCAATCAAATAATCTATCACTGCACCTCGTCTACCATGAGGTCAGTCTATCAGTTTATCATTGATCCTCGCCTATCATGAGGTCAATCATCATCAATAAATCATTGAATCTCACCTATCATGAGATCAATCATCATCTAATATATCAACATCTTCAATCAATATCAACTCAAAGGCTCACGCGATCAATAAACATCTAAAATCAAGGAGAAAAATAAAAAATCCTCTATTTTGGCATGGATGCGCCATAACAACACTTCTATGCGCTAAAACACAGATGCTCTAGAAAATGACTTCTATGCGCCATAATAGGCCATGTATGCACCAATTCCACATATGCGCCAAAATTTCACATCAATGCGTTATAACAATGCATGCATGTGCTACTTCAGTGGATGCATTACTTCATCTAATGGATGCGCTAAATTATGTAACCTATGCTCTCGACCACCTATGCGCTAAAAGTCTTCACCTATGCACTACATCGGGTCATGTATGCATTAAAACTCTAAGTCTATGCGCTAAAACAGGTCATACATGCGTTATTCTATCCTATGGATGAGCTAAAACATTTGAGCATAAAATTCAAAATTTCAAAAAAGCGAGAAAATCATTTCAAATTCACAAAAGCGAGTTTTTAGAGATTCGTATCAAAATTTCGTATGCTGTCGGGCGGTTGTTTCGTTGCACACGCTCGAATCAATGTGTTTGAATCGGGATCACCATTTTGCTCCAAATGCTCAACATTGCTCAATCTCTCAAATTTTCACTATCAGAATGCACAAATGAGCTTCTTTTTCAATTTTTACCTATTAAAAGGGTAATTAAGGTGGATAATTGAGTGGCATTGCTTTATTTTATTTTTTAAAGGGGCTTCATCCATCAACTAATCAACCGAGGCAGGTCTCATTACTATTTTTGGGAGATAATGTTGGTATGTGGTGACTAATCATGCTATCGTACTGTAAAATCTTCGTGTATGCTTGTCATTTTTTGCTTCGTCATCAAATAAAAAGAAAAGTCGACTTTGTAAACCCTAATTTTTGGAAGCTTCTAAAAGCTTGTTATAAGCGGTTGGGATGGGGAGTTGTAGCATTAAATTACTCATAATATTGTAATATGTTTTGCACTGGATAATAAAATCATTGGATGGTTGCAGTTTTGTGGATGTAGCCCAGATTGGGTGAACCATGTTAAATTCTTCGTATTGTCTTGTTTTTGCTATAATTTTTTGTGTTTATTTCTCTATTTTATTGTTCAAATATGCATTTAACTTGTTAGATATCTGCCTTCTAACCCTAACAAGTGGTATCAGAGCCAGGTTGTGTTTGGTTATCATCTGTAGGAAGGTCTCACGGTTGAGTGGGAGAGATGGCAGACGAGGGTAAGTTGAAGGTTGAGAAGTTTAATGGGCAAAACTATCAGTTATGAAAGATGTAGATGGAGGACACCCTCTATCAGAAGGATTTATGGCGACCATTGGAAGGGAAAACCAAGAAACCCTGAACGATGTCTGATGAGGACTAGGATATTTTGGACAGAAAGGCACTTGGCAATATTCGTTTATGCCTGGTACAATCGGTGGTGTTCAATATTACAAAAGAAAAGACAACTCAAAAGTTGACGGAAACCCTAGCAAAGTTATATGAAAAGCCTTCTGCTTCGAATAAGGTATTTCTAATGAAACGTTATTTAATATGGAAATGGTATAAGGTGGGTCAGTTGCTAATCATTTAAATGAGTTTAACACGGTTACCAGTCAATTAACTTCTGTAAATGTAAACTTTGATGAAGAAGTTAGGGCTCTTTTGGTTCTATGTTTTTTGCCTGAAAGCTGGAATAGCTTGGTAATGGCTGTTAGCAATTATGTTTTTGGTTCAAATACATTGAAATTTGATGATGTTGTTGGTGTTATTTTGATCAAGAAAATTCATAGGAAAAGCTCAGGTGGAACATCAACATCAGGCAGTGTTTTGAATGCAGAAAGCAGGGGCAGAACAAAGGAGAGAGGAAACAATTTTGGAAGTCGTGGGAAGTCAAGAGGAAAATCAAAGGACAAAAGGTCCCAATCTAGAGACAAGAGGGATTGTTGGTACTGTGGTAAGCTGGGTCATTTAAAGAAAGATTGTTGGTCTCGGAAAAATAAAGAAGGAAATAAAGAGGCAAATGTGGTAAGTAATAAATCTAATGAGGATGCTTTGATTCTTTCCCTTGACAATGTTGATGATTCTTGGGTGTTTGATTCAGGGGCTTCATTTCATGCTACGCCCCATAGAAATTATTTTCTTGATTATGTCCAAGGGGATTTTGGGCTGGTTTATTTGGGAGATAATGAACCCTGCCAGATTTTTGGAAAGGAAGAATCAAGATTAAGTTGCAGAATGGGAATCATTGGCTACTACATGAGGTAAGGAACGTTCCAAAGTTAAGAAGAAATTTAATTTCAGCAGGGCAACTAGATGATGAAGGTTGTGTTGTTACATGTAGTGATAAAAATTGGAAGGTTACAAAAGGTGCCTTAGTGGTAGAAAAAGGTGTGAAAGTAGGCACCTTATATCTTTGTATAGGTCATACTGTTCCTTCTACTTTAGCTATTGCAGATAAAAATCAATGTTCATGAATAGTTGTTGCAGTTCAGCAAACAGAAAATCAGATAGTTGTTGTGGATTCTGAATCAACACTATGGCATAATAGACTTGGGCATATGAGTGCAAAAGGTATGAAAGTACTTCATTCAAAGAATGTTTTACCAGGTCTAAAATGTGTTAATATGGATTTCTGTGAAAGTTGTGTATGGAAAACAAAAGAGAGTTAGTTTTCTCAAAGATGGGAAACAAAATAAAGATGATAAATTGGAGCTTGTGTATACAGATGTATGGGGACCAGCTCAGGTATCTTCTCTCGGTGGCTCTCAGTATTATGTTACATTTATTGATGATGCAACTAAGAAGGTATGGATTTATTTTCTTAGGCAGAAATCTTATGTATTTGAAACTTTAAAAAAATGGAGAAGCATGGTTGAGAATGAGACGAGTAAAAAGTTAAAATGTCTTAGATCTGATAATGGTGGTGAGTATTGCAGCAAAGAGTTTGAAGATTATTGTTCCTCTAATGGTATTCGTAGGTAGAAAATGGTTCCAAGGACTCCACAGGAAAATGGAGTGGCTGAGCGCATGAATAGAACAATAATGGAGTGTGCAGGGACTATGAGATTGCATGTTGGGTTGCCTTTAAACATGCGGGTAGAGGTTGTAAACACTTTTTTTTATTTAATTAATAAAGGTTCCTCTAATCCTTTGGGTTGTGGTATTCTAGAGGAAGCATAGACAAGTAAGAAGGTGAGTTATTCTTTTCTCAAAACCTTCGGTTGTGAAGCATTTGCACATGTAGATTCTAAAAATAGAACCAAGCTTGATGCAAAATCAAAGAAATGTATATTTGTTGGATATGACATTGATGAATTTGGTTATAGGCTTTGGGATTTTGAAAATAAGAAAATTGTGAAAAGCAGGGATGTCATATTCAATGAGAAAGTGTTGTAAAAAGATCAGTTGCAGCAACATGAGAAGAAAGAAAATGATTATGCAATGCTGGATGATACTCCAAACAATGATGTTCCAGTGATTCCTCATGGTCCACAACAACAGTAACAACAAATACCACAAACTCCAGTGAATGTTAGACGATCTTCAAGGATAAGTAGACCTCCAGAAAGATTTTCTCCCTCTTTGTATTCTATTTTATTAACTGGTGCCGGTAAACCAGAATGTTATCATGAAGCTATGCAGGTGGATACCAAGGTTCAGTGGGAGCATGGAATGGAAGAAAAAATGGACTCCTTGCTGAACAATCAGACTTGGGAATTATGGAAGTTGTCTGCAGGTAAAAAGTATTTACCAAGCAAATGGGTTTATAGGTTGAAAGAGGAGGATGGAGGTAAGAAAATATTTAAAGTTAGATTAGTTGTAAAGGGATTTGCATAGAAAAAGGGTATTGATTTTGATGAAATATTTTCTCCAGTTGTTAAAATGACTTCTATTCGTACTGTTTTAAGTATTGTGGATGTTGAAGATTTTCATTTAGAACAACTTGATGTTAAAACAGTCTTTCTCCATGGTGATTTGGAAGAGGAAATATATATGGAACAACAACAAGGATTTGAGGTCAAAGGTAAGGAGAAACTAGTGTGCAGATTGAAGAAAATTTTATATGACTTGAAGCAAGCACCTCGACAATGGTATATTAAATTTGATAGTTTTATGTCTGAGAAAGGCTACAACAGGTGTAATCCAGACCATTATGTTTACTTTAAGAGGCTATGTGTCCAATTGACTAAGGATATGTGTCCAAAGACACAAGAGGAGGAATAAAAAATATCCAAGGTACCATATGCTTCAGTTGTAGGAAGTTTAATGTACACCATGGTATGCACGAGACCAAATATTGCACATGTCATAGGAGTTGTTAGCAGGTATATGAGTCATCCTGGAGTTGAGAATTGGAATGCGATAAAATGGATTCTCAAGTACTTGAGAGGTACATCCAATAAATGTTCATGTTTTGGAGCCTCTAATACAGATTTAAAAGGCTATGTTGACTCAGATTTGGTAGGGGATACAGATACGAGGTGGAGTACCACAGGTTATGTATTTATAGTTGGTGGGACAACAGTGAGCTGGACTTCTTGGTTGTAAAAGGTAGTTGCTTTATCCACCACCGAGGCAAAGTATGTTGCTACAACATAGGAAACAAAGAAGATGATATGGCTACAATTTTTCATGGAAGAGTTGGGCAAACAACATGTTGAAAATCACTTGTTTACAGACAGCCAAAGTGTTATACATCTTGCAAAGAATTCTGCCTTGCACTCTAAGACCAAACACATACAACTGAGATATCATTTCATTCAGTCGGTGTTGGAGGATGGATATGCAAAGCTAGAAAAGATACATACAAATGCCAATCTAGCAGATATATTTACAAAGGTAGTGACAAGGGAGAAGTTGAGCTCCTCTTCAACTTCGGTTGGTCTTCATGGTTAAAAGTATAACATAACAACAAGGTCCAAGGTGCTTATTTCTAGTGGGAGCTGTAAGTGTAGTGGTGTCACCCAGGATCAGTCTCCAAGTGGGAGATTGTGTTGGTGTGGAGCTTGATCAGTCTCCAAGTGGGAGGTTGTTGGTATGTGGCGATTGATCATGCTATAGTATTGTACACTCTTCATGTATCCTAGCTAGGGTTCGGGGTTAGACTAGGCCCTAGGTGGGGGTTCGGAGGCGGCAACCCCTGAGAATTTTTTTTTACACCTTTTTTCACTTCGTCACCAAAAAAGAAAAAAACTAACTTTGTAAACCCTAATTTCTAGAAGCTTGTAAAAGCTTGTTATAAGCGGTTGGGATGAGGAGTTGTAGCATTGCATTATTCAGAATATTTTAATATGTTTTGCATTAGCTAATAAAATCATTGGATGGCTGTGGTTTTGTGGATGTAGCCCAAATTGGGTGAACCACGTTAAATTCTCTGTTGTCTTGTTTCTGCTATAATTTTCTATGTGTTTTATTTCTCTGTTTTATTGTTCAAATCTGCATTTAACTTGTTAGATATCTACCTTCTAACCCTAACAGATAAATTGTTGAAACTTGCTAAAAATTTCAAAAATCATCAAAATTTTCAAAAAAAAATAAAAAATCATTAAAAATTCAAAAATTTATCTCCCGAGGGGGCATATATTAATCATCACTAAAAATCCAACGTCTGGGGCATATCGAATTTTTTCTTTGAAGCAATGCGACTGTGTACATCACTTCAAAGAGGGGAAAAATGTATATACATAAAAATGGTCTAGAGCACAATTAATTAAATACCAATTATTTAATTAATTAATCTTAATTCTTCTACTTGTATAAATAAATTGATAAAATTATTTGTATATTCACCCCTTTAATTCTTCTATTCAAAAAAATCATCTTCCCTCTTGAGTTAATTAAATACACAAATTTAAATATTTTGTTATTTGATTATTCCCCTTCCTTAATTAAATTTGAATTTTTAATTCAAATTTGTCACATTCTCCATAATTTCCTAACTTCCTCCAAATCACCCTCCACATCATCACATGTCACATGATTTCATTTATTTCTAATTTCAAATTAGGAATATTCATCTAACCTTCTAACCTCCTGGGAGACACATGGCTCCTCCTTCCAATTGATGCTCTTTGACATGGATGATTTACCCTTCCAAATGGAGCAACCTCCATGATTTCCTCCAACTTCCTTGTGCTCCACCGTTGATCTCCTAGGATCATGATCTCGACCATCCATCTCTGCCACCTCACTCAAGGCTTAGAAAAATCTATAAATAGGAGACCATTCTACAAATTTTCAACAAGGATTTGATCATAAACTTATGCTGCAGAAATTATCTTAGCAATTGAGAGCATTTTAGAGTTGCATAGCATTTAGCATTGTTATCATGACAATTTTACTTTGTAGCATTTTAGTGTTGCATTAGTTCTTATTGTGTTTATCATAGAATTTCTTTTAGATTTGTATTACATCAATAACAATAATCTTAGCATCATTTACATAGCAGCAATCTCATATTTCATTCAGCCTTCATATCAAAAATACAAAAATATGTTAATGTAGGCATGTAGCCTTGCATTTCACAAATCTTATCATTTCTTAGGTTGTCATCTTGTGAATTCATGTGCAACATACAAATCTGAGAGCATGAATTTGAGGATCCTTAAGATTAGAGAATAATGAGATGATTTGAAAGGATAGCCATAGCAACTTAGTTTATTGTTTCAATTCCTTTTATGTAAGACGTTTCATTTGTGTGTGTATGTTTTTACTTTGGTAATTTCTACTCCACTCTATACTCACACATTTATCATTTTAAATATATAACTACTCAACACATAATCTTATCCCTATAAACTTTTTTCATCTAAAATAACGATAAAATCACCATCTTCATCTACATATCTTAAATTGTGGTCATGCAAAAATCTTTCTTCTTCCAAATTTGACATTCAAATTGCATTAAAAATTTGTCAAAAACAACACTTATAGATGTGCATAGATGGGAGATTTGGATTAGTCTCATCAACATATAAAGTGGAAGACTACCATATGAAAATATTTGAGCTTGTATCAAACAAGAGAAGAATAATAATAATCACTCCAAACAGGGAATTAAAATCTTGTGTCAAAGAGTTAACAACTTATGTGGAGTACCTTGCGAGAGCTTCATTGAAATTAAAAAAATATAACATACATCACACTTCATAGGAAAAATGTGGTATTGTTATGGTTAAGGATGAAGTGGGTCCTTTCTCACCCTCATCAAGTAGCAATGTAGGTATAACTTCAAAATGATGCATACATTCATTGATTTATTATATAATTCTTAAAAATGACACAAACTATTTTCATCAATTTATCTATAAATAAAAAATACAGTAGTTCATCAACTAAGTATCATATAAGAATTAGGTTTTGCACATTCATAATGATTCATGATTTTTTTTATCAATACTCTCTCAACTTCCATATCTTTAATTTTACTCTCCTTCTATGATAGAGACTTGATCCATAAAAACATGACAACTTCTATATTGATTGATTTGAACACCTAAATAATTATAATTTACAAATGAATACTTATAAAAGAAAATATACTCTCATCCAATGCACTTGAACTCATTGAAAAATTTAAGTACCTCATAAAGATGACTAAGACATACCCATAACATTATTTGACATAGTAGCTCCATAGGTAACATTGTGCGCCTATAGTATCCATAGGTCTTAGAATGACATAGTGGAAGTGTGATGGGTTATAACCCACAAGTCCTAAATCAATTTTTCAAATTGGTAAAATATTAAGCTATTAGAATACATTGGTTAAAATAATACAATATATTACAAGATAAGAAACTAAAATGTTTCTCTTAGTCTTAGACATGGGGACATTTCAAATTTTTACAAGGGAGAAACCACCTCTAAATTTTTTAAATATATTCTCATAGTGAGAAAATGGTTATGTATATTTATGCCACATATATGGGCTACATTGACCAAATATATTAATTTTTTTTTATGCTATCCATTTGAAGAGTCTATCTAGTTACAACAATATTAAAAGATGTAGTGAAGGCCTTGAATTATATTCACAAGTTAGAATTTCTAAGCCTAATCATATTTTGGTAGATAATGGTGTCATAGACAAATAGTGGACTACATTCAAGTAAAAGAAAATGGGAAACCCAAAAAAATAATTCTATATGGTCTCTTGGGATCAATATTGTAGAACTTTCCTGTGGTGAACCTTCTTACATGAAGAAATATATAAAGAAAGATTCTTTTGAACGAGTCTCATCTCATGGAACATGGGCCTTGATTTGTCAACAAGGTTAAGAAATAATAAGGGTTGGGTTAACTGTAGATTTGGGTTCACTCTAGTTAATATAGTTTTATTCTAGGTGGGTGCACTCTAGTTAAAATAAAATGAAGGATTAGTTCTAATGTTTCTCTATGAAGTGCTCTATGCATGCTAATAATTTATTATTTGTATATTCATGTTAAGATGCCTAGAAATATTACCATGTTTTATTCTATTGTACTTTGTTATTGAACTTGATCAACCCAATAACTTTGTACATGTGTTTTATAAAGTATTGTATAGGAAAAGAGGATACTCATATAGTCCGGAATACATGATTATCATCTTAGAATATATTTTGAGTATATAGATTATATGTAGTTCAATGATGAGTGACTACATAGTATGGGATATGCATGTCATTCACTAGGTAAATGTTATGTCAATACATGATTATAACTTTGTAAATTTAATGTTGAAGATTCATGTAAGTGATTAAAGCATATATATTAAATAACATGCATTGCATGAGAGTACAAAGTTTAAAAGTTGAAATGTATGTGATTGAACATCTAGGATAAGAATTCTTTTTTTCAGTTGAAAATTCTTGATATGCATGCATGTATAGTCCTTGTCATAATTTTGATTGGAAAAATTGTTCTCTTGAAATTACTTGTTAATTTAAAATAAAATTAAAAAGAGAGATATATAAATTAAAATAAGAAAAGGATGTAGATTATATATATAAACTTTATGAAGAATAAATATATTCAATATATATATATATATATATATATATATATTGATATTGAATATATTTATTCTTCATAATGTCTATATATATAAATAGAAACATTATGAAGAATAAATATATTCAATATCAATTTCTTCAATTATTGATTGTGTATTTTTTTGAGTTGTGATGTAGATGCATCTCATGCTACTAAGGACAACAACCGATTTAAAAGGGGATAATTGTTATGTCATTTTTCCCAAGAGAAGAGAAAATTATGAAATAACCCTTTAGAATTAAAAAGGAGATAGAAAAATAAAGGATATTATGATCCTTTGGTTAAAAGAGAGATTAATAAAGAATATATATAAACAACTCTTTTAAAAGGAGGAATAATTATTTATTTAAACAATTATTAAAAGCCATCCTTTGTGAAAGGGTGTGATGGTTTGAAAAACACCCTTTAAAGCTTATATAAAGCATTTATGTGAGACTTGGAAAGGGCATGAAAAATATTCAAGGAGAGAAGAGAAAAAGGAAAAGAGAAGTTCAAAGGGCACAAAGGAGTGAAGGTTAGGGTCATTGGCTGGCATTGAGGCATTTGGAGAAGGGGCACACAATGTGTGTCCAACTTGGCCCATACAACATACATCTAAGAGTGTCTTGGCCATGGTTGTGTTATTTATGTCATGAGACAAGTTGGGTTATGTGTAAGAACATGTTTCTTCTGAGGGTGCTTCCTTGCCATGGAGAGCCTAGACCTGTAACTATTCCTTTGAGTGTCGAATAACAACCTCTCTATGATTTACATATATGTGTTAGTAAAATTTATTTGTAGTCATTGCTTTAATTGATTTACTTATTACTGCTTATAAATGTTATAAAAGTTTTTATCAAGTTATTAATGCATATTAACGTTAATAATATTTGATGGAATAATTATTGTTGTACAATGTCCACTTATATGTATTAAAGTTTTATTAGAGTTTAATATTACCTAAGGAAATTATATTTGTTGATAAATGATTAACTTTGGGTAAATAAAAGTTACTCAGGAAAAGGGTAGACAACAAACTCTTTCTCTATTATTTGTCCTTTGCCATAACTAAGTTTGTTATGTCCTTCCAAAGAACTTTGTAATTCATCAAGCTTTACCTAGAACTAGTTTCTCATCTCCCCTTTTGCATCGAGATCTTATCATTTGATACCTTAAGAAATATTTATTTATTTACATCTAGAATCTATTCATTCATTGAATTTACCTAGGCTTGTGATTATTTGAGGGCTTCCATGCTTGTTATTAAATATTTCCCCTCTTCTCCATTCTCTTGCTAATAGTGATGAATTTAGGCATCGCTATATTTTGGGTTTCCTCCCTAACCTCACTCATGTCTTATGCTCTAGCCTACTTTAATTTTTTCCGCATAGAATACACTTGATTATATTTAGCTTTCATTTAACCTCATGGATTGTATACCATTAGATTAAGATGAGAAAACAAGATAGTCTTATGAGTTTGTTCAAATCATATTTTCAATTATTATTGATTGGTACAATATTTGATTTTATTCTCTACTTATCCTTCTTATAACTTATTTCATTTTTGTATGATTATTATTAGTTAATCCATTAAACTACTAAGAGCTAGAGATTGAGATAGAATCACCTGTGAATATCTGATCACTTTTTGAGTAGCTGCATGAGTTGAAAATATCTTGATAGGTATGATTTACATTCTCATTGCTAGATACAATGGAGGGAGAACTTGAAAATATGATGGAATGGGTTGAATGTTAAGTTGGGTGATGGGAGTACCAAATAATTATTGCAACAAAGGAAATTTATAGAAGAATGATGTGGACTACAAACCTTGTTGGAAAATTCCATAAAATACAACATTTTATGTTGTATGTATTAGTGAACAAAGTTGTAGGTCCTAAATTGCTAACTTAAGATCCTCTCATAACTTTCAAGGGTTTCAAACTTAAGACAAATACCTCAAACTTATGATCAAGTTGGGAAACAATGGACCAATTCACTAAAATAATTAAGGCCTTCTTCAAATTTTGTCTTTGATGAACCAAGGGGGGCTTATCTAAGGTGGTTTTAGATATAACTATAAAAAATGGAGATTTAACTTAGCACAAACCATACTTAGTGTATAGTATATACCTATTAGGTTGTCACTTTGTACTTGTATGCTTGCTTGCAACATGTACTAAGGTTATAAACCTTTATAAAGAAAATGAACTACCACATGAAGTGTCTAATAATGTGTTCCTAATAGTCCCCAATGTTATTATGCACATGGGTGAAATCACAATACCGTGTCTCATTTTTTGACCAAATTGGATATTTATATCAAAAAATTTAATTGAATCTTCACCTTCTGAGACCTGTAATATCTAAACCGTTAAGAATTTGAAGATGATGTGAACTAGTGATTTGTGAAAATTTGTGTAGATTCAATATATATATATATTTTTAAAATCATGAATATTTCAACATCTCCTTTAATAATTAGTTTTAAACAATAAACAACATTTTCATAAAGTAACATTTATGTTGTCAAACATAATTTTTTTCTAGAAATGATTAAATTCTAATTTTTAAAATATAGATTCTTAATATCAATATCTAGGGCAAGGATATTTTTCATAATTTTTTGTTACATTTTTTTAATTTTTGAAGTCACTATAACTATAATTTGGACATAGGTGTATGCCATCAAACATAACTTGTGTATATATCAAAATCCAACTTTTTTAAATGGTGAAACAAGGGCATCAATACCTAGGGCAAAGGTATTTTTTGAATTTTTTTTACAATGGTTTACTATTTTTTCACATTTGTAGAATGAAGAACTTGATGTTTGGTGAAAAACCTATGTCCAGTAATTTTTTTAAAAATTAAATACATGATAAAATGAAAACATCAAAACTATACTTGTTGGAAAACTCGTTTTGAGGACTACAATCCTGCAAAACATCTTGTCAAGTTAAGTTCATATGAAGCTCCAAGCGGGAGTTTGAAACTAGATTTTTGAGGAAAATCTAAAGTAGAGTCCAAACTTGTCCTACTTGACCCTTTCATGTGAAAGACCTTCGCTTGAAGTACCTTTGTTCGAAGGATAGACCTTCACTTGAAGGGGGCTTCAAGTGAAGGTCTTTTGTAAAAACATTTTTTTTGGCCTTTACCTTCGCTCGAAGGCATGACTTCGCTCAAAGGTGCTTTTTAAAATTGTCCAGCCTCCCCTAAAAATATTCATTATCCCAAAATTGAAACACGGTATTGTGATTTGACCCATATGTAGATCTATGATATTGAATGAAACTGCTTATAATATTTAAACTAAAAGTAATGTTTAAATGTGATTGTTGTGGGTATGTTGGTGTGATGGGAGGTTGAGAATAAGGTAAAAGGGTTCCTTTATCTAGTGGGGCATGTTGGCACCCCAATTTAATGTGTCTCATTTCTCTTCAAGTTCTACTTCCATGTTGTACATTTGAACTTATCCACCGTTTGTTTTTTCAGTTCGTAAGCTATTGAACGAGGGGCCCACTCCCTTTATTATAATGAAATAAAAAATTATAGATGTCTATCATGTAGATAAGGAGGTTTTGAGAACCAAGAACTTTCCAGAAAGAAATCTAAAGAAACCTACAAAGGAGCAAAGAACTGAAACAATTTTTCAGTACAATACAAAGCCAATCAAGGAGAAAAGAAAGGAAAAGAAAAGCACAGTCACCAAAAATCCTTAAGCCCTTTGATTTTTCTAAAAGAGGAGAGCTTCCAAAGTTCGTTGGGAGCCAGTCTCCACCGCTTCCATACCTTTAATGTGAAGCTTTTCAACTTTAAATTTCCTTCCAACCTTACATTTAGAACCACAATTCAGTTTAGATTTGCCACTAAAAGTCTTAGAAATGTCAATTTTCCATGGTGGGTCCAAAGTAAAGTCATCAAAACAATCATGATTTTGATCTTCCAAATCCTCCATGGAAGCGAAGGTACCATCAGAATCACAATTTTCCTCCTCTAATCCAGAAGAGGTGTCAGGTGAAATATCATGGAAAAGAGCGAATCAGAGGAGAAGAGGGAACCACCAGCTAAGCTGAATTCAACCCAGAAACTAGAGGGGATTCAAAAAACCTTCCATGATTTCGACAAATAAACTCAATTTTTAGAATGCCATCCTTTTCAACCCACTTTTTTAATCTCACAAACCTTGCCCTAGTCAAGCATTAGAGGGAGCAAGCATCAATTATATGTCCTACCATGTTGCAGCGAAATGGCAGCCCCTCATAGTTTAAAAACTAAGTCCAAACACCATGAGAAGAGTGGATTCGAATAGAACGCGAGAGGGGTTTAGAGATATCCACCATAGCACAAACCCTATAGAATCTGCAGTCAAAGGACATCAAATTTGGATCAAGATGAACAAAGGACCCCACCTAGTTGATCATATTGCTAAGCAGATCCACATTGCGCAACACTAGGGGAAAATTGTAAAGCCTAATATAGATAGGAATAAAAGTAATCTTGGACGTGGCTAAATCAAAGAAGGGCCACCAAGGAGAAATAAAAATGCCAGAGTGACCAAAAAACCATGGCCCATTTTGCAACACAAAATTGTAATCCTCTATAAAGCATAAAGAAATCAGGAAAAAACCAAAGTCAAGAGATTCCACAACAGGGGTAAACAAGTTACTCCAAGAGAATTTGATCCATTCGAGGACATAGGCCACCGACAGACGCCTATGCAAGCATCTCAAAACCACAGATTGAGCCCCACATTCCTCTGCAATAGCAACAATGCAACCATTAACAATGCAAAAATGCACAGGCTCGTCAGAGAAGGTAACATCAAAGTCCCCAAAGGAGAATCAAGCACTACTGAGCAAGGGGAATTTATCCGATTTTGGGTTTAGAGGAAGAACAGGAGAAGAGATAGGGTGAGTTGAGCTGGGGTTTGCTGATAGAGACTACTTACGACAAAAATCTATGCATTCATGATAAGGGTTAGACCTATTTTTGCATCCACCAAGCGCACTAGATGGCGCTATACCAGGAGACCTCCCCGAAGAATTCCTAGCCAGATGAATGTCAACAGGAGGAGCGGGAATAGAATCAGGAATAATATGGCTAGGGTTGGCCTTGCGACTCTGCTCCTAACAAAAATCACTGTAAACATAAAAAAGGATTTGACAAATTTTTGCAGACCACACCGAGATCAAGACCAGGTTTCGCCACCTTTGAACCATCTTGAACCGAGCAAAGTGGGTCAAAGGCAGGGGGAGAAGGAGGGAACGACATAACCTAAAGCTCCAATGAAGAGCCAGAGCAGAGTGCATAGCGTTTCCTTCCACTACACTCCACTGCACCATATCCAACCTTAGAACCACCAATGGGAGCCTTGCCCTTAACAAGGCCTTTGGATTTAGAGTTGAAGTTTCACGCACTGAGTTTTCTTTCCCCCATGGCCAAGACTTCACATCCACCATAATTGTGAGCGACAAAATCGCCAGGGCTACCCTACACATTTTTGCTAAAAAACGATATAATTAAAAGTTCGTACTTATCCACCATTTGTTGATAACTAATCTAAGTACTATTTAGCTAGGTCCCCTATGTTGAGTAATTGTCTTAGCCCGGTGTTCATTCAAATTATTTTCATCCAAAAAGTACTTGTAAAATTTATTAAAGGGTACTTTTATGGTCAATACCAAGTAATTTTTCTTTTATTTTGGTGATTTTAGGCCATTTCAATATTTTAGAACTATTCATTCTAACATATTTGTTAGAGTTTCCCTTGCTAACATGTTTTTTCTCTGAACTCCCCATTTCCTCCTAAGTCCACTTTCCTTTCACTTTGGGATTTTGGACTTTTTCATCATTATATACCTATTGTATTTTCCCTTCCCAACATGTCATTCAAAGTTTCCCTCCGTAGCATACCTTTCATCTAAACTACCATTTTCCCTCTAAGTTCATTTTCCTTTCATTTCAAGATTTTAAACTTGGTATTCCCATTTTACTTGTTGAAATTCACTCCCTAGCATGCCTTTCCTCTAAACTCCCCTTTACACTCTAAGCCCATTTTCCTTCCATTTTGGGATTTTAGACGTGGTCATCCCAATATGTTGTTCCTCCAAACTCCCCTTTTTTCCTCTAAGTCCATTTTCCTTTAGATATGGGATTTTAGAATTCTTCATCCTACATCCCAAATTTTGGTATTTCAAACTTCCTCATCCCAACATCTGAAATTT
Source organism: Sequoiadendron giganteum (assembly GCA_007115665.2). Classification (NCBI taxonomy): domain Eukaryota; kingdom Viridiplantae; phylum Streptophyta; class Pinopsida; order Cupressales; family Cupressaceae; genus Sequoiadendron; species Sequoiadendron giganteum. The sequence goes on from CM021110.1 coordinate 113,597,265, forward strand.
TAGGATTTTTAACTTTCTCATCCCAACATGTACCAAATTTTGAGATTTTAGACTTCCTCATCCTAACATCCTACTTCAAGATATTTTTTACCTTCTTCCCTTGTTGGCATATAAAGTCTTAGAACTTTGTTATTCAAACAAAAAACCTCACATACCTCCCTACATGACCCAAGATGCCATTAATGATCCCTAAATGGATGTGATTAAATAGATGAAGATTCCCATATGCTTCTTGGTACTTATGGGTCCCTTTGAGACATGAATTTTGTACAAAGGTATATGGTTGTTGATGTAAAGGGTATGGTTTCAAGTGTATGGCCATGTGGAGGTGATGTAAGAAAACATGGAAAAAATTTACAATTATAAATTATGACCATGGTTCTTTCCCCAAGATTACTTGATTGTGTTAGAAAACATATAATTCTAGATTTTCCTTTAAAGAAAGGGGAGGAAAAATAAAAAAGGAGAAATTGTAGATAAAAGTAGAGGAAGAAATTGTAGAAGACACTAGGGTTTAAATTTCCAAATTTGGGTAAAGGTATTTTAGCATTGTAAAGATATGGATTCATCCTAAATTTAAAAAATAAAAATAACCTCCAAAAATTGATTTTTATAGGCATAATCAACCTTGATTGAGTTTCTCCTGATGTATGGTGTGCATTTCTAGACATGTTTTTATTAGCTAGCCAACCGAATGAATTTAAAATACTTGCAAATATTTTGCAAGGTATCTTCTCATAAAAATAAAAGGGATGTATGGGTATTCTCATTTATTACTAATTAGATTCATTTAATATTTAATTTCTTGTTCTGCTAAATGCATGTGTAGAACCTAGTTTGAATGCATATTTTGAAAGACATTCTTTTATGATATCTTGATTAAGTTATCACCATAAGTTTTGGTTATTACATATTTTGTATGAACTTAGAGACTTTTTTTTACAAATTGATAAAGGAATTGGTCTACTACTAGCTCCATCTCCCTATCATCCTAATGCACTTAAAATATCTTAGTATAAACATTTTCTCCATTTAGTTTTATTTAGTGTGTTTTGACTACCATGTCTGAATGTACTTAACAACATAAGGAGCTATCATAAAATAAATTCATTGATATTTATGTGGTAGATTAGCTACTTTAATAAGGTTCTTGAACCTAAATATTTTAGACCAACATATATGCACAAAGTGACAACTAAAATAGGGGTGCACTATGTAGTGGGTATGATTTATGTTAGGGTAGTATTTATTTTCTATGGTGATATATATTGAAACATTTTAGGGAAACCCCATTGGTTTTTTAGAGATATAATTGAAGGAGGTTTTAGCCACCTTAGGAATTGGTCCTTAGTTTCCCAACCTAAAAATATGTTTTAGGGTTTTCTTCCTAGGTTTGGCACCCCTGGCACTTAGGAGACTATCTAAGCTTATGGATTTTGGACCTACAAATATGACCACCAATAAGGAAAATAGAGTCTAGATATTTCAAACATAAAATATGCAATGAATGGAATCCACCTATAATACCTTAACCAAGATACTGCTAAAGACTACACCTTCAAAACCTACACATAAGCTAGGCTCTATGCCTACACATGAGAAGATGAATGGAATTGATTTTCTTAAAATACTCTGACTTATTAATCCATGAATAAACCTAAAAATTTGACTTATTATCTTGAAAAGATACATTACAAAAATATTACAAGGATTTTATATTCTTCTACAAATATAGACAATACAAATGGATACACTTAAAGATAATGTTGAATATGAAAATAAGATTCTTTCTTATAGGTTTGCAATGTTTCATTATAAATTTGGGATGAAACCTAAATTTTTATAATGCTAAACATATCTAAAAACCATAAACTAGAGACAAACCCTGGTATCCTAGAAGTTTCCTTTCTTTATTCTTACTTTGCAACCAATTTTCCATCCTTTTAAATAATAAAAAAATTGTACTATATATATTTTTATCATGTTCATGTAACCTCAAGAGAAAAAACTTGATTGTTTGATGTCAATGATGTTTCCCATACCCTAGATGTCATCATCTCCAATTCCTTTGTGTATAAATTTCCTTTTCAAGATGTGTAAAGGATCATAAAATATTTTTATTTTTTGTCACAACCATCATGTACGCGAATGGTGCCACTATTTTTTGGTGTACAATAAATGATGAAACCATAACCATGAGATGGAATGAGAACCATTTGGGTTTGAAACTCAAATATCATATTAGTTATAGTATGAGAATCTTCATTAGCCATCATTCATTCCCTTTTTAGTATGGTTTTTGTAATGTTGAATGTTGTAAGTGTATGTATTGCACCTCTATATGAGAATAGTTGATAACATTATGGTTTCTCCAATTTTGAGCTTCCCATTGAGTTATTGGTGGTGTTCTTAGCATTAATGCATGCAAATCAAAGCAATACATATCTTCTACACTGAATGTGAAGAATTTATATGTGAACCAATTTGATGAATCATGTCAATCAATTTTGCATGAGATTTAGCCCAATATGACCTTGCACCCCTCAATGTTGTTCCAAACCACATTAACCTATTATCTAGATACGAGTGTGACATGTTTTCAACATTTTTAAACAAATCATTGATGGTGATTGGCATGTCTTGAAGACTTCTTTTTACAAACAAAATAGATGAATTTTGTGCATGTTGTCTCATTATCATTTTCATCATGTCATATAAAAATCTTGGGTGTTAACCAAAATGATTATCCCTATAATGAATTGGATGCCTCACAAATTCATGTAGATGTACTCACCTCATTTGTGGTTCTAAAATATCACATACACCATTAGGAAACAATGTTGAAAATGTCATATCAAGTAATCCTAATGTGACATATTCATTAATAAGAGATGCACCAATTCTTGGCCAAATCAATCAGTGTTGTTGGATATGCATCATGGTTATTTACCCATCCATGGATCAATTTCATTTATTTTTTGGGTGTTAGGCTCAGTTTGGAATCCATTGATGTTATGTTATCAATGATATTACACATGCATCCATATCCACTAGTGGACCTATAAATATAATTTCATTTGCATCAAAATCAAATTCCATATATGCATTGTTTTCAATTGGTTGAAAATATTTTCATAAAAAAATTTGATTAAGAGAATTTTCATCAATTCTAACATTGAAATAATAAAAAATTTCATGCTCTATTTTATATTTTAGTGCTTTATAGACACACTTCCTCTTAATTGTAAAGTTATAATTTATGTCACGTTGATCCTTTCTTTGAATAATAATGATTAAAAAATATTGTATTGGATGAGGAAAAACTTTGGAAACATGTTCTATATTTTGTGTAAAATGTATCGTGTGTCCTTGTATTTATAAATTTACCACCTATTACATGTGTAACTTCTAGTATTGGGATGACATGCACAATCAACATTTCTTCAACTTGAGTTAATTTTGTAACTTTTTTTGGTTGTGACTTGGGATCCATATTATTTGAAGTTGAAAATTGATTATTTTCTCTCTTGTTGAGATCTATAGCATATAGGAACTTCAAAAGTGTGAGATACTTTGAATCCAAAGTAACATTCTTGACAAATATAACACATGTTTGGAAAAGTTCACAACTATCTAATTGATGTCGAAATTATATTTAGAAACTTTTGAAACCAATGTGAAACATTCTATTTGAGTTTGGTATGTTTTGAACATTGCTTTGTAAACCTAAATTCATCTCAATTTGAGATGCATGTTCACATGTTTCTAGTACATATTCTTTCGATCTCAAATTTTCATTTTTGTCATTCTTTTCAATATTTGCATTAAATTGATGTTTGTACCTCTCACTTGATTTAGGATCAAGTTATTACCTTTCTTCTCTTTTTGAATTATACAATTTTTCATCTATGTTTGTCATTGATTACTTATAATCATATTTGCTTCCTCTCTATTTTGAAATTTTAATTCTTGTACTATTACTTCTACCCCTTGCCTAGCATATCTTTCTCTTTTAGCTTCATTGTGTCTTCTTCTTTGTTCTTCCCTTTCAACATCTATCTTATTTTCCTATTTTCATCTTTGATATTCTCTTTAATATTTCTTCCTTTGTTCCTTAGATTCAAAAAACAACATCGATAGAACTATAGCTACAAAAGAAATGAAATTTTTTAAAAATAATAAATATAAATTATTATTTTATTAATAATAATTATACTAAAATTTTTACATTATTTTTCTAAAAATATCATTCATGTCTTTATTTATTAACAAAATATAATTTAGAAACTAATTTAACAACAACAACAAAATAAGAGGTTATAAGTATTGGCGGGTTCGCAAGTTTGTAAACCTATTGAAGGCATGACACAAAAGGAAGGAGAAGTCAAAATAACGATAAAAGACACAAAAGTGAAAGTTTTCCATGTCCGTAAGTTCATGAGTTCGTGAACATGTGGATTTTCCAATTTTTTTAATGGGTTTCCAATTTCACCAAAAATGTGAAGCACTAAAGAGGAAGAGAGAAAATAAAGAAGGCAAGGGGGAATAGTTCAAGTGTTAGAAAGTTCACAAACTTATCAAAATGCTAAAATGGTTGGTGTGTTTTCAAAAGTGTCAATGAGGCAAAGGTAAAGGATGACGAAGAATGAGAGAGGAGCCTTCATCAAAGTTTTCCAAACTCAAAGTTCATCAAGATAAGGGTTAAAATTAATTCTATCCTTATCAAACTTAATTTTGTGATTGATTACTTAAGTAAAATTTGTTGTTGAAGTTTATCATTTAAATTAAACATTATTTCAAGTCAAAAATTTCCACTAAACTTTAACACTCTATCTTAAATTATGGTAGTATCATGTTTGAGAGATTAATAAAGAAACAAATGAGCTCACATCCATTGAAGTATTTTTTGACACTTCTCTCTAGTAATTTTTTTAAGGCTCTATTGTAACTTACCTCCTAATTGGTGGTATATTAACATGTCAAACTTTGAACTCACGCTACCAAAATTTGGTCACAAGTTTCTTTTACACGAAGAAATCAAGATAAGAAACATCTTCACCTCTCTAAATAAAATAACCATAGTTTTTTATAAAGCACATAGGGAACTTAGAAGATATATTTATTATATCACAAATACTTGAAAATATGGTGCACACCTTTCTTGTGATAATTAGGGTTTTCCCTTGTGGAGATTGCTTTTCTCTTTCTATTGTTCTTGGTGTTATTTGTTTTTGTTGTTCAATAAAAAGCATTCAAGAACAATATTTGCACTAATAATCATAGACTTTACATATGAAATAAAAAAAACATATTTTTACAAAATTGACATAATATATTCGAACAATAAGATTTATGATGTCAAATTGTACATAATTTTATTTCAAATTTCCATAAAAAAAATATTATACATAAATATAAGAAACCATACCAAGGACAACACATCCTAATCAAGTTGATTGCCTACATATTTTGAATTTTTATAAACAAACAATGAGAAAATGTGAACTAACTATAAAATTTACGGTGGGAATCACACATGGGATTTGGAACATAATTTTTTAATTTACAAATTCAGCAGGTATTATTTTGAGCATAGCTAGAAGGGGCTTCTTTCACTTTAATGGTGGGCGAATTTGAGGAAAGAAGCATGGATTTATAGGATTCTTTCTACTCCAAGTCGTTTAAGTAAAGCACAAAAGGCAATATCAAAGAGTACCATTACTAACGACAACAACAAAAAGAAAATGAAACTTTTTATAGTGAGGGATTTCAACTTCAATTTTCCATTGTGTGGAGGAGGAGGAATTTAATCTTGAAGCAAAGGTAGTGTCATAAGGAATGCAAGGACCAACTAGCTTCTTTTGGTTTAACATCTTTGGAGGAAGACATATTTTTAGCCTCTAAAGTATGGTCTATCACAAGGAATTATTACATCTTTATCCGTGTTCTCAAGTTGTTGTATAAGTCTATTTTTGTTTAAAATAAGTAATTAGAATGTCTTTATGAAAAAAATTATTTATGAGAATAGGATTATTTGGAATCTTTTCCTATTTTCGTGGAGCAGTTATTGCTTAGGAATTGAAAATAAGCTGCGAAAAAAAGAGGTTGAAAATAAGCAATAACTACATATTGCTAAAAATCCACATGGCTCCACAAATTTCTTTCCATTTATTTACTTCACAAATCATTATTAATATTATAAAAACAAATTTAAGATAATTGATTAAATATAGGAAAAATCTAATATTCATGGAGCCATCAGTTCCACAAATAATTCATAAATAAGTTGAGCAGTGACTGTTAACCAAAATAAACTAAGCAGTGCATGGGAACCTGTCCATAGAATTTTAAGATGATTTAAATATAAACAGAAAAACTAATATTCATAGACCACTAGCTCCACAAATAATTTCTAAATAAATTAAACAGTAACCGCTGAGAACCTGCCCTTAAAATCTCATTTAAACGACTGAGGAAAGATATGAACTATACCTGCCAAGACAACCCTGCAAGTGGCTTATTTGTCTTCACTATAAGTATACAGAAATATTCATTGATTATCTTAATAACTTCTTAAATTTTCGTTCTGATTAGGCTAGTAGTTATATTGCGTGAGCTTTTGCTTCAGAGTTAATGGCGACTAAAGTTTTGAACATGGGTGTAATGGTAACGACTGGTTGATTTTTTTTCCTGTGCATAGTTTTCGTTGAGAATAAGTCTTGGGGCATCTAATTTTGTCAGCTCTATGAGTAATTATCATGGATGTCAATCACTTAAGCCAAAGCCTGCAATGTAGTCTAGAGTGTGAAGTCACAGAATGCAAGGGAGAAAAGAAGAGTAAATGTCCATGAGCAGATGATAGCGAAGCTGAGAGTTTTTAGAAGTTGAGGAAAAGGAGACTAAACTATGCCTTTGAGAAATGATAGTGAAGTTTAAGAATTTTTGGCCTTGGTGAACAGAATCTAAGCAATGAGAAAGCTTTTTAGATAGAAGCAAACGAATTGCTGTTCTACATAAAAGATAGGTAAAACCCAAAATGTGGATCACAAAGATATCAAACCGAAATCTCCATGGAAGCCCTAATTCGTGCGAGAGGATTTTTCAATCTCGACTGGAGAAGATAGTCCATCTAAAAAATCCTTACGTGCACAAAGAAATCTCCACTGCTCTGTAATAAAAGAAAAACAAATGAAATACACATAAAATCGATATCTTACTGTGTCTGTTCCAACTGTGTGTGCTCTGCGATGCTCAGATTCAATTTTCCTTTACTTCCAAAATACTGTGACGAATTCTTTACTGCTCTGCAATGTAAACATAATGAAAGGTAAGCAGTGAATTAAACTGGGCGCCATTAACAACCAAAAACGCCACGTATTCTCGATGTAGTTTTAATAAATTATTGAAGTGTTTTTGGGTTTGAAAGTTTCTACAAAACAAAGTGAGGATGAGATAGGATAATAATATTATAATAAAAATATAATAATATATTATAATTTAAACAATAATAGAATAATAAAAATAATAATAATATAATAATTTTTTATTTTTTTTAAATAGCAATAATATAATAGTTTTTTTTTTCTCATTAAAAGGCTATAGCCTATATTCATATATTAATATTAAAATAAGCTGAAGATACATGTGAGCCAAAATTATAGTACTGGCAACAAGGTTTACCCAAATTTTTAATACAAAATGTGCCTCTGAGCAATTATCCATATATTGCAAGGCACTAAATTTAACAAAACACAGCCACAAAACTTAACTTCAGATTAAAACATGGACAAGGACATGTTGTAAACATATGAGGAAAACTTTGCTTCATTCCTCCATAAGCACATCATTTGTAGACGTGTCGTCATGACTCACATTGAGGTCGATACCATTGTCACCTTGACTTTCATTCATGTCTGCCCCATTTTGCATCAAGGGTCATGTCTGCCCCATTTTGCATCACTGGTATGACCCTTGCCACTGTTATTGCTCTTTGACCATGTCATATATGATGTGAAAGAAGAAAGGAAACAACAAAGAACCCATCTTTAAATTTGTCAACCATTTGAGGACCAAGCTCTCGCGAATGCAAATTCAATGCTATGTATAACATCCATGGATCGTGATCCCTCAAACCTTTATGACAGATTCATACACCTCCCTGTATACTCAATTGCACTTAAGATAATATTTTGGGAAAATACCTCACACATAGGCTTTCCCCTTTTCTAGATTATACCCCTGAACATTCTTCAAGAGCTCATCCTCTTTGAAATAATTCGGTTAAACCGTCTCCTTGACCACAATCGTTAGAAATTCAAAAGCCTGCAGGAGGTCCATTGCATTAGATAGAAAGATTGATAGCAACTGAGACGAAAAAAGCAGTCTAGGAGCATTTGGCCACAATACTTCTTGGTTGATGACAATCTTTATATTGTCAAGTAGACTAGGACAGGACATTTTGAATACTTGAGATAACTCTACCTTTGTCACCTCTTCCGAGAATGGAGGCTCCCCTTCTCTCACCTGAACAACAACCTTGAAGTTTTTCGACAAATAATACATTGAATAATGACACACCCTATACCAAATATCCGAGAACTCTAGAATATTGTGACACCCCCAACAATGCCGACCACACGCTGTGAATAGATTATACCCACAATTAAACTACCAAGCATACCCACCAAGAGAAACACTTTCACACGCACAATGAACACTGACAACACAAAATTTGAGAAGAATAGTGAACCTTCACCAAATGCCCTAGAAATGAAGACTACTACACAAGCGCCAACAACTAAGACTCCAAAAGCTACCAATAACTAGGCGTATTCCACTAAATTTAAACACCAAAAATAAAAACAACAGAAGAACTAGTAGAAACCATTCCTTAATACCTCAAAATTATGCTCGACACCAAAAATGCCACACATTTTAAAGAAGTCGACTTGTACTTTGTTATTGCAAGAACATCATTTGATTTAACTTTGCATTAAAAACAATTACTTTAGCACATACTTCTGAATTTGTAATGACCCGATCCTTCGGTAAAATAAAAAAATTCCAATTTACATCAAAAGAGTAAATAAACGTGCTAACAAGTTATTGCAATATAATTTTTCTTTCCTTTATTGATAAAATATGAACAAGATATCATAATAGAATTACAATAAAGATTCCATGTTATTACAATAACTTCACAAATACAAGTAACGGTAAAATGTACCTTATCTAACTTAGCTCCAATGAGCTTTAGAACAAATAGTAGTAAGAAGGTCTAGGAATCTGCCTTTCAAATCCTAGTACTTCAATAGCCTTTAGAGGAGGAGAAGCATCACTAAGGCGCTTTTCCGCCAACCAGGGACTTATAATGTGGTCCCCTGCACATCTACCATTCAGTAGATGGTCCTCCCTTCAACGAAGAGAATGGTAGAGTAATCGATACTGTTAAACAACTGAGCATAGTGGTGTGTCCTACATAACTAGAACCTGTGCATCCGGCATACTCTCACTCTAGCATGTAATACGGGATCACGGTGAACTGACAATGTAATCAAAGCCCAATCTAAGAGGATGTAGGTACATTACACTACTTTGATCAAAGTGTTTCATACAACATTTCTAATGAGGGTCAACTATCACATACACTATTCAGGGTCGATTTGACTTAGGGCTATCTTACACTACGTGTAGGTTTTTGTCTTCTAATGGGTAATCCATACCACATACATCCTACATCATTTTGTACTACTAGAAATGAATCAGCATAATCAAGTAATTCACATATCCCCTCCTATATTGGAAATATTTATCCTAGGAGTGCTCAATGTACCTAAGTTAACCCAATAACTAAAGTTGAAGAATTTACTTGACTCCTATCGTCATCTCAATCCTAGTATATAGTAGCTAATGAAAACAATACTCTCAATATATGGAGATCATACAATTTAATGTAGAATACAACTTAGAAAGCAACCATTCACTTCTTATGTACCAACGGAACATCCTACGTTCCAACATCACTAGTATAATTAAATACTTATGTTGTGCCTTGTATAATATTGTTGAATTCCTCAATCAAGTACTTTCTATTTGAATGAATCAACATCGCAAGTACCTCTCCTATTCTCTTTTATATGGGAATGAATATTTCCTATGAGTTTTAGCTAGCTTTCCTGAGTTAAACTAATAACTTAGTTGGCTATATTGTACTTGAATCAAGCTCTCGTCATAGTCCTAGTATAAATATCTAAGGCAACATGTACTCTCCTTATACGAAGATCATACAAGTAAAGCAAATAGAACTAAATGCATTGTCTACCTTTTAAGACAAATTATTACTCTTTTATACAATCATGCATTACCTATACCTTATTTACTTCATGCAACTTTTGGATAGTCAATTGCAAGCATCATATATAGTAGTATAATATTTCATTTGTCTAACATGACTTCTCAAAGATTGAAGATAAAAAGAGAAGAATAATAACTTCATTGATCTAACATGACTTCATAAAGATTAAAGATGAAATGAGAATAATTTAATCATGCCTGGATTAAGCTTTCCTTAGGTGATGATGGTCCTTCCTTGAAGTATTCCAGATTACAAAGTTTCTTTGTTCTTTCTCACAATAAAATACTCTTTCAAGAAATTGCTCTCACAGAATAAAATGATTCCTCACAGAAATATGGCTTCTCACAGATAATGGCTTCTCACAACAATGGCTTCTCATAGATAATGGCTTCTAACAGCAATGGGATGAATGAGTGTTATACAAATTCTTAGAATGAAAAAGAGAATGAAATAAGAATGAAATAAGAATGATCGATCATGAGAATGTATAATTCACAGTAGGCGAAAGCCTTTTTATAGAGTCCCGAAATGCAACGCATTTCCTTACGGGAAGGCATGAGAATTGACAACACATAGCCAGACTTGTTCAAAGGCACTTGGCGGTTTTCGAAGCCCTCACTCAACATTTTAGGAAGTGATTTGACTTACCTTTAAGCCAACAAAACAAGAATTGTTCAACTGTTTATCAAAAATCACCACTTACAGGTAATTCCCCAAATATGGCGCCAACAAGAAGGTGATTCATCTTGCTGAGAAAAATTCTTGGTTAAATTTACAACAGATATACCCTCATGAGTTGTGTCGCCCCTGTTCTATAGCAAAGTTGATTCTTTCACCTAGGTGAAGCACACTTCACAGTCATGCGTTTCAACTTCTTCCACCATTTTCCATTTCACGGGAAAAACTTCAAATATTTCAAATCTGACTTTATTAAGTCAATAGTTTAAAAATTGAAATGTTTCTCTTATGCTTTAGTTAAGCCTAAGATTGGAATTTGAATATTTCAACCCAACTTTAGAGGAGTCCTCAATATTTGATTTATCTCATATTGTAAGGAGTGAAAATCGATTTTAAATAATACTTCAGGAAACATTTGATTTCCTTAGCAAGTGATGAGAATTAAGTAAAAATGATTTTCATTAATAATAATATACATATTTATTAATATTATATATATAATATTAAAGTTATAATAATTTATATAAATACATATATATGTTATTACTTCAAGTAATATATATTAATTATTTTTAACTTTAATATTTATATATTTATTATATAATATATATGTATATTTATACCCAGCCTTATTGCTTGCATTCAAATACTATCTGTTGTAATGAACTTAATACAATGAGGTAGTTAACAGATAAATATCTCTTAAAAAAGGTACATAAGAAGACACGACTCCTAATGCCAATCTATGACTATGGATGACTTATCAAAACCAACATAACTGACTCGGTTCTTCTCAACCTAGGGTGTGTATACTTAGATAGTTCACATTACCGGTTAACCAACCGAACTCCTCTCTCGAGTGATACTCCCCCCTGCCACCCCCTATAGAATGAACCTTTTCCTGCAACCACTAGCACATACCTTTAGCATCATCACATATATAAACATCTTTAAAGTTAGAATAACTATACTTCAATAACCATCTATTCATATATGCAGTATTTCACCATGAATAACATCAACTGTGACAACATGAAATGAAACAACATCAAGTGATATAACATTCATATTGATAACAAGGTACATGCATCATTAATTCATCTCGAGAATTCACATCACATTCACTTTTACCGCATCTAGCAATAGTAAATAGTAACCTCACATTTTGAGATGTAACAAAATTATTACACACAGATACAATCTTTCATTAGAGCTAGAGATACATGTAATTATTACACAGAGTTGGAGATTATCAAACTTAAACACCTTGTGGAATCACTTCAACTGATCAGAGGCAGCACATGTAATATTATCACATAGCTATTAACATACCAATTGCCACATGTTATTTTCGCACACAGATGAAATCTTTCACAAGAATTGGAGATACATGAAATTAATACACTGAGCTGGAGATTTTCAAAATTAAAACTATGTGAAAAAAAATGTTTTTTCACACCACATGTGATCTCATCACACACCTACTACCCAACCAAGTGCCATCTGTTTATATCGAACATTTTTTGATGACCGAGGAGCTTGCTCTTTATTTACCATGACATTGGAAACTATTGTCGACTATTTATGCCCTATTATATAATTACATACGTCATTCTGAATGCTCATGTGCGCCTTTGTTGGTCTTACGGTTTGTAGAATTGATGTATCTGAACTAATGTCCTCCTTTTTGCACCCAAGCGACCTAGTGCCTTGCAACTGCTCATTAAACGGGCGTGTGTTGAAGTTCCAATCAGATGACCTCTTGCCCAGAATAATATTATTAGGGAGAGTAACTGGAAGTGAAGCTTTCCTTTGAACTAAGGTTTCCTTCTGCCCAACTTCTTGTCTAGTCTGCCATTGTTTCTGGAGATGGCTCTGATACAATGCTCACACCAACCTATTTCTTGGAGCTCTCCTCATCACTCCTCAATCAAACTCCATATAAACATTATTCAATATAATAATATATTAATAAAATTATAATTTTTTTATATAATTAATATTATATAATAATACGTTTAAGCATACATTCACAATATTTTTTACATATATTTTTCTAAATATAGATATGTTAGATTATAATTTATTCATGAGAGAAATATGATTTAAGAATGATTTTTTATATGCAAAATTTTTCAACATCCACAATTTACAATTGTATAACGTCAATAAAATAAAATCAAAATGTATATATTTTGATTAGACCATTAAATTTTTAATAAGATTATACTTATATAAAATATTTCAAGTACATTTTTTAGTAGATGACTTCTATGAAAAAATTGTTTTAGAGAACCATCAAATTTAAACCTTATTCAATAATTTATATATAATAATTTTGATATACTTTATTTTAAAATATTTAATAATTTTAACTTTTATTTATTTATTATTGACATTCTATTTTTTTTTGAAAAAATAATGAATATTCAATATTTATAAATAATTTTATTTTCACTATAAAAAAATCCCATTATACATTATATCTCCCAACATAATAATATAATATTTTTACAAATATTTAACAATTTTATTTTATCTCCAAAAGGAAATTCAATGTAATACCAAAAGTATACCAATAGAATTGAAGTTTCTTGTTTACCCAACATTTCTTTCCTATAAGTTGAATTTTAAAGTTCAATAATATTGAAATGATGCCGGTCTTCCTCATATCAAGATGGACCCCACATGCGCTTGAATATTCTTTACCAATGTTGAGCAGTTGAATTCGATCCAATCATTGAGTGATAAAGTATTTGGCTTCCCTCTATTAATTTAGGTGAAAGAAGGAATGCATGTTTTTAATTAAGTTCACAATGTTGAGGAAACACAAATATAAAACCCACAAACTTAAATAATTATAGCACAAGTTAGATGCAAATAAATATAGAAGTTAATAAAATGGATTAACAGAACAATAAACAAGACACAAATTTACATGGTAAAACCTTGGCAATTATGCCAAGGAAACATCCATGGGGAAAAGTATCAATATTCTTATTGCTCAAAGAAATTGATTACAACCTTCACACAACTGCTACTCTTCAATTACAATTCACTACAATATGATTTAGCCTTCAAGGCAACAAGATATATAATATCTTCAACCTGTGCCAAACATAGAAAAACTAGCTTTGTTTTATTATTTTATCTTTTGTTTTAAATTTTTATCTTTTCCAAAGAATTCCAAAGAAAAGTTTTTGCTTTAATTCGTTTATCTTTTCCAAAGATAAACTCCGCTTTCTTTCTAATTTATTGTTTTCATAATCCAACAATCTCCATTTTGACAATAATTTACCTGCTACTTGCCCATGCCCATTCATCACCTTTTTTGCAAGCCAAGAGAAGTCAAACACCACTTCAAATTCTCTAACTATACTAGTTTTGTAAACATGTCTGCATAATTTTATAGTGTATGAACTTTCTCAAAAGCTACTCCACCTCCATCAATAACCTATCTTACAAAATGGTATAGCACTTTGACTATCACAAAATACAATCACCTTGTCCTACACTTTTCCAAACTCACCCAAAAGACCCTTTATCCGAATTGCCTCTTTGCAAGCAAGTGAGACAACCATATACTCTACCTCAATAGTGGATAAAGCAACTATTTCTTGAAGCTTTAACATCCAACAAATAGGTCTTCCTACAAGAGTAAAGACATAACTTGATGTAGATCTCCTTTTGTCCAAATCATCTACAAAATCTAAATCAACATAACCACAAAATAAACCACTACAACCATCAAAGGTGATACAATAATCACTTGTGCCTCTAAGATACTGAAGCACCTATTTCACTGCTGCCCAATGCTCTTTTCCTAGATTTTCCATGTATCTACTAACAACACCAACTTCATATGAAATATCTGATCTTGTACATACCATCACATACATTAAAATTCCTACTGCATTAGCATATGGTACATGAGACATATAATCAGGTTTTCTTCTTTATTACTAGGACATAAACTTGAAGAAAGCTTAAAATGAGAAGCTAAAGGGATATTTACTGGTTTCACATTTTTCACACTGAATCTTATGAGGATCTTCTCCACATACTTCTGTTGTGATAACCAAAGCTTACTATGTTCCTTGTTTCTGTGTATTTCCATGCACAAAATTTGTTTTTATGCTCCTAGATCCTTCATATCAAAAGTCCTAGCCATCTAAGCCTTTAACCCATTGATTTCAACTATGCTTTTGCTTGCTACAAGCATATCATCAACATATAACACCAAGATAATGAATAAACCATTTTTGAAACTTTTAAAGTACACACAATGGTCATACTAACTCTTTGTAAAATTTTGGCTCACCATGAAGGAATCAAACTTCTTGTACCGTTGATTAGGAGATTGCTTCAGGCCATACAATGACTTTTTGAGTTTGTAAACAAATTTCCTATTACGATTTTGAACAAATCTTTCTAGTTTTTCCATATATATCTCCTCATCCAAATCTTCATGTGAAAATGTTGTTTTAACATCTAATTGCTCCAACTCAAGATCAAGTAAAGAAATAAGTACTAAAACATCCTGAATATAAACTAGCTTAACAACTGGTGAAAATATTTCATGAAAATCAATACCTTCCTTTTGAGAATACCCTTTTGCTACCAATCTTGCTTTGTACCTTTCAACTTTATCATAATCCAACACACAAGACCAACCAATCTATGAGACCCACGAAATGAAATTGAAACCGCTTTTTCCAAACAACAAAACAATCATTGACCCCACCAATTACTTCTTGTTGTTTTCTAACTCTTTGTGAGGACTACCTATTTTGTATTTTACCCTCCTCTGAGATCATAGAGAGAGTTTAAATTTAATGGTCATATACTTCTATTTAAGTAATTTTATTATAAATAATTAATTTTTTATAAAAATTATATTATATAAAAACATGTTTTAAATAAATTGTTAAAATTTATATGAAATTAGTGATACATATTTAATTTTTTATATTATTTTATTTTCATTAAATAATATTTTACTATTAAAAAAATAAAGTTTTATAATTCATGATATCAATATAATAATATTTCTCTAGTTTTAATTCATTCTAATGGATTGTGGAATATAATCTGAAATGCTTGATAATAAACTAGCATACATATATTAAGTAATAATATATATAAAAAATGCTGAAAGTTATCAATATTAACATTGTTCTTCTCAAAATTTTAAATATAAAATATTTTTTAAAATTGTTTTGATCTTATACACTTTTTTCAAAAATATAAAATTATAAAATGTATTAACTCTATTTTTATTTTAGTTTTCAATGTATTATATTATTTGACTTTAGATTTAAAAATATTTTATTAAAGAGTAGGAAAAACACTTCATATTATATACTTATGTATAATTTATTATTTTATTGATGCAATCTTAAAACCTACTTCTAAAAATAGTTTTTTAAGTAAACATATATTGAAAAATAGAAAAAAGAAATTTCATTTTTTAATATATGTTTTCAATTTAAAAATATTTTCAAAATCGCTTAGAAAAAATAGAAAAAATAAATTCATTTTGAAATCAAAATAAAGACACTTAGAAAAAAAACACATGGCTTCCACCTCCTCTCATTTTCAATAAAGCTTCAAAAACTTTATACAAAATATTATTTGGTTGATCATTATATTAATATCTTAATATTTTAAAATATATTTACTTAATCGATCGTCAAATTCAAGCCTTGCCACAAGTATTCAATTTGATGGTGGACCTTCCTCTGCACTTTAAACTGTTGTCCTTTGCAAATGGACTGGACATCTGCTCTGTTGGGACTTTCTGTTTCAGAGTCTTTTCGTCAGCTCATTGTCCAGTTTGTCTGGCGTTTTGGCTCCCTTCCCATGTTTTCTCACACTGAGGTGGAATTTCATATGCTTGTTCATTTGATTGTCTTGCATATGAAGCAGATATTTGGTCTGATTAAAGAATATACATCAGCCCTCAAAGATCTTACAATTCGGATTATTTCAGTTCAATCTCAGTTGCAGGCTTTTGAACACACTATGGGTTTATGCAGCTTTTTGTCATCTTGGTGCTCATTATATGTTATATTGCTGTTGCTTTCTGTAGCCTTTATATTTAGTGTTTTTCTAAGCTGTGCTTTCAAAGCTGCTACTGCTGGCGGTTATACGTTGTCTATATTTGGAAACAAAACAGAAAAAAACAAGTACGGTGAATGGTTGTTTGCCAGGGCACGGCTACCAACAGTTGGCTTACACATAGACCAGCTTTGCGAATAGCTTGACAAGCCACTGCAGCGCTTTATGTCGGTGCATTGTCAACCTTATCTGGTTTCAGAAGCCCGGTTTGTTTTATTTGCCTCGGGGGTAGGGAGCCGCTGCCCGTCTCACGTGCCACCCTTGTCAGTTATTGGTATAATGTTAGCCACTAGGAAATTCCCAACTCCTCAACTCACACGCGACAGGAGCAGGCGTGTCACGTTACATGGCAAAATAGAGGCGGCAAAATTTGTAATATAAATGTCAGAAAGGAAAATGAAAATAATCTAGGTTTATAGTGGAAAGTAGATGGAGATGGCGGAGCAACAGCACAGGAATATGCAGTTGCAGTTGAACTGTGATTTAGAGAAGAGAGTAGAGGAGTTAGAACGCGGTTATGCGGAGCTGCGAGAGGATGTCGAAACACTTGCGCGGATTCATCAGCAGATTGCCAACAATCCCAATCCCTTCTTGAAAATATTGCAATTGATGGGCCATGCTGTCTTCTTGTTCTCACCTTCATCTCGGGAGATCACCTTTTGGTGCGTTATCCATTCCCATTCTGTTCTTTTCATTCACAGGCAAAACCAAGCTGGATTTTTATCAAATGCTTCAATTTTGCTCATATTAAGAAACATAATTCTGTTTCTGATTTATATTACTCGTGAGAAATAAAATTCTGTTTCTAATTTATATCATGTTATAAATATTTTGTGTTAAGAGTCTTCTGGATTAAGTTGGTAATTTTTGGTGTAAAAGAAATATAAATATATACGCATTCATCCTCAAATGATTTCTAAGCTTAGAGTAAACTCACATGAACTCCGAATACATGAAAGAACAACACAATTCTTGTAGCATGCATTAGGAACGAGAACACATGCTTGTAATCATAACCTCGCTCATTTCTGAATCTTAAGACTTAAACCATGACAATCATTTGAAGAAAATTGAAAAGATTTATTTAAAAACTAAAGTCATAGAAATGGATTATTGTAAAGCACTAGCCATGATCATTAAGATTAAATTGATATTAGTGGGATTGTTTCTCTAGAAATGATGTTACATGATGATACGTTAAAAGACCCTATAGCTGAAAATCGGAATTTAATCGAAGTAATGCTGCTGTCTCAAGTTTTGGTTTTAATCCTGTAGCAGGAGAATTCAAAATTTTCATCAAGAAAGAATACGTAATCCTTTTGAGTATCAATTATTCTATAGATGATTGCCAATTCATCCCAAGAGATCCATTTCCATTGTCAAAACTGTTATTGAAGTTCTTAAAGCCCTCTCCACCAGTATCTAGCAGAACACCCTCTAATATTAGCAAGTGGACAATCCCAAGAGGTCAATTTCTATTGTCAAGACTCCAAACTGTTATTAAATTTCTTAAAGCCCTTTCTACCAGTGTCTAGTATAATGCCCTATAATATTAGCAAGTGGTTTATTGTTCAGTGAGAGATTCTAGTATTTAGATTTGAAGACTTAGCACTCAATGTCAAGCCATGGAAAACCTAGCCATCCAAAAATTAAATGTTTTAGCCAATAGGCTGTAAGTCAAAGTAATGAAAACTTTCAGTGCCATGAAAACTTTCAGTTCTATAGTCTTTGCCCATTGTATCCTTTCCTAGCTAGTAATCAGATTGTTTAGGATGTACGTTACTTATATAACCTTGTTGGAGTTTTTGTCCTTATTTCAGCGAAAAAATTGTTAAATCTTGTTCAAAATTACTTTGGAAAATACCTTATAATAAATGAGAAACTTGTTAATCTCTTGGCAATTATTTTGTCAAATGCCTTACTTTAACAAATATCTTATAACAAAAAAAATGAAAGTAAGGACACTAGCAAGTATTGAATCCTCAACTTACAATCCTCAAGTAAATTTTTGCCAATGAGCTCACCAAGTGGGCTATTCTTGTGTGCTCAATCGGATATGGGTGTGTTGGGGTTTCATTAAACCTAGATTAAAAATCCATTACCATCGCCACTCACCATTGGTCATGCCACACTGCCACAAACTTGAAATTCACCATGCCACTTGTGCTCGGTTGTGCCACAACTAATATGTGATCAGATCCAGGCCCAAGTGCACTTGAACAACGACTCCTTTGGAATCTTTGTATATTCTATAAGGACATATTCTTGCGCTAGGAGAGATCACAAACCCAATTCTATTCAAATGAGTTCCTATTGCCTCTGATATCTATAGTAAATCCAAATCTACACTCGTATCCTATTGTTTGCTACAATCTTGTTGGATTGTTCTTATTTTCAAAATGAATGGTCTTTATAAATGAAAGAAAATCGTGACCTAATGGACAATGAAATATTACCACTCCTTAGGCACATTTTCTTTGGAAAAGGACCAAAACCTAGGGAATTTCAATCCCTAAACTTTGATACCATGTGAGATCTAGAAACATAGAACAAATAGTAAAGTCCACAAGCATAAGAAATAATATCAATATATGGTGGTGGTGTCAAATGGTACAATTTAAAAAAAGTAGGTCAACACATTAAGGCACTAACCCCAATACAATTATAAGTGCAAGTTACACATGCAAGGAACCTTTACATATATAAATTTCACATAAAAGCAACACTTAACCCAGTGGTTTATGACATGTATTGGTAACTCAAAGGGACCCGACAAGATGGTTTTTCCACACTAACAACAATTTTGATGGACATTGCAGCACAAGATGGTTTTCCCACACTCAACAACAATTTTGATGGACATTACAGCATTTTCCAGTTCTATTTGTGCCAGTGACTAGTGCTAGAATGGATTTGAGATTACAACAATGCAGTGAGGTAAATCCTCTGTCTTGGGTGAAATAATTGTCAAGTTAGATTCAAGATGTATTAAGGAAATAGTCAGATTAGGAGTTCACCAAACATGTTAGGATCCTTATGGTCTAACTCTATTATTTTGTATTAGGTATTAATAAATAAAGGCTTGGACAAATATGCTTTGTAAGCCATCCCATGAGCTAATTATTATAGAAGTATTTATTCCACATGTATGGGCAAGTAGTAATAGTCTAAGTTGAACTGTATATATTGGGGTGTCTAAGCAAGAGGATATCATCTTGCATATCATTTTTTATTGAGCATTGTTCTAAGGAGGCAGACCCTTTGAAGATTCCAGCGATATATTATAATCAGTTTGGGTAATATCAATAAAGATTACTCCATTTACAGTGCATATGTTATTTTCTGCTTTGAATAATCTGCTTGTAGTAAGAACTGTAACACAACGGGGAGGTTATGATAGAAAGTATTAGAAACAAACGTCCAAACAAGAAAATCAATAAAAAAGTGTTATGCTAATATTCCCACAACTAGAAGTTTAAACTTTAAGGAAGACTGCATGGATGGCATTATCTTGCTCAGTAGGATGCATTAGCATTCAAGTTCCACATCTTTTGGTTCAAATGGAAAGTATTTGAGAACAAAGAAAAATTCAGAGCCTTGGATTTTCACTGATTCTATACACATGCAGCTGCAGTATGCATGACAAACAGCATTTTTTACATGACTTAATACCTTGTCTTCTCTTTAATGGTGTACAAAATGGAATATCATCTATAGGCAATAAACACCACATTGATGATAGAAAGATGGTATGTGAGTTCTGCTCTTAATTTTATTGAAGGAATTTGAAATAGAATTATTAAATGATCATTGTTGAATTTTTTAACAATATTATAGTTTAATTGAATGGAGACTTTGATTTCTGCATATCAGAAGAAGAGTGACTAACTTTATGGTGTTGGATACAGGCAGACTGCTATATCCAAAATAGAAACTATACCCAATATCAAAGCATTCGGCTTTGAAAGGCATCCATATTGCCTTTACACAAATGTAGACCAAAATATCTGCTAATGCAATTCAGCAGGCAAATATTGCCAATTCACAAGCTAGCTGAGAAGCAGATTGAATTTCACCTGCTACATACCCAATAGACAAACATATATTATCAGTGGAGACGAAGTGAGCTGTTAATTCAGAAATTGACCTGTAAAATTAGAATCTTCCTATGTGAAACTTGGGCACTACTATAACTGCCTAAGGTGGGGTGGGAGGCCATTTAAGGGAGCATAGTTTTAAAATTTATTATCATGAGGTCAATATGAAGATAATTGAGAAAATTATGAGAATAAAACCCATGTTAAAGAAAAAGACATAGTGAGCCACTGCATCATCCTTATTCAAATTTGATGTTGGTGATAAAGATTCCAATGAGGATGATGATGAATTTAAAAGAAGAAATGATGATCAAGACATTCACAATGAAGTGCCTCCAACTCGTCAAGCACTAAAACCAATGAAACAAATCCTACCAGAAGGAAAGAAATTCAAGAATTGAATATGATGGAGGGTAAGCTTTAGTTGAAGTATTAACTTTAACCAAGGCTCTGAATCACGCTGAATTTTTGGATAACATCTCCCAAATTATCAAAGAAAATGCATCTGTATCAACCCCTAAAAGTCAAATCATTGCCTAGGGAATAAAAGGAGAAAACACATAAAAGTAATAGACTAGCACGAGTAGATCTCATGTGATAGTTATAATGGTTCTGATGAGGATAAACATCCAAGGAAATGGAAAGTAAATATTCCCCATGGTTACCAGAAACATTCAGGAGCCTTGAGAAAACTGATCCACAACCGCCTAATGCTCAGATGGATCACACAATATTAAGCATTGAATAGGAGAACAAATATTTTTAAAGAACTACAATCAAAATGTCATAGAAAGGGAGCAACTCTGTACAGAAAAAATAAGTAGAAAAGAAAAAGGAACCGGTTGCTAACTACAAACAACAAAGAGGGAAAACAAAATTGATTAGGATAAACATGCCTTAGTATCAGTATGGGTCAACATGAGCTTTGTATAGAGAATTGTCAACAAAGAAGCAATAGGGAAAGTGAATTTTGCTGGATATGGCTTCGTTGTTGGTAGAAAATCCTCTCAAGAAGGGATAATTCATTACAAATTTCATCATTGACAAGGATGCTAATTCCATTGCCTTTCATCCAGCTTTCACTATGGCTGAAAAAATAGGGCATATGACTTTTGATGGAAATCGTGTAGAAAGGAGAAGAGTGCCAATATCCCCAGCTTGGAAAATGAGAAGGGAGCTCATAAAAAAATTGTTGCAAGAATATCAACTCTTTAAAAGTTCATGGACTCAATGCAGATGGTTGAAGATTTGCAATTTTGGTGTCAGGTTTTTAAAGAGCCTGAAAAATGTGCAACATTTTGTTTTCTGTCAAGAAAAACATGTTATCCATGGATTGTGAACATCAAAGATAGAGGATATCATATAAAACAATATAGATATGCTGTAGAATCCAGATAAATTTTACCAAAGAATTATAGAAGCAGGTACAAATGTTCACAAGTTTGTAGGGAAGAGGAAACTTTATCCTAATATAGAGCAAGGATGACTGCAAAGCATCTTTCAGTTCAATAATCTCAATATGGAGAACTAGTCAATCACCAGGTATGTTTTACCTTTGAAGTTGAGAAGCTGAGGCCCGATAAAGAGATCTTGATATATGTGAAAGAAAATTTGAAAAGAAAGGACTTTTCTCATACATCACATGAAATAAGATTCAACAAATAGATGAATTATCCAAAATACACTAGTCCATAATAGGGCTTATGGGCAGAATAGAGAGGCAAATGACTGGGAGTGAAGTTGTACAGCAGGAGCATGATATTTGAAATTGCTAACAGAATTACTATAGAGCTCACAATTGTGCAAGAGGCTAGCAAAAAGGCGAGGGACAAAGAGATGCTGATGCAGCTGTTGACAAGGACAGTAGTTATTAAAAAGTTGCCAATCTTAACCAAGACAAGAATGATAAGAAAAGTGATAAATGTTCTATTCCTAGATAGCTATTTAGCTTATTCCATGTGTAAGTCATAACTATTTTTTGTCTTTTTTTGTATAAAAGACAAGCTAGAGGGAAAAAGGACATTTGGCCCAGATACATGATTTTGTATTTAAATTGTTGTGAAAGAATTCTTGGGAGGATAGTGTTTCAAGACTTTGTTTTTTTGAATTAAATTTTATTTATATATTCTTCCAAATATATTCAAAGCAATACAAGATATATCTTCAAGGATCCAGATTGAGCTTTACCATCTTGCATCTTGAACATGCTGTTAGTGCTAATCTGGGAAAGGTCATAGTGGTTGTGTTGAAAAGGGATATTTAGCCGAGATATATGATTTTGCAGTTAGAGTATTGTGAAAGGACTCTTTAGAAGATAGTGTTTCAATACTTCTTGTTTTTGGAACTGAATTTTTTTTATCCACTCTCATAGAGGTATTCAAAACAATACAGAGATAGATGTTGAAGGCTCCAGGTTCGATTTACTGTTTTGTGTCTTGGAAAGGTTGTTAGTGATATTCTGGGAAAGGTCATAGTTGTTGTGTTGCAATGCAAATATGAATGCAAGTGCTGTTATGATAAGTTCATGATTTGATTGTTATAATTAGAAGTACAAGAGCAGTATTGAGTCCTAATTTTTGCTATTGTGAGTTTTGCATAGGGTGCTCCCAGACCTAAACCAAAAGATATCTTTCTGTTTCAGGTAGTGTATGAACTGTTTACAATTGTTAGTGAAGTTTTCATCTTCATCTTTCTTTTCAGTCCTGTCATATAAATTTCTTTAAATAAGTGAAAGGGAGCTTTCCCTTATAACAAGAGCACGACTAGTCCTACATGCTGCTCCTCAAAACTGTGCTTTTGAAGCATTTGATGTAGAATGATGTCTGTACCTTTGGTTAGGAGATTACATTTTTTACATAAGTGCCTTTAAAGGGTTACCACACAAGTCTGTGATCTTTGATCCTCCAAGCCTTTTAATTTTTAGTTCTAGGATGAAGGCCAAAATTTCACCTCGTTGTTGGACATTTTAATACCAACCAATTTATAAGTTAATGCAAATTTCCTATTATCACCATGAATATCTATTATTATTTCCTGTTATATGTTGGTCGCCTCTCAATCCTTTACTGTATAATTTTAAAAGGCCCTTTTTTGCAGGGTACAATTAGGGTTGGTTTTTCCCCATAGAGGGACCTCTTATGGTCTTCTTATTAGAGTCTGGTTATGCATTTCTTGTTTATAGGCTAATCATTGTTTTTGAGTTCATATTGAATGTGCTTTTTGTTGGTAGCCATGATGTGATGTTTGTTGTTTATCGGATAATGTTGCTTCATAGTCTAGTGGCCTTTAGATACTATATTCGAATATCTAGTTCTAAGTTCTGTAAATTTGAGACTTGTTTTCTGTTATAGGTATTTTATAACGACCTCAGAGGTCTCCTTGGAAACGAGATGTATAACATATTGGTTTATTGTACTTTTTCTATCAGTCTAAATCCTTCAAAATCAAGCTACTTGCAGTTTTGTTCCACTCTGTTGTGTATAGTCTACATACCATATCTGTAACTGGATGGGAAAACTAAAGTGATTCAGTACATTCTATTGCAAAAAATAATGCATTTTTCTACATACAATGTGTCAAATTTTTTTCTTGTATTAAGGGATGACATCAATAAAATAGGAAATGATGAAAAAGTGAAGACCCTTTATTTTTATGATTTATCACAACTTAAGATTTTATTGACTTTGGAATGAGACTAATATTTACAATTAGAAGCATTTTTCTTAATTGCAAAATCTGAAATATGAATGATAAACCTCTTTGTTTTGTCACAACCTGATGTAGGAATGGTTTTTGTTCTCCATTCTGATGCTATGTTCAGCAATATTATTGAGCATTATTATTGAAGCACTATTAGGGCCTGCTGATTTTTATAATAGAGACCAATGGCCAGTTGAGTCCAGTTGGTGCATTACAATATAAAAATAAGTTGATACATAACAATTTTTTTTACTGATGTTTAGTATATTCAAGGCAACCTATAGTGCAAGAGTTAGAGAGTAATAGCCAATTTCTGAATCATTCATTTGAGATAGGATAGCCAGGTTTTAACTTTTTATCTGGTTTGTTTCCTTCTGCTTGCTTGTACTATTGGCATTCACCTCTTGATCTTTCAGGCTTTGAAGCAACAATCTGATTTGATGTTTCAGGAACCAATCAGCAGAAGTTCTATATGGATGGAAAGACTATGAAGTTCTTGGGAAGGATTTCATTGAGTTGCTTGTTGACAAGAGCGAATATAGTGTTGCTAAAGAAATTCTTAGAAGGTTATGTATGGGGTTGTCATGGGCAGGACTATTTCCTTTAAAGAAGAAATCAGGTGGGATATTTACGGCAATGGTAACGGACACACCATTATATGAGAATGGTGTAGTTGTAGCTGTGATTACTGTGTCAAGTGATGCTTTTGCCTTCAGAAATGTCAATAATATTAGCCTTTCTGGCTACAATCCATGTAGCAGGCAGAACCTTGGCTACAGCCCTGCAATGCTTCCTGGTTTTAACAAGCCAAAGGTTGAACAGCAACAGCCTTTGCGTAAAACATCTACAATATCAAAGATGGTATGTATGAAGCATTGTCATTGCCATGTGTCAACAAATTGTTCTTCAATGTGCCTTCTTTTTGGGGAAATCTTACATTACTTCAGGGAACAAATAATTACTAGAACTTAACAATAAAGATACTTACTAGAACTTAACAATAAAGATACAGGATAAATCTCTCCTCGTGAAAGCTACAAAAGCTAAACATATGCATCTATGCCCCAAGGGGTAACCAATCAACTTCATTATGGAAACAACTTAAACTCAACTTTAACCTGTGTAGCCAACTCTAGCTTAAAATTTCAAAACTCCCCTAGGGGGACCCCAGGGGATTGCTCTTCATGACAGGTCGCCTTTCAGCTGAATTTCCACAGGAATCTAACAGCAGTCAACAGATTTGTATGTCATAGCAGTTTGCAAATATCCCTAATTATCCTAGTTTCTTCCAATAGGCCAATTTGAAAATAGCTGACCAGTTCAGATAAAATGCATTAGCTTTCTGTACATACTTTGCATTTTTGTTGCAATTTACTTTTGAGGTTTTTATGCCATATTCTGTGTTCCAATTGTACAGGCAAAAAAAATGTTATCATGCTTGAACATGGAGGAGGAAAATGATGATCTTCATGCAGCTTATAAGTGCAATGAAGGACTGGGACAAGATCATGCCCAACTGGAGGCATTCACAAAAGTGGTACTCATCCAACTCTGCTGAGTTGCAAGTGTTATGCCTTAATGCGTTAGTTGGTACCAAGCCAGCCAAATTAACCAGAATAGTGCAAAGCAAGCCTTACATGTGCTAGTTTTAACCAAATAGAGAACTTTTTTTCAGCATATGAGAATAAGCAATCCATTTTCTTTTAATAAGGAGAAATTTTTCATAATATGGTGTGGTATCCCATGAATATTTCCAGGTATTAGATGATTCTTCAAGCCGGCCTTCTCTTCAGATTAAGAGTGATCCAGCAAGTGCAAGTTCAAGTCATCTTGGAAGAGAGCATGGGCCCGTGCATGCAATGTGTTCGGCAGATATTGTATTTATTCAAACCATATGATGTAAAGAGTTTGCTAAGTTGATAAACAACACTGTTTTAAGTAATGCACTGTATAACTGTCTTACATATTCTTTTGGACATTTTACTTTTTAAATAGCACATTGTTGTAATTCTGGTGCAGGAAGCAAAACCCTTATCCAATTTGTGCAGTGAGGAAACTGACAGTAATATTCTAGCCAGATATGGAAGTGGTGTTGGCCTAAATCAAGGAGAAACTAATGTAAGAATGCCAACAAAAAAACTTCTTCAGTATTTTTTTTTCTGTAGAAGCCTTTATTTTTTGTTAAGTGACCAATTAATTAAAAATCTATATTCATTGGATTATAATCTGGAGCCTCTCATAATTTTATCTGAAGCCCCTATACAGGTTTCCAAGCTGTTATCCAAGTTCATCTATGGTGAGGGAGACAATAAAATACGACTGACAACCAAAATCCAAGAAAAATTAGATCAAAGATCTTTGCAAGCCAGTCCATCTCCAAAACCTGTATATTTTCTGAACATAAACACTTGCATCCAAATAATCTTAGAGAAATGTATCTGAGAAGCATTTTGCTTAACATTGCTTGTGTATAACAGTCTATTTGATTCCAAGTGTAGGCATCAGAGGTGCTGTCGAGGCTATTGTCAGGTGGGAGTAGCAACAAAAATGACCCAAGCACTGGTGATGCAAACGGAGTGCAAGAGAGTGCTTGCTCAACTTCATCAAGAATGGTATGCACTAAACTAACTGCATTGCTAACTTCCTTCAAATGTTAATTTAATGGATTCAAAATTCAGTGACATCAGCAAGATGCCGTCATTGAGTTTCTGTTTTAATATGGTTTCAAATTGTTACAGGCATCAAAGACATATTCAGGACTAAAACAGGAGAAACTGCTCCATTGGCATCATGGTGAGAGGACAACAGAAAAGGATGAATTTCACAGTACAAAGTTAAAAGAGAATGAAGTATTGAGAATTGGACCCAACTGTCCTAGAAGTAGTCTGAAGACTAGTTCCAGGCATATTGAAAACATATTGGATCCAACAACCAGCAAAGAAAATGAACTTGAAGAAAATGGATCGGAGAAAATGTCTGAGCTTAAGGTCATATCTAAGGATTGCAACCAAGGAGAATTTTACAGGAAAAGATCAGAACCGAATAATATTTTTGGAGGGAAAGCAGAATCCTCATGTAATGAGAAACAATTCGAAAGAAATTTGCTGGGATATGGTGGTGATTCTAGGAAACACATCCAAAGAGACAAATGCTTGTTACAAGGCTCTGGGAATGAGAGGAAGCAAGGACAGCCTACAGAAAGTATGTTGAATGAGAATATCAATAACAACAATAGGAGTAGGTGTTCGCATGCTAGAGGGGAAGCTGACCTGAGCCCTGAAGCAGATTGTGAAATATTATGGGAAGACCTTGTTTTAGGAGAACAAATTGGAAAAGGTAATGTGTGCTGATTTTCTTCCTGTGTGATCTAGTCCTCAGTCTATGTTGCATATGTGCAGGAACCTGTGTATTGGTATGTAAATAAAATTGCCCATCCAAAAATATGCAAGCTCTTTCCCTTTGCTTAAACTTAAAATGTATGAATAATATTAGGAAGGCGCTAAAATTAAATGAGACTTGATCTTAGATTAATTATCATTTTGCTGCAAAAATACATGTACACGCCCATGGACTACTACTCATTTGTGGCAGATAATTGCCATCGCAAAATTCTTGATTCATATTATTCACAAAAAGTATATTGCTTCGTTTAACTGTATATGTATCATTTTTCAAGTCTCGTAACATTAATTTTTCCATTTTATATGCGAAATGAGGCAGGGTATGGTATATGGACAACACTGTGTATGCATACCCATGTAATCTCTCTCTATGTCTGTCTGTCTCTCTTTATCTATCTATCTATACATAAACATTTATATATGGAAATAATTTTATAGTGCCTTTATATGTGTGTGTGTGGTAATAATAATTTTGTAATGCTTTGGTAGCATGAAAATGAAGCCTACTCAGATAAAAGTGGATGATATCTAAGCAATTCTATTAAACCTTTAGGGTTAGAAACAGACTGTGGCCATCACCAAACATATCATAGATGGGTGTCATTGAATGTTCATTAACATTCCATTGGGGATTGGGTTCATTATTCATGATTTCAACTAACTGGCCATATTTATTCAATTTCCATAGGTGCACAAACAGAACTGCTTATATTGTGATTATTTCTCCATGGGGTGTACCAATGGACCCTATTATACTGTGAAGGCAAAGCATCTTCTCACATGATGCATTCTAGATCCTCTACTGCAAAGGCAGGAATATTAACTGTCGGTACATTTTTTCCCCGCAGAATGGCATACGTGCAAGAGCTCTGCTAGGTTTTCTTTTTTATGTTTTTTTGTTATTTCTATCACCTTCTATCTTCATCACTCTCTGTTGTTTAAGTTCTAACTAATGTTATGGGAGCTGCTGAGCACAAGCATAGCAGCAAAAATCTTTTGGGCAAAAAATCGGCAAACTAAAAGTATTAAGATTTTTTGAAAAATCGGGATTTAAACAGGAAAAAATCAGATTAAAAAAAAAAGTAAAAAAATGTTGAAAAAGAGAAAAAAAAGCTACTTGTTTTTGAAATTCTATACATTTCTATAGCATAGAGATATAGAGAGCAAATAAAATAGAGAGTTTAGCCCATGGATTGTCCAAATGAATTTGCTAGTAAATGATTCTTTGGTAAGTTTTGTATGAAGTTGATAGAGCTATTGCTAAGTTAACAATAAAACATTTCACTGAATGATATGTGAGTGAATCTCTAGTCTTGTTGAATGATATGTGAGTGAATCTCTAATCTTGTTGTATGATGTGAGTGGATGGTAAAATACTACTAACAACACTGCATTCCAAATTATTATTAATATCAAAAGAATGTTTAATCATAGAGATTACACTATCATAACAAACTTTGAAACCTTCAGAAACTTAGTAAGACCTCAAAACAACTACAATAA
>CM021110.1:113627216-113698617 GCA_007115665.2 Sequoiadendron giganteum
GAGGATAAGAGTCTGGACAAGATGGAAGCTCAAGACTTTGAAGTGATCACAGTCAACTTCGGTAGAAGTACTCGTTAGATGGACATTGACCTTCTACAGGTTGCTACAGATAGCGCAAGGGATAGAATGGTGAAGGATGGAGAAGATAAGTCAACCCTCAAGGCTGAAATACAGTAGCTTTGCCAGTATATTTCTAGCCTGGTACATAGGATAGGGGATGCTGTTACCGCACTTCCACATATGTTAGAACCACCAACAAAACAGGGTCAGCTTGATCACTTGGTTGCATATGGCAAGCGGCTAGATGAGTGGGAGGAGGAATTTGTTGCTAGGGGCCACTTTGTACTTTCAGAGTTATACTAGTTGCGGTACAATGCACGTGAACATCGTCTTGAACTTCAGGATGAGGAGCGTGACTTGGCTATTAGTAGGCCCAGGGATGAGATCCTGATTGCTAACCTGGGGTTGTCATTTGACTCAGTCACAGATGCAGAAGATAAGGAAGATGTCTACGTTTGGAGAACATAGTTAATCTTCAAGGCTAAGATAGAAGAGACTATAGCATCAGAGTTGGTAGAGAGCATGTTACCAGTGCACTCCGCTATGTGAGAAACTTTGTGTCTCAACTACCATGCCTGTATCAGTGTGTGGGTGGTGACTATGTTGAGCTTGCTGACGTTCAGTTAGAGCTCCAAGCACTTATTCATAGTATTTTTAGTGGTGAGACCATTGGCTGTAAGATGAATCAACTTACAGTCATGTCAACATTGTTTGACGAGGCAATCAGGAGCAAAGGCGAGTTTCAGTGTCAGATAACTAGTGGAGAAGACATGCTGCATAGACATGGGATTCTTCGCCAAAGCTTCAGTTCCCCAGAAGATGATGCAGTCAATAGCCTTGTGGATGGGTTGATTGCTTGAGATCAGGGCCAGTAAACTTCAGTTCAAGGCTTCCCACCTTTTCCAAGATAGACAAAAGACACAGGAGTTAAGCTCGATGCCTCTTTCCGAGTTAACTTGTTGTTACACATTGCATGCCATGTCTTTCTTGGAAACATCTACATACACTTGGAGTTTCTTTTAGGTTTTTGCGTTAACTGATGATAGTATTCTAGTTAACTTGTTTTCAATAAGGACGTGCATGCTTGCACATTGTCCATTTAGATTAGATGTTTCAGTTAACTGTATAGTTTCCTTTATTATGGTTTAGTAATAAAATCTTGCATACATTGCAGGACTGTAGTTGACTCAAGGTGATTTTAGGGTTACCTACACCTTGATGTCTATAAATAAGAGTATTCAGTTCATTTGTAATTAACTTTTGCACGAGAGATTAATATATGTTGTGCCCAGCTTGCCTGTAATATTGTCTTTTTGTATCTGTTCATGAGCATTTGTTTTGATAATGAATTGTTATGCCACTCGGGTTCCATGCAATTATTATGGTGAATGCTTGCCTTAGTTAGATATAGTGGCTATTTTGATAGTAGATTGTATGCGTGTCTCGACTATGCAATTTGCTGTCTTAGTTGGCTATCTTTTGTGTTTTGTTAGCAATAAGCCTATTCAAATTGAGCAGATAGTTGTGCCCACCTTGCTTTCATGTTGAGAATTTGTACTTAAAGCTTATCGTATGATGTGTGTGATAATAAGCTTATTCAGCAGAGCAAATAGTTGTGCCCACCTTGCCTTCATGTTGCGAATCTGTACCCAGCTTATTGTATAAAACCATTCCTACTCCATTTCCTCACGCTTTGTTTTCTTGAGGAAACTGGATAGATTTAAAGAAGTTAGCTTAGTTGTAGTTAAATGATCTGTGAAACCAGAAAATCCTTTGCTGCAACGTTCTAGGTTTTCTTAACCTTGTGCCTCTACCAGCTGAGAACAAAAAAATAGGATTTAGTTTACTTTTCTTTTCCATGCATTCCAGCACAACGAGGGAGCTGCCCCTCCTAATTTGAAGAGCACTCATTACGCAGTGTGCATAGCTGTCCGTACAAACTTACACTCCAGAGGTGTTATTTCTTACGCCAACAAGGTGCTAATTGAAACACCAACAGATTTAGATGGGCCAACCAAAAGGTGGTGGAGTTAAAAAGATGTCTGGCCAACATAATTGACATCACGGGAAGATTGAGCAGCATATGAAATTTGACCTTTGGAGAATTTGAGAACGACAACCCTCAAAATCTGTAGCCATCTATGGATGGAACCCCAAACGTGGCTTTCTTGCTAAATCTCTTAGTATTTCAATCATGGCAGAATGATTATATTCCTGAACGACAATCATAGGTAGAAGGTTCGATGTTCTGTTTCCAATGTGGAAATGTCGATGAACTCTTAGATATCGATATGAGTATAGTGCGTCCTAGGAATATTAAAGGTAGGCAGTCTGTGGCATTCGTCGTCTATAATTTATTCCATACCTTACTGTCGATATATGTCGAGTTGTTGGCGTTGAGCATTCATCAGTGAAGGTGACTTATAGTGGAGCGATATTCTCATTGGTGTAGGAGTATTCTTGACGTCCCGATATCGAGTATATATATTTATATATCATAATTTTTTTGTTGGCGTCATTTAATGTTCATATATGTTGGCCGAATAACTTATGTATACGGGTATGTTCTATGCCATTGTGAGATCAGATGTTTAATAGAATTTTAGTGTCATTTCTTGCAACGTTTAGGATGATTGTAATGATTTGTATTGAGTTGTTCTTCTATTCAATCATTGTATGAAAATTTCGAATGAATCATATCAAAATTATCAAGTCAATACATCAAACGAATACAAACCTAATCAATAAAACTAGTATGAAAACGTTGGGTCAGCAAAGGAATTAAGATTCATGATACAAACCTAGGTTGAGATCATCACAGTGGTATCAGAGCCATTATCTTGCCAGCGTGAGGGTTCATGAACATCAATGATAGAGCCAAAAGGTATTTTGAAAGGGAATGGAGACAGAGACAACTGCAAATTGCTGATCCTTATCCTGAAGAGGATACCTTCTCTGCAGTTTTAGCAGCCCGACAACTTCCTGGAGTCACCAGAAATTGAAGCAATGGGAGACTCAAAAAATGAAGGTTCTCAAAACAGGGGCAACAGGAGAGAAAATGACAGTGTTCAGAATATTTTAAACAATCTAGCACGTGGCCAGCAATAAATGATGCAACATTTTATGCAATCCCAACAACAGTTGATTACTGCTATTGGACAAATGTGTTAGAAGATGAACACATTAAGAGTTACTTAGAATACAGGAGATGGGAGTAATGTTGGAAATCACATGCCCAGGGGAACCAATTTCGGAGGAACAAGTAAACCTTTCCAGCTTGCATTCACTCCTAGGAATGAGGAGGAAGTGGCACAACTGGAAGCAGAGCAACCATTGGTCGATGAGGTGATGGAGGTTTACGATGAAAATCATACTCTTCCTCATGCTATTAGATGAGAAATTGCATTGAATCAATAGATGAATCAGCGTAAGGATAGGAAGAGAGCACAATAGGAACAAAGACTCGGTGGCCATCATAGAGACTGTCAGCATGCCTTGAGCAAACAATCACTTCCTAACTTTGACGGGAGTGGAAAAACTACAGCTTGTTCATGGATTCATAAGTTGTACTCTTTCCTAAATTTAAAACCAATGCCAGAGACTTGAGCAATTAAATTTGCAACATTACATCTAGAAGGTGCAGCGTATGATTGGTGGCATCATGGATTGGTGATGCAGAATCATGCTCTAATTCAGTCTTGTGAAGAATTTAGCAGCAAATTAATTGCTTGTTTAGACAGGAAAGATGTGGAGGTTTATTTTAGGGAGTTGGCTTTGATTAGGCAAAAATGGGGACATTTATAGTTACATCAACGGATTTCAGAAGGTGGCAGTCATGGCTCCTGACATATCTGAGAGGAGAGTGGTAATGTTATTCACAGAGGGGTTGCATCACAGTTTGAGAGAGTTGGTGAAGGCTTTCAAGCCTAGAACTTTGCAAGATGCTATCCAGATGGCCCTTGCCTTGAAACTTCACATTCTAGTCCGCAGTTTCAGAAGAAAAGTTTCAAGAACAACAAGCCACGCTCTAGAACATTTAATCAGCCCAAACCAGATCCTCCTAAGATAGATTTTGAGAGTAGGAATGAATTGCGCATGAAAAAACTATGTTTCTCTTGCAAGGAGCTATGGGAGTCTAGCATCGATACCTTGGGAAAGGCAAGGTGCATTACGTAGAGGTCACTTCCGATGTTGAGGAGGTAGATGATACTAATTCGGATAGTGGAAATGAGTAGTAGGTAGAACATAATGATTATACAGGAGATGAGATTCATGGTGCTATTGCTACCTTATCAGGTGTGCCTAAGTATCAATCACCCTTTTCAAGTGAGGGGAGTTATTAACAGGCAACGAGTAACTTGCTTGATTGGTAGTGGAGCCACATACAATTTCATTGATGAGGGCGATGTAGTCGAAAGGAGATTACAGGTGGAGAACTTTTCTGGTTTCAGTGTCACAGTAGCAGATGGTTTCAAGATGGGATGCACTACAAAAGTTCCACAATTGGGCATCTAGATGGGGAATTATACTGTCATAGATGATTTCTATGTGGTTGGGATTGGAGACATTGATATAGTTTTGGGAGTTCAGTGGCTACGCTCTCTTAGCAAATACAGTCAGGATTTCCAAAAGATGGAGTTAGAATTTATGTCGAATGATAAGAAAATTGTGTTGAGGGCGTTATCAGATGGTGTTCCTAAGATAGTTTTGGCTAAGCGTATGGAAGCTTTTCTTAGACATGGAGAGGTTGCTTAGGCAGCCCAATGTTTTGTGTCTTCAAAATCTTCTACCAGGAAAGACAAACATTATCTAGTGGATGTGTAGACCATATTAGATAAGCATAGCATGGTGTTTGGAGATATTCCTCCCGGTAGACCTCCAGATCGTGGATTTGAGCATGTGATAGAATTGGAGGGTGCCAAGCTTGTGATTACCACTCCATATCGGCATCTAAAGTGCTTTGAAGATGAGATAGAGAAATCAATTAAGGAGTTGTTAGATATGGGGCACATCAGGCCCACTTCTAGTCCATTTGCTTCATTAGTGGTGCTAGTGAAGAAAAAGGATGGTACGATGAGAATGTGTATCGATTAGCATGTGTTGAATAAAAAAGCAATTAAGAACAGACATCCTATACCGAGAATAGATGAGTTGTTGGACGAATTGCATGGGGTAGTTTATTTCTCTAAAATTGATTTACGTTCATGTTACCACCAGATTAGAGTATGTGATGAGGATGTTCACAAAACCTTGTTTAGATGCCACTACAAACACTATGAGTTCTTGGTAATGCCCTTCGGTCTTACGAATGCACTTGCGACTTTTTAGTCATATATGAATCATGTATTCAAAAAGCGGTTGCATAAATCAGTATTGGTACTTTTTGATGATATTTTGATATTGTTGTGTCCAATCAAAATTTTGCTTCATTAAGGCATTTTTTAAAGAGTGGTCAAAGTCTTGTAAAAAATTTCATCAAAAGTTGAAGTTTCTAAAAATAGAAAATTTCTATTTTTAGAAAGTTTCTAAAAAAGACTTGATTCAAATTTGTAAGCGTGTATTGCTGGAAATTGTTGTTCAGTTACCATTTAACTTGTGTCAAGTGTAATTTGGTGTTTGATCGCACATTGTAATGCCTTCTTTGCTTTGATTTACTTGCTTGATCTCTTTCAGTTTCTTTTCTTATGTGTTTTGCTTGTACAATCTTTATTTCAGCATACATCTTATAAGTACAATGAGTCTTCAGGTGTGATTTGGAAGTAAGTTTACTTTTGACTCTCAAGCTCTGAGTTTACTTGAGTTGTCAGAACTTAGAATCATCTATAGATTAGGCCTAGTTGTAGTTTAAAGTTTTGGAAAAGAGAAAA
This sequence comes from Sequoiadendron giganteum, assembly GCA_007115665.2. NCBI lineage: Eukaryota > Viridiplantae > Streptophyta > Pinopsida > Cupressales > Cupressaceae > Sequoiadendron > Sequoiadendron giganteum. The sequence continues at coordinate 113,633,144 of CM021110.1, forward strand.
CCTCAACTACGACGGAAAGAGTTTTATAACCTTGTGCTCTTAGTTGAGAATAAAAAGATTGGCAGTAGTTTAGTATTCTTTTTAAGCATCATTAGTGAAGAAGGAGCTTCCCCTCTTAATTTGAAGAGCAGTTTAATTGTGCATAGCTGTTCGTTTCTAATCTGCATTCTAGAGGTGCGAAGTGAAATGCCAACAGTTTTTTGGTGCCCACCGTGGTGCATGAGGCATAAAACTTGAAGAAAGCTTATGCTTTATGTTAGGAGAATGACCATCTGGCATCCTACTACTCTTGTTCAACAACCAAATCGTATGCGAGTTGAAGGCGAGCAATTGGACATTATTAGTAGTTTGAGGCATTTCGTGTTTGAGAAAAAAGAAACTCTTGTTTATTGGAGAAACACCGCTACTATTCTTGACAAAGAAGAACACAAAGCTGATTTTGCAACCGAAAGATCAAGTATTACCACCCTCTGTGTGGGAATAGATAATCTTGGCTTATAGGGTTTATACGAGGAGGAGGAAAGGCAGTGCTGCATATCCTTTCTTCCAACAACCTCACCCTATAAAGGTTGGAGGATCATCCAACACAGTTCTTGAGATCCAACAAGTTCTTGAGGTCAAACAAGAAGTCAAGCAAGAAGAACCTGTGATCTAGCCAAAACCAATGGGTGATAACAACAATAATACAAATGCTGGCAATAATCGTGCTGATAGGAATCAAAGACGTCCACCCCCATTACCTTGGGGTAACATGTAATGTCCCCATTTTTAGCACTATGATTTCTAGTGACTGTTAGCCTATTTCTGGAGGCCCATAGGCTGGTAGAGGTAGAATTAGGGTTTCCTATTTTCTAGGAGGTTTCCTTTTGAGTTTTCAGGAGTTGCATGCAAGAGTTTGACATAAGGGTTTCTGGGTCTTTCTGGGTTTTCAGAGGGCTTCAAAATGGTGTAACGTGTATGTGCATCAGGTTACTTTTCCATACCTGTTATTTTTAGTAAGTTGCGACGACTACCTGGTTTGTGCTTAAAATGAGTTTGGAGTCACTATTTTTAGTAAGTGCTATTTTTGGTAGTGCTATTCTTAGCAATAGTTCACCAGTCCAGTGCAATGTCTATTTCTAGCAAGGCTGTATTGGTAGTTTGATCTCCAACATCCTTGGAGCTTGTTTTGGTAGGTTTGTTGACTTAAGTGATTTCATATTTAATGAGCATAATGCTTTAAGTGAAATTTTTGCTAAGGCATATTGGGATGCCACTTTTGGGAGTGTTGTACTCAAAATAATCTTTTTGCTTCATTAAGGCATTTTGATAAAAATGGTCAAAATCTTGTAAAAGTGTCGTCAAAAGTCAACAAAGGTCAAAATCTCTAAAAATGGCAATTTGCCATTCTTCGAAATCTCAGAATAACAAATGGATTATGGGGTTTTTTTGGGTTTATTGTTGAGAGGATGCTTGCAAAATTTTGAAAATTTTGAAATTAGGGTTTCAAACCCCTATTTTTAGAAAAACCCTAAAAATAGGATCTTTCTCAAAATGGCTCAAAATGATTTTGATTGGTTAATCTTTCGTCACAATAACACTGGTCTAGTCAGAATCATAAAAAAGTCAATTTTGCTCTGGTGGGTCTATTTCACTTTTTCAGGAGAAAAGTTAGGACCTTTGAGGTCATCAATGGAGGATGGCTAGATACCAGGTGCCAAAATCTAAGCTTCAAACATTGCACATAACAATCTATGACAAAAGATGCTCTAAAAATGGTGAACGACGGAGGGGAATTCAAAAAGTTGAAAACTGCAAAAAATAAACTGTCTGGTATGTTGGATGCTTTGTAGATCACGCACGCACAACGGTAAACACAGCCAACACATCAGCAGTGACGATTGATGCAGTTGACAAACACGTGAAAGGCTAGTGTTGGTGTTCCACGCGGACTGCGAGCGCGGTCGATGGATGGCAAGCATGGTTGGCGGACGGTGATCACGGTCAATGTTGTCGACGATATGGTGAATGCGAAGCTCAAGAAGGATGAAAACCATCGAAAAATGGCTGTCTGGAGCACAAAAGCGCTTTTGCTAGCCAGGGGCGTCTAAGGGTTCAGGCAGTCAAAAGTGCTTTAAAGGTTTGTAGCTACAAATAGCTTCTTTCTAGATTTGAGTAGGCTTTCCAACGAATTCATCAGCTAGTCTCGAGGAGTCATCAAATGCTGCAAAATGCACATCAAGTGAAGACACACCACCGGAAACAAAAGCGTTAGAGGAAAAAGTGGAGGACAAGTGCCCAGAAGGCCAGGGGCTTCCATGAATTCAAAGGGCTAAATACAGCTGTTAAGGTTTGCAGTTTTGGGGATCCTCTCTAGAATTTTGTTGGCTTTCCAACGAATCCAACATCTAGTTCGCAGGATCGGTCAAACGCTCGCAAAAAGATCAAACCGAAAGTGTTGAAAGTCAAGAAACACAAAATTTGATAAGTACAAAGTAGAAAAGTGCCCCTACAAGCTAGGAGCACCCTTAATTTTGAGGCATTAGATTTAGTTTTTAGGTTTCATGACCTCTAGGAAGCCCTCCTTAGATTTTGTTAGGCTTCCTGATGAGTCCGTTAGCAAGTTCATCAGAGTAGCCGAACATCAAGCAACGAAGATCAAAAAGGGGTGTTTTGACAAGCAGACGAAGTGAAATTATATCTTCTGCACAGAAAAGTGCCCCTACAAGCCAGGGGCGCCCAAAACTTTGAGCCTTCTAAAACAGTTTTTAAAGTTTGTAAAACCAATCATCCTTTCCGGAATTCTTTAGGCTTTTTGATGAATATCTTAGCCTGGCCAGAAGATCCATCCATTGCCAACAATTGCAGATCAAAGCATGGGAGGCAAGTTGAAGGAGTTGAAAATCACTGAAAATTGGTTAACATTGGCAAAAAAAAGCACCTTATCTTAAGAATGCGCCCAAGAATTCAAGCCACCAAAACTAGTTTTAAGGATTTGCAGCCTCCAAGAACATCTTCTCAGATTTGATCACACTCCGCAGTGGATCAGTCAGCCAAACCTCAGGATCAATTAGACGTCCGAAATTGAAGATCGAACGGAGGCATGTTATCAAGAAAAAATTGAAAATCTTGAAAAATATTCTAACATGCTAAGGTGTGACGCCTTATCTCAAAGCGACGCCCAAGTCAACTTGAGTTAACAGATATTTTCACACGATGACTCCTAAAATTAGGGTTTTCTCAAGTTAACTGATGCTTCCACCTTCAAATTCTATTTAACAAGCATTTGGGCGGTCCATAATTCATTGTTCTTGTAGGTTGACTTCAAACACCAAACATAGAGTTTTCTTCTCAACAACATTTGGAGGATCAAACGAAGGGCATTTTCAAAGTTCTTCATAGTTTCAAATACAGGTTGCACAAAAGAACATTTTTCCATAAGGCGTTTTTCCAGAGTATCCTTTTTCAGTGACAAAAGATCATTTTCTCCAGAATTCATCGATCTGGGTCTCTCCATTTCATACTTTTCTTGAAGATTGGGGTTTTTTGTGGAAGCTTCTAGCCCTATTTTTTAGGGTTTCTTGAAAATCACTCTTTTCACAGATTTGACGATATGAGTTTACTCAACATGAAATTGGCCACAAAACCCATGTCCTAGATTTTCAAAAAAAATTTGCCTCATTGCTTCCATTTTTTCGGGTTTTTGAAAAAATAAAATTTTCAAAAAATTGACAAATTGGGTTTATTCAGCACATAGGCGCCTTCAAAACCCATATCTCACATTTTCTTAAGAGAAAATTTCTTCACAGCTTCTACCTCTAAGGGGTTCTTGCATGTCCATGAAAAAATCAGTTTATCAGAAAATGGACAATTTGGGTATATTTAGGATGACGTTCTACAAAACCCATATCTCAGATTTTTATCCAAAAATCTGCCTTTTTTTGCCTTTCAGCGAAGCTAGTTTTAGCTTTTGTGCAGAACTTGTCCGAACATATCCGTGTTCACAGTCAAACTTCATGGTTTCATCATGCAATACTCTTCCATTGAGAAAAATCAAGAAAAGCGTCAGAAGCATAAAACTACAAAAGAGACAGAGGTCATCACTCCAGTTACAGAGACGCCAAAGTTAAAACAACAGTTAACTTGACGCCTTTTCCAAGTGAATTGATTGTCATCTTTTCATGCATGTCTATCCTTGGAGATATTTATTGTACACTTGGAGTCTTAATTTAGTTTTAGATCAATTATGTTAGTCATTCCAATTAACTGTTAGTTATCTTTGTTTAGACATAGGAATAAATCTTGCAGATTGGCAAGACTGATTGTTAACACAAGGAGATTTTAGGGTTCCCTACTCCTGTGTTTGTGTATAAATAAGAGCAACCTTGCTCATTATTTCTTAACCGTTATTACTATAACAAAATTGCTGAGCCTTAGTGCCTTCAAGCTTTGCTAGTCAATATCTGTTTACTTTGTTCAGTGTAATTTGGTTGATCGTATATTGTATGTTTGTCCTCTTGATACAATCAGCTGTCCCAAACGTGTAATTATTGTTGGAGTTTGAGAAAATAAATCTTATGTCGATAGTGCTTTGATCGAAAGTCTCAAGATCTTTCAATGATATTGTGTTTATAATCTTTATTTCAGTCTACACCTCAAAAGTACAATGAGTCTTTGAGAGAAATTTGAAAGCAAGTTTACCGTTTCATGTTTTGCTTTTATAAATCTTTATTTCAGCTTTCATTCGAAAGTACAATGAGTCTTCGGGTGTGTTCTGGAAATAAGTTTGTTTAAGCTTTGTGTTAACCAAACCTTTACCCGTTTACTTCTAAATCCTCTTGCTCTGAATTTACTCGAATAGAAGCGTTATTAGTTTAGGCCTAGTTGTAGTTGAAGTTACGAAACCAGAGAAAACTTGAGCTGCAATGCAAAGAGTTTTATAACCTTGTGCTCTTAGCCAAGATAAAAAGATAGGAGTTTAGTTTACTTTTTCTTTTTACGCATAATCAGAAAAAGAGGGAGCTTCCCCTTGTAATTTGAAGAGCATTCTAATTGTGCATAGCTATTTCTTTCCAACCCGCACACCAGAGGTGCAAATTGAAACACCAACAGGGAGAGATAAGTGTTTTTCTAAGGTTTATCACTTAAGTTATTTGGGATGCCTAACTTTATGAGTATTTGCATTTTATAAAAAAATTATATGTCTAAGTCTATTTGGACGCCTAAGTCAAGGAGGTCAAAGAGTGAAGTCAAAATGCAAATTGAAATGAATGGCTAATTCTCATTTGGGTGCCTTATTTGGAGGGAAAAGAAGTTTGGATTCAAGGTTGGAAAAGTTATAAATAAGAGACCTTGCTCTCTCATTTCATCATCCATTTCTTATCATAAAGAAGTGCTGCCAAAATTGTTGCAGAACCCTTGCTTCGGGGAACCCATACCTCCTAGCCCCTTTCAGTTTCATACTTGCAAGATAGTACCTAGCTGATTCAGTGACTGCTCTTCACTCAGAGGTGCAGATTGAGCTTATTGGGGATGGCTTGCTTTGATGTTTTTTGATTTTGGTGTGTTTTTATCATTTTTGGAGTTGCTGGTTTGGTGCTAGCTGAAGCACATTTTGATTCATATCTCTTTGGGGGATTTTTTTGTTGGTTTTGGGTATTGATGCTATGAGTACACCTATCTTGGGCGTCTCATTCCTCCAAGCTGCAGATTTTTTGGTTGAGTTTCAGATTTTCTAGACCCGGTTGCCCTAGTCAAGGAGGTTGTACCATTTCCAAAAGTGCATTGGGAAGTGTGCGAAATACTTTGGAGCTGTTTGGTGGTGTTTCTCAATTTGTTCTTGGTCGCCTTGATCAAAGGCTTCATTTGCACTCAGTTTGGAGTCTTTCAGAGGTGTTTTGACAAAGTTGTGAGTGTTTTGGTGATATTTGAGCTTGCTGGTCTGATTTTCTGTATGCTGCAATTTCGTATCCGACTTGGTAAATTCTTCCATTTGGCTATATTTCATAAGTTTGATATATTGTATTTGTTTGGAGATCATTCCCTAACATTTTGGTGATCATTGGATATCTTCATCTTATTGTAATGCAGGTAATGTTTCATATTGTAATGCTGAATCAGTAGTACTGATTGGCCTTTTAATATTTCTGCACTTTACTTTTTGTTATTCCCGCGGAAAAGTGGAAGAGGTCGGCTTGTCGCCTAGACATTTCATTTCAGTACTTGTATTTCCACTCCTGCTGAATAAGTGGTCGAGTTGCTTTTCATTTTAGTACTTTACTTTCATTGTAGTCCACTGAAAAGTGGAAGAGGTCAGCTAGCCGCCTAAGCATTTAATTTCCTAGTTGGTCGGCTGAGTTTTCAACACTTTGTAATTCCAGTTTTCAGTATTTCTGCTAATGAGATCCCCTTTCCTTCGTATGCTCTCACCTTACCCACACTAGGATCTGGGTGATTAGAAAGTGAAGGGTTGCATTTCAGTATTGTAAATCAAGGAGAATACCTCATAGAGGAGGTGGTAAGTTCCAATGAAGACATGTCAAAAATTGAACCACCAGTTAGGTGGAAATTGGAATGATATGGATCAATATAGTGAAAGCATCAATCTTTTAGAACTCTGTGGTGAAAAACAAATTTTGTAAACATTGGAGAAACAATTGTATACCCTTTACTATTTGTAATCTGTCAAGTTGTGATCGAACAAAAATTGTAATTATGATGTAATATTTTTTGGTAAACTATCATCAATAAGAAAAAAAACCTAGACTAACACCTCTTAAGAATAGCTTAGGTGGGTGAAAAGATGGGTCTCGACAAATGAGAGTTGGTTGGCATTTGTCTTGGTTACAGATGCCAAAGTCTTATAGTAATCAGCATCAAAAACTTGGGAAAACCCCTTTGCAACTATAAAAGATGAAATTCGACTTTACTAAAGAAAGTCTAGCTTCTTTTGAGAGTGGTTTCCATCAATTATACTAGGGTAAATCAACAAATGTTTATCTTTAGGTTAATCTATTATCTAGATTATGTTGATTAACCTTTTTTAATATTTGATTTTACAATAGAGAATATGCTAATGAAATCAAACTAAAATGTTTCAAGAAATGAAGTGAAAATAATGAGTAGAGAAATGAAAATCACTTTTTAATTATAGAACTAGAAAATATAGGAAGAAAAGAACTTGTAATAAAATGTTGAGACTCTTTATTGTGGATGCTAGCACTTTGCAAGGATGTTTGCACGATGCATTGTTGTCCCGTACGACCAAAAAATCCAAAGTACAATTAGATCCAAGAATTTAACAACTGCATGCACAAAAAACAAAGATGATCGCCATTACAATATGATAGCAGCTGAAATGATTTAATTGCTAATAATTAAATATTTTTATGAGGATAAATTTTAGAAAACGGTAAAGAATAAGGAAAGGAAATGGACAACACTAAATGATTGTGGATTAAAAACTTCATTGAAATAACTTGCCCTACAAGACGATGAGAGAAAATGTTTTGGTGGTTGTTTAGGGGCTTGCCTTAGTCAAACCCCATATTGGTCTTTTGACCTCCATAGACTGCCTTGTTTTCAGATAGTTTTTTGAAATAAAATGACAAAGGCAATGCAAAGTGGAATACAAATTGACAATGACACTAACAGTAGTGAATATGATTGTAAATGCAAGAGCTATTAGTACTTAGGAATCAAAATGTAGATAAGCAAAACAAAAGAAGAGAAGGAACAAAAAAACAAGAAGAATGTCACCTTGAGAGCTTGAAGCTATGAAGAACATGATTTACATGTATAAACTGTTGTCACAACTCCATAGATATCACTAGTATAATAATAATCTTAAAATGCGCTATTGACTGGTAAAAAGCTTGACAAAATGATAATGGAGATTGTTGGTTCTTTCTTGAGAGAAAAAATGAAAATTGTTGAGAGAGTTTGGTATAATATGATTAGATTTTAACAATTAGAAGCAATGTAAGGGATAAGGGATAGATAATTGCTTAGATGATGCTTAGAGCTGTTACTTTCTTGAGAGCCAGTGATGATAGAGAGAAATAAATGCAAAAACAACCATTGGAATCACAAATTTTTGCAGGTTGTGAGTGTCATGTGGACATTTGCATGAAGTGCTCCCATCTAGGAAATTCAAACTTAGTAAATGTCCAAAAGGCTAGAAACATTACAAGGATTATGAAAAGTATGATTAAAGGGTGCCAATATCTTGACTTATGGACAATTCATATTAACATGACAAAGTGAGCAGAAGATATAGTGTGAATTGCAAGGGTGTGCGATTTTTAACATTATAGCAACTAATTGTGCCTTATGTTTATATTGACCCATTGTAACAACACCCCCTATATATTTTTTGATAATTTCACCAATAAATTTCATAACAACCTCTCAATCATAAACATGTAATAAGCAGATTGACAAGATAACACAAAGTGTGGTTTGCATAGGCAAGTCATCAACTGTTGCAAAGTAGCAATGAGGATTTTCATTCAGATAACAGACTGCTATTACAATTTTTGATGCTCCAACAGCGCTAAGAATATACTATGAATCATAAATCATCACACTATATATGTAAAATGCCATTACCTCATAGGAGTCATTTAAGCCCAGAACAACCCTGCTGTAATTGTTATTTCTGAGCATTATCAGTCAGCTACAATGGTCCAGCAATCCAACAGTTCCTCCAGCAAGTCTCCAGCTGCAACAATGAGTATAATGAACACTTCTAAAACCACACAGCACCTCCAATATCTTCCCAGAATTGCAGATTGCACCAAAACAGCAAGTATCACACTTCCATAATTCAATTTTAATGACTCAGAACACATGTAACTCTCCACAGGGGCGCTGGCAAGAGCAGGGGCAACTTAGGAACAATTTTTTAATAAATTTGTAAAGGTCCCAAACTGCCACAAGGCACCTGCTATCCTGTTAACCCTTCAAAGCGCCTCTACTAAACCATTTTGTAGCTGTTAAACCACTCTCAAAAATTAGCATCAACCACTAACAACTCCTTGCAGCTGTATGGACCCCCTAGAGGGGTGATTTTGCTTAATAAAATCAAATCAGTGATCGAACTCAATGAAATTACTCATAACAGTGGCGCCGTACCTTGCGAATCCCATTAAACAAATATGCATAACCAGCAGATCAATACTTCAACCGGGCGACCTGAAATAGGGGGTACGATCTGTTGTGTGAGAAGTATGGGTAAGCAATAAGAAAAATCTTGCAAACAAACTTCTAACTCTCTAAAATCTTTAAACCTTAGCATTCATCCATTCCAAATAGACACTTTATAAATCTTCAATCTTCTGCAAATCATTCAGCCCAAACTAAGACTTTGAGTGAATCTCATTGTATTAACTTGGGAGCATCTTTCACCAGCATAGTTAATCTTCTTCAAGAGGGATTTCATCCGCCGGAAGGCTGAGATGAGTTGAGTTCAATCCCCAAACCACAAAGGTTTCACCAGAGAAAATTTAATAATTTGCATAATACAAATGAGCTCACAAAACTCCCTTTTTAATCTTTTTGGAAGCTTTTCGGAAAATATAATATAAAACCACTTTATAAATTAAAGAAACTTTATTACTCCAAAAAGTGATTTATTTTATTATTTAAACATTCTTGATGCTTAAAGTCACTTTATTAGTGTCCAACATTTAAAACTTTCAATTATGATTCCAATGAGCTATTATACTAAGTTGCCCATTAAATTATTTTAATAAAATTACCAACCTTAGTAAAAATAATTAAATTAAAACCACAAATACACTCGAGTTGTGGAAATTGTCGAGAAGCATTAGAGTCGAAATCTGACTACATTGGAGTGATACTGATGATGAATAATGAAAATCGGCCTTGATCGAATGACTTACTATAAATAGATGCTCTCTCCAAGAATCTTGGAGAACACACCAAAACTTAGAATTGACTTCAAAAAGTGGTATAAGTGTCCTCAAGACTAACTGAGCTCATTGGCAACATCAAATAATCTCTTTGACAAGATTGACATTCATCGAGAAGGTCAAAGCCAATTGCAATGCTAGAGAAATAAAAAATGGGAATGTTACACCCATTTGTTGCAAATTTTATCCTATAGATCCACTTGCATGAAACAAGTTTCCTTCCTTTGAGAATGGGGACAAGATCCCAAGTGTGGTTGCTAATCAAGGAACTATGCTCCTATATGGTTGTATCCCACTCATGAATATTAGAAGCCTCTTGAAAATACTATAGGTCAAAGGAAATAGCAATGAAGACATGTGGAGAACCTGGAAACTATGATTGTGATTGAGTCTGCTTGATGTTTAATGGATCCCCATCCCAATCACCTATAGCATGTAGTGTTTGTTGAGCCCAAAGAGGATGAATGGTCAGAGAGTCAAGAGGAGAGTCGACATAATTTGAATAATGACTAGGAGAGGAGGGAGATGAATCTTCATTGTCACTCTCAACATTTGAAGTGGAGGAAGAAGACTCATCATCAAGAATCTGCCTAGAGGGATTTGAATCCATAAAAGACCAATCATCAAGTCCAAGTGACTCCAATGTGAAAGGAGGATGTGGAGAAATGACTTGAGTGGAGCTCAACTAGCACTCGTTAAAACAAACACTCCTTTCTATGAAAATCTCATGTGTAGTCAAGTGGAGCAACTGATAACCCTTTCTACCAGCTGGATACCCTACAAATATGCAAAGCTTGCTTTGTGGATCCACGGCCTTACGTTTCTCTACAAGAATATGGGGCCATGCAGGATAACCAAAAATTCTGAAGTGTTTAATTAATTGTTTTTGACCACCCCAAGATTTAAAAGGAGTGATTTCCTTCAAGGCTTGACGAAGAATGTGATTTTGGATATACAAGCTCAATTAATGGCATCTGCCCATTGTTGTGGTGCAATAGATTTGGAGTGAATCAAATAACTTGCCATTTCTTGCAAGGACTTGCGTTTTCATTTTGCAACACTGTTTTGTTTAGGATTGTATAGAACCGAGTGTTGGAAATCAATCCTATTTGATGTGTAAAATTGCTCAAAACAATGGTTGATACACTCACCACCATTTCTAGTGTGCAAAACTTTGATGGCTTTCCTTGAATATTTCTCTACAAAAGTTTTGAATACCTAAAAATGCTGAAAGGCCTAGCCTTTTGTTTCAGAAAATACACCCAAGTATACTTGGAAAAGTCATCAATGAATGTCAAGACATATTTGGCCCAATTGAAGGAAGGATATGGAAATAGACCAGCCAACTAACTCCAAAATTTGTAAAGCTCTCCATGCATTGCCTTTCTTAAACTTCTCTTCAGGATGCTTACCAAAAATGCAACCTTGGCAAACACTATTAGAAAGTGAATTGAAGATAATCTTGTTACCATGATCTACTAGTTGAGTTGTTGCAGGTTGTGCAAGTTAAGATGGCTAAACTACACATGCCATGACTTACACACCTCATTGGAATGAGCGAGCAAAATACACGGAGGAGGATGAAGAATGAAGTGAGAAAACAGATAAAACCAAGAATGATGATTTACACTCCCTACTACAATTGTAGAACCATTGTGCATCTCATTTATCACCAGTGAGTTGGGAGTGAACTTAATCCACTTGTTTGTACTTGCTTGAGTTATATGATAAATAAATGGATTATTGGGGCACACAAAGGACATTTTAAAATGTGCCCTCCCCCATATCAATAGACCTTCCACGCACTTCATAGGCGTGTTCACTCATCAAAATAATAGGCATAGAACAAGGCTCCAAAGATGTGAACACATCCTTAGATGGAGCCATGTGATGCGAGTCACTCAAATCGAGAATCTAGGTGGATGGTTGTGAGGCAATTGCTATGAGGGTGTTTCCCTTTCCTTTCCCCTTGTTAAACCCCACATGTGAACTCTAGACTTAATTGAGTTGGGAAGAGTAATATTATTCTTATCCAAAATGTGTGAAGTGATCTATTTGTTTTTTCAAACACTTATGTTCATCACGACCAAGCCTTTTACAATAGGCACATTTGATTCTCTTTCTTAGACTTGTTGCCTTTTGAAGAAAAGATCTAATTGGTTGCTTTTGAGGCAATTGGTTTCTAATCCATTTTCTCTTGGCCATTTTTATATTGCTTATCCTTATTACTTGATCCTTTCTATTCTTATGTGTCAGTTTATCAACTAGGGCATTTGACTTGGAGGATTTGAGAGTTCCCATTTAAATGAGCCTATCATGTTCTCTAGTGAGAGAGATGATGGAAAAGTCATCCAAAGATGACATGGCAAATTGAGTTCTAAGAGCATTGTTGGTGGCATGAGAGGTAGAAACAAAAACTAAATTGTTAGAACCAAGTTTGGAGAGAATGTTGAGACAATTGTTCATCCTTCTTTTCAATTCCACATTATTTCAACTACTATCTTAGTGATTTTAACTTTGTGATTAAGTCTTGAATGGTCTTTTGTTGTACCCAAAATGAAATTTTTGGCATTCTGCTTAAATTGAGCTAAACAATGTAAAAATGCCATCGAAAGTATGTTTTAGGTCAAAACAAACATGAAATCTTTGTGGGTTTCTGTCCAGGAACCTATGGTTAAAATTCTGAAAAAATGAAAATTAGGGTTTTACACCCCTATTTTTATGGAAACCCTAAAAAATAGGACCTTCCCAGAAATGTTTGAAAATAATTCTGATAGGATTAATTGCCTTCACGATCACACTGATCAAGTCAGAATTATCAAAATGCATGTTTTACTCTGGTGGGTCTATTTCTATTTTTCAGGAACAAAGTTAGGAGCTCCGTAGCCATTAATGGCAGATTGGCCAGTACCAGGTGCTGAAAGCTAAACCTCAAAAGCTTCAACCAAGAAGCTATGGCGAAAAAGGATGAAAAGATGTTGTTTCAACGGAGGAGATTCTCAAAACGAAAAAGGCCAAAATTTGGCTAAGTCTGGAAGGTGCACGTTTTGTCTACCAAGGCAAAACACAGTCTACAGTGGCTAAAAGCGCCCCTCTTGAAGAAAGGCGCCCTTGGATCTCAAAGGGAAAATCAAATCAATTGGCATCTTCAACTCAGTCATCCTCTTCACTTTCATGCTGGCTCGACAACGAAACAATCAGCAAGATCATCTGATTCAGGTATCATTGACCAACCGACAGCAAAGTATGGAGGATCCATTGACGACCGAAGTGCCAAATCAGAGAGCTTCAAGGTAAAAGCGCCCCTGCTGGCCAGGGGCGCCCCTCAGTTGCAGACACCAGATGAATCCATAAGCAACAACTCTATACATGATATCTTTCCAGCTTCCTCCCAGCTACGTGATCAATCTGACAGCAGGTTCACAGGACACGCAAAACGATCACACGCTGAGGTCAAGCAGAAAAAGCCAAAATTGAAGAACTGGAAAGATAAGCCAAAAAATGGCTAAGGCATGGGTAAAAGCGCCCCTCTTGAAGAAAGGCGCCCTTTCTTGAAGGCATCCAGATTCACTCAGAATCTTTACTGCCTCCCAGGATGATCTTCTCAGCTATGACCAGTCTCGCCAGTGAAACCATCAGCAAGAACTTCTGACAAATCAGTCATCTGATAGAGGAGATCAAAGTCAGGCAGTTCACAGCATAAGCAAAATCAGTCAACAAGCTAAAAGCGCCCCTGCTGGCCAAGGGCGCCCTTAAGTTAGAAGGACCAAAACTTGTTGTCATCAACTGAGAAGTCAGTCATCCTGAGCAAGATTGAGTTGGCTACCCGATGCATCGTCAAGCAGAGTCATCCGACTCATCCATCAACGGGAACGTCAGATCAGAGTACAGAGGGTCTGAAAAGGCCAAAACGAAGAACAGTCAATGAAAATTGACTAAGGCACAGCCAAAAGCGCCCCTCTTGAAGAAAGGCGCCCCTCGTTCTGGAGGTCCAAACTCAGTTTTCTGAGTTAATCTCTCCCAGGCATATCTCATCAAGCTGATCCCATCTCAACAACGGATCCGTCAGCAATTGCCGAAGATCAACTGAGTAGCCAGGATCGAAGATCAAACAGAGGCACTTCAACCTGCAAAAATGATCAAAAATCCAAAAAGGAAGCCTAAGAAAGTCAAAAGCAAATGTTGACTTGAGTTAACAAATTTTGGAGGCAAAAAGAGGCCAAAAACTCCACAATCAGTGGAAATCACCTTTTTGAACTCCAAATCAGGCTCAATCATGAGTTGGATGCCCAATTGATGCTTGCAACTCCAAATTGACATATCAAAGCATCTAGGCATCCATTATTCATTATTTCTTTGCAGGTTGAGGAGCTCAAGAACGGATATTTTTCTTCTCCAACATTTTTGAAGATCTGACAGAGGGGTTTTCACCGTTCTTCATATTTTTGAAGATCTGTTGCACAGAGGGACTATTTATCAGAGTTTGCATCAAAAGGCATAATTCTTCCAAAGTGGCAATTTATAACTTCCAATCCATCTTCTGTCTACTTCCTCTATTTCTGTCTATATTTCTTTGCATGTCACAGGAAACGACAGATAATCACAGATCTGGCCAACTGGGTATGATCAGCACAGCTTTTTCAACAAAACCCACATGTTGGATTTTTCCAGAAAAAGTAGCCCTGCTGCCCCTATTTTTTAGGGTTTCCGGAAAAAGTCATAATTTTGAAAATCAAACAAACTGGGTTTGTTCAGCTCTGAAGCACGAACAAAACCCATGTGTTGGATTTTTTCGAGAAAAATCACTTTCTGGTGCCTCACTGCCTCTGCCACCGAAGGGCTCTTGCATGTCATAGAAAAACACGTTTTTTCGAATTTCTGACGATCTGGGTTTGTTTAGAGAATTATTCTCAACAAAACCCATGTCTCAGAATATTTCGTAAAAATTACCCTCGGCAAGGCTATTTTTAGCAGTTCCAGAAAAAGTTGTCCGAGCAACATTGTGTGCACAGTCAATCTTCAAGGTTTTCAGAACGTAGTTCTCCCAAGACGAATACAAGACCAAAATGGTTTTACTCCATGATTTTCTAAAAACGGCTGGCACTGATCTGCGTCGAGCACACCCAGAGGTCAATCTAGCCAGATTGACAAGCATAGAAACAAGTCCACAGGTTCCATAATGGTTTCACCTCGTATATCTGATTGCCTTCCAAGGCCAGTTTAGAGGATTGTAACCATTGGAATTTTACACATGCAGCAAGTTCATGTGCATTTCTCACGGTTGGAGTGATCGTGGTCAAGCTTCGCGGTTTCATCACACGACATTCTTCCATTGAGAAAGATCAAGGAAAACGTCCAAGCTGCAAAAGAACGCGGAAGGTAGTCATTCCCAACACAAAGCCGCCATCGGTTAATACTACACTACCTTCCACGTCAAAGTGGAAACATAGACAAAAAGAAAAGGAGTAACCCTCCTAAGGGAAGCAGAATGAAGGAGATACATACATCAAGTTGCTGACAAGCGGTAAGCTGACGATTGACAGGCATGTAACGATCTCCGTATGAAGAGGTCAACGAATGAACAAAAGCACCGTTGACCAATGGTGATGAGGTGTCAAACACCTCAAGAAAGACGTCCTACCCTCCAAAGTAGCAATAAATACGACTGAAGTCAACTTGATGCCCCTTTCCGAGTTGACTCCAGATCTCCACAGATCATGCATGTCAGATCCCACTGATCTAGGATGTCTAATTGACTCCCACGATTTGTGGATCTTAGATCTCCTTTAAAGGTGGATGTCTATTTTGGAGACACATTTGTAACATAAGTTCACTTTTAGTTAGGTGTCAGTCAACTGAGGTAGACTTCCAGTTTGACTTTTGTTTAGTTTCAGTTAACTGAAGTAGATTTCCAGTTAACTGTTTGCTCACCTACTTTTAGACATAGAATAATATCTTGCTGATTGGCAAGAACTGTTTGTTAACTCAAGGAGATTTTAGGGTTGCCTACTCCTTTGAGTTTCTATAAATAAGAGCCTTAGGTTCTTTATTTGTTTAACCTTTATTTGCTAGCAAAATTGCTGCGCCACTGTTGCCAGAGTTCGCTTGTTTATATCTGTTCACTCTTGGATGAGAGTTCATTGGTTGATCGCAATTGTGCATGATTTCGTGCCTTTGCTGTCCCGACCTTTGTAATTCTTTGAAGAACCTTGAAGAAATAAATCAGATGGTGCAAGCTTGATTGATCTAATTATTTGAGTTATTCAAAGTCTTGTTTTTAAATAGTGCATTGTTTCAATCTCCTCCTTGGACAGGTGTCGTCGCCTCCTTGGATATTTTGTCATCGATCATTATCGTTTGATGTTGTTTAATGATCTCTCTTGCAGCCTAGACTTTGGACAGGTGTCGTCACCTCCTCGGGAATCCTGTTAGAAAGGCCATCGTTCCTTGTTGTTTCCAGTGAGCTGCTTCCAAGCCTATACCTCGGATAGGGGTTCCTCCTCCTTGGCAAGTCTCAGATCCAGTTTACCGTAACGAGTGTTTGCTTGTATCGAGCCCTATCTTGGTATATATCCGAAGGTTCAGAGCCTCGACCATATTCCATTGAGACGGAGGATTCAAGTGATCCAACCATACCATTTCGCTCCTACGCCCTCATGCTCTGTTTATCTTGAGGAGGTAGGATAGTTTAGAAGCTTAGTTAGTCGTAGTTAAGATCTACGGAAACCAGAGAAAAAGCTTAGCTACGGCACATTGGTTTATGCACCCTTGTGTCCTGCCGCTGAGTAAAAAAGATAGGAAATCTTAGTACACCCTTTTTTACAGTAGAAAATCAGCAAAGAGAGATCTTCCTCTCTATAATCCGAAGAGCATGTACTAACACACTTGCAATAGCTGTCCGTTTCCAATAAGCACTCCAGAGGTGCTAATTGAAACGCCAACAGTATGCACATAGATGCGTAGGTGATTCACCAAATACAAGAGTTCTCGACTCTTTTACAATTGTAAGTTGCTACAATTAAGGGTTTCCCCATTCCTTCTCTTTTCTCAGAGTCATATAACTATACTGTAGGATAAGGTGTATACTGGTTATTCTTCCTAACCTTCCTACATAACCTGATTGCATAATCTTCCGCAATCCTAGGTATTGTCATAAGTTGTTGGTTTAGGAATTCTGATTCCAGGGATAATTCTTAACTACTCCCGACTTTCACAAGTTACTAAGGTTCTAATCTTCCTGTTCACTTCTCTAAGTTCTTTTCTCTTGTCGTTGTGGCACAAGAGCTTTTCAACCTTTATCTTCTGATAAGGTTTACGCATTGTTGCATAATGAGCTCATAGGTTGCAGTGTAGAACCTGGTAGCTCTGATACCACATGTAACGACCCAATCCTTTGATAAAATAAAAAAATTCCAATTTACATCAAAAGAGTAAATAAGTGTGCTAACAAGTTATTGCAATATAATTTTTCTTTCCTTTATTGATAAAATATGAACAAGATATCATAATAGAATTACAATAAAGATTCCATGTTATTACAATAACTTCACAAATACAAGTAACGGTAAAATGTACCTTATCTAACTTAGCTCCAATGAGCTTTAGAACAAATAGTAGTAAGAAGGTCTAGGAATCTGCCTTTCAAATCCTAGTACTTCAATAGCCTTTAGAGGAGGAGAAGCATCACTAAGGCGCTTTTCCGCCAACCAGGGACTTATAATGTGGTCCCCTGCACATCTACCATTCAGTAGATGGTCCTCCCTTCAACGAAGAGAATGGTAGAGTAATCGATACTGTTAAACAACTGAGCATAGTGGTGTGTCCTACATAACTAGAACCTGTGCATCCGGCATACTCTCACTCTAGCATGTAATACGGGATCACGGTGAACTGACAATGTAATCAAAGCCCAATCTAAGAGGATGTAGGTACATTACACTACTTTGATCAAAGTGTTTCATACAACATTTCTAATGAGGGTCAACTATCACATACACTATTCAGGGTCGATTTGACTTAGGGCTATCTTACACTACGTGTAGGTTTTTGTCTTCTAATGGGTAATCCATACCACATACATCCTACATCATTTTGTACTACTAGAAATGAATCAGCATAATCAAGTAATTCACATATCCCCTCCTATATTGGAAATATTTATCCTAGGAGTGCTCAATGTACCTAAGTTAACCCAATAACTAAAGTTGAAGAATTTACTTGACTCCTATCGTCATCTCAATCCTAGTATATAGTAGCTAATGAAAACAATACTCTCAATATATGGAGATCATACAATTTAATGTAGAATACAACTTAGAAAGCAACCATTCACTTCTTATGTACCAACGGAACATCCTACGTTCCAACATCACTAGTATAATTAAATACTTATGTTGTGCCTTGTATAATATTGTTGAATTCCTCAATCAAGTACTTTCTATTTGAATGAATCAACATCGCAAGTACCTCTCCTATTCTCTTTTATATGGGAATGAATATTTCCTATGAGTTTTAGCTAGCTTTCCTGAGTTAAACTAATAACTTAGTTGGCTATATTGTACTTGAATCAAGCTCTCGTCATAGTCCTAGTATAAATATCTAAGGCAACATGTACTCTCCTTATACGAAGATCATACAAGTAAAGCAAATAGAACTAAATGCATTGTCTACCTTTTAAGACAAATTATTACTCTTTTATACAATCATGCATTACCTATACCTTATTTACTTCATGCAACTTTTGGATAGTCAATTGCAAGCATCATATATAGTAGTATAATATTTCATTTGTCTAACATGACTTCTCAAAGATTGAAGATAAAAAGAGAAGAATAATAACTTCATTGATCTAACATGACTTCATAAAGATTAAAGATGAAATGAGAATAATTTAATCATGCCTGGATTAAGCTTTCCTTAGGTGATGATGGTCCTTCCTTGAAGTATTCCAGATTACAAAGTTTCTTTGTTCTTTCTCACAATAAAATACTCTTTCAAGAAATTGCTCTCACAGAATAAAATGATTCCTCACAGAAATATGGCTTCTCACAGATAATGGCTTCTCACAACAATGGCTTCTCATAGATAATGGCTTCTAACAGCAATGGGATGAATGAGTGTTATACAAATTCTTAGAATGAAAAAGAGAATGAAATAAGAATGAAATAAGAATGATCGATCATGAGAATGTATAATTCACAGTAGGCGAAAGCCTTTTTATAGAGTCCCGAAATGCAACGCATTTCCTTACGGGAAGGCATGAGAATTGACAACACATAGCCAGACTTGTTCAAAGGCACTTGGCGGTTTTCGAAGCCCTCACTCAACATTTTAGGAAGTGATTTGACTTACCTTTAAGCCAACAAAACAAGAATTGTTCAACTGTTTATCAAAAATCACCACTTACAGGTAATTCCCCAAATATGGCGCCAACAAGAAGGTGATTCATCTTGCTGAGAAAAATTCTTGGTTAAATTTACAACAGATATACCCTCATGAGTTGTGTCGCCCCTGTTCTATAGCAAAGTTGATTCTTTCACCTAGGTGAAGCACACTTCACAGTCATGCGTTTCAACTTCTTCCACCATTTTCCATTTCACGGGAAAAACTTCAAATATTTCAAATCTGACTTTATTAAGTCAATAGTTTAAAAATTGAAATGTTTCTCTTATGCTTTAGTTAAGCCTAAGATTGGAATTTGAATATTTCAACCCAACTTTAGAGGAGTCCTCAATATTTGATTTATCTCATATTGTAAGGAGTGAAAATCGATTTTAAATAATACTTCAGGAAACATTTGATTTCCTTAGCAAGTGATGAGAATTAAGTAAAAATGATTTTCATTAATAATAATATACATATTTATTAATATTATATATATAATATTAAAGTTATAATAATTTATATAAATACATATATATGTTATTACTTCAAGTAATATATATTAATTATTTTTAACTTTAATATTTATATATTTATTATATAATATATATGTATATTTATACCCAGCCTTATTGCTTGCATTCAAATACTATCTGTTGTAATGAACTTAATACAATGAGGTAGTTAACAGATAAATATCTCTTAAAAAAGGTACATAAGAAGACACGACTCCTAATGCCAATCTATGACTATGGATGACTTATCAAAACCAACATAACTGACTCGGTTCTTCTCAACCTAGGGTGTGTATACTTAGATAGTTCACATTACCGGTTAACCAACCGAACTCCTCTCTCGAGTGATACTCCCCCCTGCCACCCCCTATAGAATGAACCTTTTCCTGCAACCACTAGCACATACCTTTAGCATCATCACATATATAAACATCTTTAAAGTTAGAATAACTATACTTCAATAACCATCTATTCATATATGCAGTATTTCACCATGAATAACATCAACTGTGACAACATGAAATGAAACAACATCAAGTGATATAACATTCATATTGATAACAAGGTACATGCATCATTAATTCATCTCGAGAATTCACATCACATTCACTTTTACCGCATCTAGCAATAGTAAATAGTAACCTCACATTTTGAGATGTAACAAAATTATTACACACAGATACAATCTTTCATTAGAGCTAGAGATACATGTAATTATTACACAGAGTTGGAGATTATCAAACTTAAACACCTTGTGGAATCACTTCAACTGATCAGAGGCAGCACATGTAATATTATCACATAGCTATTAACATACCAATTGCCACATGTTATTTTCGCACACAGATGAAATCTTTCACAAGAATTGGAGATACATGAAATTAATACACTGAGCTGGAGATTTTCAAAATTAAAACTATGTGAAAAAAAATGTTTTTTCACACCACATGTGATCTCATCACACACCTACTACCCAACCAAGTGCCATCTGTTTATATCGAACATTTTTTGATGACCGAGGAGCTTGCTCTTTATTTACCATGACATTGGAAACTATTGTCGACTATTTATGCCCTATTATATAATTACATACGTCATTCTGAATGCTCATGTGCGCCTTTGTTGGTCTTACGGTTTGTAGAATTGATGTATCTGAACTAATGTCCTCCTTTTTGCACCCAAGCGACCTAGTGCCTTGCAACTGCTCATTAAACGGGCGTGTGTTGAAGTTCCAATCAGATGACCTCTTGCCCAGAATAATATTATTAGGGAGAGTAACTGGAAGTGAAGCTTTCCTTTGAACTAAGGTTTCCTTCTGCCCAACTTCTTGTCTAGTCTGCCATTGTTTCTGGAGATGGCTCTGATACAATGCTCACACCAACCTATTTCTTGGAGCTCTCCTCATCACTCCTCAATCAAACTCCATATAAACATTATTCAATATAATAATATATTAATAAAATTATAATTTTTTTATATAATTAATATTATATAATAATACGTTTAAGCATACATTCACAATATTTTTTACATATATTTTTCTAAATATAGATATGTTAGATTATAATTTATTCATGAGAGAAATATGATTTAAGAATGATTTTTTATATGCAAAATTTTTCAACATCCACAATTTACAATTGTATAACGTCAATAAAATAAAATCAAAATGTATATATTTTGATTAGACCATTAAATTTTTAATAAGATTATACTTATATAAAATATTTCAAGTACATTTTTTAGTAGATGACTTCTATGAAAAAATTGTTTTAGAGAACCATCAAATTTAAACCTTATTCAATAATTTATATATAATAATTTTGATATACTTTATTTTAAAATATTTAATAATTTTAACTTTTATTTATTTATTATTGACATTCTATTTTTTTTTGAAAAAATAATGAATATTCAATATTTATAAATAATTTTATTTTCACTATAAAAAAATCCCATTATACATTATATCTCCCAACATAATAATATAATATTTTTACAAATATTTAACAATTTTATTTTATCTCCAAAAGGAAATTCAATGTAATACCAAAAGTATACCAATAGAATTGAAGTTTCTTGTTTACCCAACATTTCTTTCCTATAAGTTGAATTTTAAAGTTCAATAATATTGAAATGATGCCGGTCTTCCTCATATCAAGATGGACCCCACATGCGCTTGAATATTCTTTACCAATGTTGAGCAGTTGAATTCGATCCAATCATTGAGTGATAAAGTATTTGGCTTCCCTCTATTAATTTAGGTGAAAGAAGGAATGCATGTTTTTAATTAAGTTCACAATGTTGAGGAAACACAAATATAAAACCCACAAACTTAAATAATTATAGCACAAGTTAGATGCAAATAAATATAGAAGTTAATAAAATGGATTAACAGAACAATAAACAAGACACAAATTTACATGGTAAAACCTTGGCAATTATGCCAAGGAAACATCCATGGGGAAAAGTATCAATATTCTTATTGCTCAAAGAAATTGATTACAACCTTCACACAACTGCTACTCTTCAATTACAATTCACTACAATATGATTTAGCCTTCAAGGCAACAAGATATATAATATCTTCAACCTGTGCCAAACATAGAAAAACTAGCTTTGTTTTATTATTTTATCTTTTGTTTTAAATTTTTATCTTTTCCAAAGAATTCCAAAGAAAAGTTTTTGCTTTAATTCGTTTATCTTTTCCAAAGATAAACTCCGCTTTCTTTCTAATTTATTGTTTTCATAATCCAACAATCTCCATTTTGACAATAATTTACCTGCTACTTGCCCATGCCCATTCATCACCTTTTTTGCAAGCCAAGAGAAGTCAAACACCACTTCAAATTCTCTAACTATACTAGTTTTGTAAACATGTCTGCATAATTTTATAGTGTATGAACTTTCTCAAAAGCTACTCCACCTCCATCAATAACCTATCTTACAAAATGGTATAGCACTTTGACTATCACAAAATACAATCACCTTGTCCTACACTTTTCCAAACTCACCCAAAAGACCCTTTATCCGAATTGCCTCTTTGCAAGCAAGTGAGACAACCATATACTCTACCTCAATAGTGGATAAAGCAACTATTTCTTGAAGCTTTAACATCCAACAAATAGGTCTTCCTACAAGAGTAAAGACATAACTTGATGTAGATCTCCTTTTGTCCAAATCATCTACAAAATCTAAATCAACATAACCACAAAATAAACCACTACAACCATCAAAGGTGATACAATAATCACTTGTGCCTCTAAGATACTGAAGCACCTATTTCACTGCTGCCCAATGCTCTTTTCCTAGATTTTCCATGTATCTACTAACAACACCAACTTCATATGAAATATCTGATCTTGTACATACCATCACATACATTAAAATTCCTACTGCATTAGCATATGGTACATGAGACATATAATCAGGTTTTCTTCTTTATTACTAGGACATAAACTTGAAGAAAGCTTAAAATGAGAAGCTAAAGGGATATTTACTGGTTTCACATTTTTCACACTGAATCTTATGAGGATCTTCTCCACATACTTCTGTTGTGATAACCAAAGCTTACTATGTTCCTTGTTTCTGTGTATTTCCATGCACAAAATTTGTTTTTATGCTCCTAGATCCTTCATATCAAAAGTCCTAGCCATCTAAGCCTTTAACCCATTGATTTCAACTATGCTTTTGCTTGCTACAAGCATATCATCAACATATAACACCAAGATAATGAATAAACCATTTTTGAAACTTTTAAAGTACACACAATGGTCATACTAACTCTTTGTAAAATTTTGGCTCACCATGAAGGAATCAAACTTCTTGTACCGTTGATTAGGAGATTGCTTCAGGCCATACAATGACTTTTTGAGTTTGTAAACAAATTTCCTATTACGATTTTGAACAAATCTTTCTAGTTTTTCCATATATATCTCCTCATCCAAATCTTCATGTGAAAATGTTGTTTTAACATCTAATTGCTCCAACTCAAGATCAAGTAAAGAAATAAGTACTAAAACATCCTGAATATAAACTAGCTTAACAACTGGTGAAAATATTTCATGAAAATCAATACCTTCCTTTTGAGAATACCCTTTTGCTACCAATCTTGCTTTGTACCTTTCAACTTTATCATAATCCAACACACAAGACCAACCAATCTATGAGACCCACGAAATGAAATTGAAACCGCTTTTTCCAAACAACAAAACAATCATTGACCCCACCAATTACTTCTTGTTGTTTTCTAACTCTTTGTGAGGACTACCTATTTTGTATTTTACCCTCCTCTGAGATCATAGAGAGAGTTTAAATTTAATGGTCATATACTTCTATTTAAGTAATTTTATTATAAATAATTAATTTTTTATAAAAATTATATTATATAAAAACATGTTTTAAATAAATTGTTAAAATTTATATGAAATTAGTGATACATATTTAATTTTTTATATTATTTTATTTTCATTAAATAATATTTTACTATTAAAAAAATAAAGTTTTATAATTCATGATATCAATATAATAATATTTCTCTAGTTTTAATTCATTCTAATGGATTGTGGAATATAATCTGAAATGCTTGATAATAAACTAGCATACATATATTAAGTAATAATATATATAAAAAATGCTGAAAGTTATCAATATTAACATTGTTCTTCTCAAAATTTTAAATATAAAATATTTTTTAAAATTGTTTTGATCTTATACACTTTTTTCAAAAATATAAAATTATAAAATGTATTAACTCTATTTTTATTTTAGTTTTCAATGTATTATATTATTTGACTTTAGATTTAAAAATATTTTATTAAAGAGTAGGAAAAACACTTCATATTATATACTTATGTATAATTTATTATTTTATTGATGCAATCTTAAAACCTACTTCTAAAAATAGTTTTTTAAGTAAACATATATTGAAAAATAGAAAAAAGAAATTTCATTTTTTAATATATGTTTTCAATTTAAAAATATTTTCAAAATCGCTTAGAAAAAATAGAAAAAATAAATTCATTTTGAAATCAAAATAAAGACACTTAGAAAAAAAACACATGGCTTCCACCTCCTCTCATTTTCAATAAAGCTTCAAAAACTTTATACAAAATATTATTTGGTTGATCATTATATTAATATCTTAATATTTTAAAATATATTTACTTAATCGATCGTCAAATTCAAGCCTTGCCACAAGTATTCAATTTGATGGTGGACCTTCCTCTGCACTTTAAACTGTTGTCCTTTGCAAATGGACTGGACATCTGCTCTGTTGGGACTTTCTGTTTCAGAGTCTTTTCGTCAGCTCATTGTCCAGTTTGTCTGGCGTTTTGGCTCCCTTCCCATGTTTTCTCACACTGAGGTGGAATTTCATATGCTTGTTCATTTGATTGTCTTGCATATGAAGCAGATATTTGGTCTGATTAAAGAATATACATCAGCCCTCAAAGATCTTACAATTCGGATTATTTCAGTTCAATCTCAGTTGCAGGCTTTTGAACACACTATGGGTTTATGCAGCTTTTTGTCATCTTGGTGCTCATTATATGTTATATTGCTGTTGCTTTCTGTAGCCTTTATATTTAGTGTTTTTCTAAGCTGTGCTTTCAAAGCTGCTACTGCTGGCGGTTATACGTTGTCTATATTTGGAAACAAAACAGAAAAAAACAAGTACGGTGAATGGTTGTTTGCCAGGGCACGGCTACCAACAGTTGGCTTACACATAGACCAGCTTTGCGAATAGCTTGACAAGCCACTGCAGCGCTTTATGTCGGTGCATTGTCAACCTTATCTGGTTTCAGAAGCCCGGTTTGTTTTATTTGCCTCGGGGGTAGGGAGCCGCTGCCCGTCTCACGTGCCACCCTTGTCAGTTATTGGTATAATGTTAGCCACTAGGAAATTCCCAACTCCTCAACTCACACGCGACAGGAGCAGGCGTGTCACGTTACATGGCAAAATAGAGGCGGCAAAATTTGTAATATAAATGTCAGAAAGGAAAATGAAAATAATCTAGGTTTATAGTGGAAAGTAGATGGAGATGGCGGAGCAACAGCACAGGAATATGCAGTTGCAGTTGAACTGTGATTTAGAGAAGAGAGTAGAGGAGTTAGAACGCGGTTATGCGGAGCTGCGAGAGGATGTCGAAACACTTGCGCGGATTCATCAGCAGATTGCCAACAATCCCAATCCCTTCTTGAAAATATTGCAATTGATGGGCCATGCTGTCTTCTTGTTCTCACCTTCATCTCGGGAGATCACCTTTTGGTGCGTTATCCATTCCCATTCTGTTCTTTTCATTCACAGGCAAAACCAAGCTGGATTTTTATCAAATGCTTCAATTTTGCTCATATTAAGAAACATAATTCTGTTTCTGATTTATATTACTCGTGAGAAATAAAATTCTGTTTCTAATTTATATCATGTTATAAATATTTTGTGTTAAGAGTCTTCTGGATTAAGTTGGTAATTTTTGGTGTAAAAGAAATATAAATATATACGCATTCATCCTCAAATGATTTCTAAGCTTAGAGTAAACTCACATGAACTCCGAATACATGAAAGAACAACACAATTCTTGTAGCATGCATTAGGAACGAGAACACATGCTTGTAATCATAACCTCGCTCATTTCTGAATCTTAAGACTTAAACCATGACAATCATTTGAAGAAAATTGAAAAGATTTATTTAAAAACTAAAGTCATAGAAATGGATTATTGTAAAGCACTAGCCATGATCATTAAGATTAAATTGATATTAGTGGGATTGTTTCTCTAGAAATGATGTTACATGATGATACGTTAAAAGACCCTATAGCTGAAAATCGGAATTTAATCGAAGTAATGCTGCTGTCTCAAGTTTTGGTTTTAATCCTGTAGCAGGAGAATTCAAAATTTTCATCAAGAAAGAATACGTAATCCTTTTGAGTATCAATTATTCTATAGATGATTGCCAATTCATCCCAAGAGATCCATTTCCATTGTCAAAACTGTTATTGAAGTTCTTAAAGCCCTCTCCACCAGTATCTAGCAGAACACCCTCTAATATTAGCAAGTGGACAATCCCAAGAGGTCAATTTCTATTGTCAAGACTCCAAACTGTTATTAAATTTCTTAAAGCCCTTTCTACCAGTGTCTAGTATAATGCCCTATAATATTAGCAAGTGGTTTATTGTTCAGTGAGAGATTCTAGTATTTAGATTTGAAGACTTAGCACTCAATGTCAAGCCATGGAAAACCTAGCCATCCAAAAATTAAATGTTTTAGCCAATAGGCTGTAAGTCAAAGTAATGAAATTTGAGCAAAGGGCTTAAGACCCTTCCAAATAGGGTTACCTTTCAGAAACCACTCACAATATTTTTCTCACCCATCATTTTCTAGGGCTCATTGCCACCATAGCATATTTGAAGTCTCTTGTTTAACCTTCAAAATCATTTTCATCCAAGACATGAAATTAGAAAGTATCATAAATAACAAATTGCATTTCCAACAAATTACCTTGGTTATGAAGAACAATGCCATTGATGGAGGATTTGAGTGATGAATCCTTGAGCCAAAAATGTAGCGCTTTTGTTGCAATTGCAAATAGGGAAGGGGATGGTGGGCAACTTTTTTCTGCTGGATCTCTACAGGCCAAAGGATTAAGCCAATTCTCAACTTATTTCTACTTGCGCATAGGCAAATTATCAAATAAAAGCTTTACCATTCCTTAAAAATTTCTACTATCATCTCAACAAAGGGACATTCAATCCTATTATATGCCTTTTCAAAGCATATCAGTGCCATGAAAACTTTCAGTTCTATAGTCTTTGCCTATTGTATCCTTTCCTAGCTAGTAATCAGATTGTTTAGGATGTACATTACTTATATAACCTTGTTGGAGTTTTTGTCCTTATTTCAGCGAAAAAATTGTTAAATCTTGTTCAAAATTACTTTGGAAAATACCTTATAATAAATGAGAAACTTGTTAATCTCTTGGCAATTATTTTGTCAAATGCCTTTAACAAATATCTTATAACAAAAAAAATGAAAGTAAGGACACTAGCAAGTATTGAATCCTCAACTTACAATCCTCAAGTAAATTTTTGCCAATGAGCTCACCAAGTGGGCTATTCTTGTGTGCTCAATCGGATATGGGTGTGTTGGGGTTTCATTAAACCTAGATTAAAAATCCATTACCATCGCCACTCACCATTGGTCATGCCACACTGCCACAAACTTGAAATTCACCATGCCACTTGTGCTCGGTTGTGCCACAACTAATATGTGATCAGATCCAGGCCCAAGTGCACTTGAACAACGACTCCTTTGGAATCTTTGTATATTCTATAAGGACATATTCTTGCGCTAGGAGAGATCACAAACCCAATTCTATTCAAATGAGTTCCTATTGCCTCTGATATCTATAGTAAATCCAAATCTACACTCGTATCCTATTGTTTGCTACAATCTTGTTGGATTGTTCTTATTTTCAAAATGAATGGTCTTTATAAATGAAAGAAAATCGTGACCTAATGGACAATGAAATATTACCACTCCTTAGGCACATTTTCTTTGGAAAAGGACCAAAACCTAGGGAATTTCAATCCCTAAACTTTGATACCATGTGAGATCTAGAAACATAGAACAAATAGTAAAGTCCACAAGCATAAGAAATAATATCAATATATGGTGGTGGTGTCAAATGGTACAATTTAAAAAAAGTAGGTCAACACATTAAGGCACTAACCCCAATACAATTATAAGTGCAAGTTACACATGCAAGGAACCTTTACATATATAAATTTCACATAAAAGCAACACTTAACCCAGTGGTTTATGACATGTATTGGTAACTCAAAGGGACCCGACAAGATGGTTTTTCCACACTAACAACAATTTTGATGGACATTGCAGCACAAGATGGTTTTCCCACACTCAACAACAATTTTGATGGACATTACAGCATTTTCCAGTTCTATTTGTGCCAGTGACTAGTGCTAGAATGGATTTGAGATTACAACAATGCAGTGAGGTAAATCCTCTGTCTTGGGTGAAATAATTGTCAAGTTAGATTCAAGATGTATTAAGGAAATAGTCAGATTAGGAGTTCACCAAACATGTTAGGATCCTTATGGTCTAACTCTATTATTTTGTATTAGGTATTAATAAATAAAGGCTTGGACAAATATGCTTTGTAAGCCATCCCATGAGCTAATTATTATAGAAGTATTTATTCCACATGTATGGGCAAGTAGTAATAGTCTAAGTTGAACTGTATATATTGGGGTGTCTAAGCAAGAGGATATCATCTTGCATATCATTTTTTATTGAGCATTGTTCTAAGGAGGCAGACCCTTTGAAGATTCCAGCGATATATTATAATCAGTTTGGGTAATATCAATAAAGATTACTCCATTTACAGTGCATATGTTATTTTCTGCTTTGAATAATCTGCTTGTAGTAAGAACTGTAACACAACGGGGAGGTTATGATAGAAAGTATTAGAAACAAACGTCCAAACAAGAAAATCAATAAAAAAGTGTTATGCTAATATTCCCACAACTAGAAGTTTAAACTTTAAGGAAGACTGCATGGATGGCATTATCTTGCTCAGTAGGATGCATTAGCATTCAAGTTCCACATCTTTTGGTTCAAATGGAAAGTATTTGAGAACAAAGAAAAATTCAGAGCCTTGGATTTTCACTGATTCTATACACATGCAGCTGCAGTATGCATGACAAACAGCATTTTTTACATGACTTAATACCTTGTCTTCTCTTTAATGGTGTACAAAATGGAATATCATCTATAGGCAATAAACACCACATTGATGATAGAAAGATGGTATGTGAGTTCTGCTCTTAATTTTATTGAAGGAATTTGAAATAGAATTATTAAATGATCATTGTTGAATTTTTTAACAATATTATAGTTTAATTGAATGGAGACTTTGATTTCTGCATATCAGAAGAAGAGTGACTAACTTTATGGTGTTGGATACAGGCAGACTGCTATATCCAAAATAGAAACTATACCCAATATCAAAGCATTCGGCTTTGAAAGGCATCCATATTGCCTTTACACAAATGTAGACCAAAATATCTGCTAATGCAATTCAGCAGGCAAATATTGCCAATTCACAAGCTAGCTGAGAAGCAGATTGAATTTCACCTGCTACATACCCAATAGACAAACATATATTATCAGTGGAGACGAAGTGAGCTGTTAATTCAGAAATTGACCTGTAAAATTAGAATCTTCCTATGTGAAACTTGGGCACTACTATAACTGCCTAAGGTGGGGTGGGAGGCCATTTAAGGGAGCATAGTTTTAAAATTTATTATCATGAGGTCAATATGAAGATAATTGAGAAAATTATGAGAATAAAACCCATGTTAAAGAAAAAGACATAGTGAGCCACTGCATCATCCTTATTCAAATTTGATGTTGGTGATAAAGATTCCAATGAGGATGATGATGAATTTAAAAGAAGAAATGATGATCAAGACATTCACAATGAAGTGCCTCCAACTCGTCAAGCACTAAAACCAATGAAACAAATCCTACCAGAAGGAAAGAAATTCAAGAATTGAATATGATGGAGGGTAAGCTTTAGTTGAAGTATTAACTTTAACCAAGGCTCTGAATCACGCTGAATTTTTGGATAACATCTCCCAAATTATCAAAGAAAATGCATCTGTATCAACCCCTAAAAGTCAAATCATTGCCTAGGGAATAAAAGGAGAAAACACATAAAAGTAATAGACTAGCACGAGTAGATCTCATGTGATAGTTATAATGGTTCTGATGAGGATAAACATCCAAGGAAATGGAAAGTAAATATTCCCCATGGTTACCAGAAACATTCAGGAGCCTTGAGAAAACTGATCCACAACCGCCTAATGCTCAGATGGATCACACAATATTAAGCATTGAATAGGAGAACAAATATTTTTAAAGAACTACAATCAAAATGTCATAGAAAGGGAGCAACTCTGTACAGAAAAAATAAGTAGAAAAGAAAAAGGAACCGGTTGCTAACTACAAACAACAAAGAGGGAAAACAAAATTGATTAGGATAAACATGCCTTAGTATCAGTATGGGTCAACATGAGCTTTGTATAGAGAATTGTCAACAAAGAAGCAATAGGGAAAGTGAATTTTGCTGGATATGGCTTCGTTGTTGGTAGAAAATCCTCTCAAGAAGGGATAATTCATTACAAATTTCATCATTGACAAGGATGCTAATTCCATTGCCTTTCATCCAGCTTTCACTATGGCTGAAAAAATAGGGCATATGACTTTTGATGGAAATCGTGTAGAAAGGAGAAGAGTGCCAATATCCCCAGCTTGGAAAATGAGAAGGGAGCTCATAAAAAAATTGTTGCAAGAATATCAACTCTTTAAAAGTTCATGGACTCAATGCAGATGGTTGAAGATTTGCAATTTTGGTGTCAGGTTTTTAAAGAGCCTGAAAAATGTGCAACATTTTGTTTTCTGTCAAGAAAAACATGTTATCCATGGATTGTGAACATCAAAGATAGAGGATATCATATAAAACAATATAGATATGCTGTAGAATCCAGATAAATTTTACCAAAGAATTATAGAAGCAGGTACAAATGTTCACAAGTTTGTAGGGAAGAGGAAACTTTATCCTAATATAGAGCAAGGATGACTGCAAAGCATCTTTCAGTTCAATAATCTCAATATGGAGAACTAGTCAATCACCAGGTATGTTTTACCTTTGAAGTTGAGAAGCTGAGGCCCGATAAAGAGATCTTGATATATGTGAAAGAAAATTTGAAAAGAAAGGACTTTTCTCATACATCACATGAAATAAGATTCAACAAATAGATGAATTATCCAAAATACACTAGTCCATAATAGGGCTTATGGGCAGAATAGAGAGGCAAATGACTGGGAGTGAAGTTGTACAGCAGGAGCATGATATTTGAAATTGCTAACAGAATTACTATAGAGCTCACAATTGTGCAAGAGGCTAGCAAAAAGGCGAGGGACAAAGAGATGCTGATGCAGCTGTTGACAAGGACAGTAGTTATTAAAAAGTTGCCAATCTTAACCAAGACAAGAATGATAAGAAAAGTGATAAATGTTCTATTCCTAGATAGCTATTTAGCTTATTCCATGTGTAAGTCATAACTATTTTTTGTCTTTTTTTGTATAAAAGACAAGCTAGAGGGAAAAAGGACATTTGGCCCAGATACATGATTTTGTATTTAAATTGTTGTGAAAGAATTCTTGGGAGGATAGTGTTTCAAGACTTTGTTTTTTTGAATTAAATTTTATTTATATATTCTTCCAAATATATTCAAAGCAATACAAGATATATCTTCAAGGATCCAGATTGAGCTTTACCATCTTGCATCTTGAACATGCTGTTAGTGCTAATCTGGGAAAGGTCATAGTGGTTGTGTTGAAAAGGGATATTTAGCCGAGATATATGATTTTGCAGTTAGAGTATTGTGAAAGGACTCTTTAGAAGATAGTGTTTCAATACTTCTTGTTTTTGGAACTGAATTTTTTTTATCCACTCTCATAGAGGTATTCAAAACAATACAGAGATAGATGTTGAAGGCTCCAGGTTCGATTTACTGTTTTGTGTCTTGGAAAGGTTGTTAGTGATATTCTGGGAAAGGTCATAGTTGTTGTGTTGCAATGCAAATATGAATGCAAGTGCTGTTATGATAAGTTCATGATTTGATTGTTATAATTAGAAGTACAAGAGCAGTATTGAGTCCTAATTTTTGCTATTGTGAGTTTTGCATAGGGTGCTCCCAGACCTAAACCAAAAGATATCTTTCTGTTTCAGGTAGTGTATGAACTGTTTACAATTGTTAGTGAAGTTTTCATCTTCATCTTTCTTTTCAGTCCTGTCATATAAATTTCTTTAAATAAGTGAAAGGGAGCTTTCCCTTATAACAAGAGCACGACTAGTCCTACATGCTGCTCCTCAAAACTGTGCTTTTGAAGCATTTGATGTAGAATGATGTCTGTACCTTTGGTTAGGAGATTACATTTTTTACATAAGTGCCTTTAAAGGGTTACCACACAAGTCTGTGATCTTTGATCCTCCAAGCCTTTTAATTTTTAGTTCTAGGATGAAGGCCAAAATTTCACCTCGTTGTTGGACATTTTAATACCAACCAATTTATAAGTTAATGCAAATTTCCTATTATCACCATGAATATCTATTATTATTTCCTGTTATATGTTGGTCGCCTCTCAATCCTTTACTGTATAATTTTAAAAGGCCCTTTTTTGCAGGGTACAATTAGGGTTGGTTTTTCCCCATAGAGGGACCTCTTATGGTCTTCTTATTAGAGTCTGGTTATGCATTTCTTGTTTATAGGCTAATCATTGTTTTTGAGTTCATATTGAATGTGCTTTTTGTTGGTAGCCATGATGTGATGTTTGTTGTTTATCGGATAATGTTGCTTCATAGTCTAGTGGCCTTTAGATACTATATTCGAATATCTAGTTCTAAGTTCTGTAAATTTGAGACTTGTTTTCTGTTATAGGTATTTTATAACGACCTCAGAGGTCTCCTTGGAAACGAGATGTATAACATATTGGTTTATTGTACTTTTTCTATCAGTCTAAATCCTTCAAAATCAAGCTACTTGCAGTTTTGTTCCACTCTGTTGTGTATAGTCTACATACCATATCTGTAACTGGATGGGAAAACTAAAGTGATTCAGTACATTCTATTGCAAAAAATAATGCATTTTTCTACATACAATGTGTCAAATTTTTTTCTTGTATTAAGGGATGACATCAATAAAATAGGAAATGATGAAAAAGTGAAGACCCTTTATTTTTATGATTTATCACAACTTAAGATTTTATTGACTTTGGAATGAGACTAATATTTACAATTAGAAGCATTTTTCTTAATTGCAAAATCTGAAATATGAATGATAAACCTCTTTGTTTTGTCACAACCTGATGTAGGAATGGTTTTTGTTCTCCATTCTGATGCTATGTTCAGCAATATTATTGAGCATTATTATTGAAGCACTATTAGGGCCTGCTGATTTTTATAATAGAGACCAATGGCCAGTTGAGTCCAGTTGGTGCATTACAATATAAAAATAAGTTGATACATAACAATTTTTTTTACTGATGTTTAGTATATTCAAGGCAACCTATAGTGCAAGAGTTAGAGAGTAATAGCCAATTTCTGAATCATTCATTTGAGATAGGATAGCCAGGTTTTAACTTTTTATCTGGTTTGTTTCCTTCTGCTTGCTTGTACTATTGGCATTCACCTCTTGATCTTTCAGGCTTTGAAGCAACAATCTGATTTGATGTTTCAGGAACCAATCAGCAGAAGTTCTATATGGATGGAAAGACTATGAAGTTCTTGGGAAGGATTTCATTGAGTTGCTTGTTGACAAGAGCGAATATAGTGTTGCTAAAGAAATTCTTAGAAGGTTATGTATGGGGTTGTCATGGGCAGGACTATTTCCTTTAAAGAAGAAATCAGGTGGGATATTTACGGCAATGGTAACGGACACACCATTATATGAGAATGGTGTAGTTGTAGCTGTGATTACTGTGTCAAGTGATGCTTTTGCCTTCAGAAATGTCAATAATATTAGCCTTTCTGGCTACAATCCATGTAGCAGGCAGAACCTTGGCTACAGCCCTGCAATGCTTCCTGGTTTTAACAAGCCAAAGGTTGAACAGCAACAGCCTTTGCGTAAAACATCTACAATATCAAAGATGGTATGTATGAAGCATTGTCATTGCCATGTGTCAACAAATTGTTCTTCAATGTGCCTTCTTTTTGGGGAAATCTTACATTACTTCAGGGAACAAATAATTACTAGAACTTAACAATAAAGATACTTACTAGAACTTAACAATAAAGATACAGGATAAATCTCTCCTCGTGAAAGCTACAAAAGCTAAACATATGCATCTATGCCCCAAGGGGTAACCAATCAACTTCATTATGGAAACAACTTAAACTCAACTTTAACCTGTGTAGCCAACTCTAGCTTAAAATTTCAAAACTCCCCTAGGGGGACCCCAGGGGATTGCTCTTCATGACAGGTCGCCTTTCAGCTGAATTTCCACAGGAATCTAACAGCAGTCAACAGATTTGTATGTCATAGCAGTTTGCAAATATCCCTAATTATCCTAGTTTCTTCCAATAGGCCAATTTGAAAATAGCTGACCAGTTCAGATAAAATGCATTAGCTTTCTGTACATACTTTGCATTTTTGTTGCAATTTACTTTTGAGGTTTTTATGCCATATTCTGTGTTCCAATTGTACAGGCAAAAAAAATGTTATCATGCTTGAACATGGAGGAGGAAAATGATGATCTTCATGCAGCTTATAAGTGCAATGAAGGACTGGGACAAGATCATGCCCAACTGGAGGCATTCACAAAAGTGGTACTCATCCAACTCTGCTGAGTTGCAAGTGTTATGCCTTAATGCGTTAGTTGGTACCAAGCCAGCCAAATTAACCAGAATAGTGCAAAGCAAGCCTTACATGTGCTAGTTTTAACCAAATAGAGAACTTTTTTTCAGCATATGAGAATAAGCAATCCATTTTCTTTTAATAAGGAGAAATTTTTCATAATATGGTGTGGTATCCCATGAATATTTCCAGGTATTAGATGATTCTTCAAGCCGGCCTTCTCTTCAGATTAAGAGTGATCCAGCAAGTGCAAGTTCAAGTCATCTTGGAAGAGAGCATGGGCCCGTGCATGCAATGTGTTCGGCAGATATTGTATTTATTCAAACCATATGATGTAAAGAGTTTGCTAAGTTGATAAACAACACTGTTTTAAGTAATGCACTGTATAACTGTCTTACATATTCTTTTGGACATTTTACTTTTTAAATAGCACATTGTTGTAATTCTGGTGCAGGAAGCAAAACCCTTATCCAATTTGTGCAGTGAGGAAACTGACAGTAATATTCTAGCCAGATATGGAAGTGGTGTTGGCCTAAATCAAGGAGAAACTAATGTAAGAATGCCAACAAAAAAACTTCTTCAGTATTTTTTTTTCTGTAGAAGCCTTTATTTTTTGTTAAGTGACCAATTAATTAAAAATCTATATTCATTGGATTATAATCTGGAGCCTCTCATAATTTTATCTGAAGCCCCTATACAGGTTTCCAAGCTGTTATCCAAGTTCATCTATGGTGAGGGAGACAATAAAATACGACTGACAACCAAAATCCAAGAAAAATTAGATCAAAGATCTTTGCAAGCCAGTCCATCTCCAAAACCTGTATATTTTCTGAACATAAACACTTGCATCCAAATAATCTTAGAGAAATGTATCTGAGAAGCATTTTGCTTAACATTGCTTGTGTATAACAGTCTATTTGATTCCAAGTGTAGGCATCAGAGGTGCTGTCGAGGCTATTGTCAGGTGGGAGTAGCAACAAAAATGACCCAAGCACTGGTGATGCAAACGGAGTGCAAGAGAGTGCTTGCTCAACTTCATCAAGAATGGTATGCACTAAACTAACTGCATTGCTAACTTCCTTCAAATGTTAATTTAATGGATTCAAAATTCAGTGACATCAGCAAGATGCCGTCATTGAGTTTCTGTTTTAATATGGTTTCAAATTGTTACAGGCATCAAAGACATATTCAGGACTAAAACAGGAGAAACTGCTCCATTGGCATCATGGTGAGAGGACAACAGAAAAGGATGAATTTCACAGTACAAAGTTAAAAGAGAATGAAGTATTGAGAATTGGACCCAACTGTCCTAGAAGTAGTCTGAAGACTAGTTCCAGGCATATTGAAAACATATTGGATCCAACAACCAGCAAAGAAAATGAACTTGAAGAAAATGGATCGGAGAAAATGTCTGAGCTTAAGGTCATATCTAAGGATTGCAACCAAGGAGAATTTTACAGGAAAAGATCAGAACCGAATAATATTTTTGGAGGGAAAGCAGAATCCTCATGTAATGAGAAACAATTCGAAAGAAATTTGCTGGGATATGGTGGTGATTCTAGGAAACACATCCAAAGAGACAAATGCTTGTTACAAGGCTCTGGGAATGAGAGGAAGCAAGGACAGCCTACAGAAAGTATGTTGAATGAGAATATCAATAACAACAATAGGAGTAGGTGTTCGCATGCTAGAGGGGAAGCTGACCTGAGCCCTGAAGCAGATTGTGAAATATTATGGGAAGACCTTGTTTTAGGAGAACAAATTGGAAAAGGTAATGTGTGCTGATTTTCTTCCTGTGTGATCTAGTCCTCAGTCTATGTTGCATATGTGCAGGAACCTGTGTATTGGTATGTAAATAAAATTGCCCATCCAAAAATATGCAAGCTCTTTCCCTTTGCTTAAACTTAAAATGTATGAATAATATTAGGAAGGCGCTAAAATTAAATGAGACTTGATCTTAGATTAATTATCATTTTGCTGCAAAAATACATGTACACGCCCATGGACTACTACTCATTTGTGGCAGATAATTGCCATCGCAAAATTCTTGATTCATATTATTCACAAAAAGTATATTGCTTCGTTTAACTGTATATGTATCATTTTTCAAGTCTCGTAACATTAATTTTTCCATTTTATATGCGAAATGAGGCAGGGTATGGTATATGGACAACACTGTGTATGCATACCCATGTAATCTCTCTCTATGTCTGTCTGTCTCTCTTTATCTATCTATCTATACATAAACATTTATATATGGAAATAATTTTATAGTGCCTTTATATGTGTGTGTGTGGTAATAATAATTTTGTAATGCTTTGGTAGCATGAAAATGAAGCCTACTCAGATAAAAGTGGATGATATCTAAGCAATTCTATTAAACCTTTAGGGTTAGAAACAGACTGTGGCCATCACCAAACATATCATAGATGGGTGTCATTGAATGTTCATTAACATTCCATTGGGGATTGGGTTCATTATTCATGATTTCAACTAACTGGCCATATTTATTCAATTTCCATAGGTGCACAAACAGAACTGCTTATATTGTGATTATTTCTCCATGGGGTGTACCAATGGACCCTATTATACTGTGAAGGCAAAGCATCTTCTCACATGATGCATTCTAGATCCTCTACTGCAAAGGCAGGAATATTAACTGTCGGTACATTTTTTCCCCGCAGAATGGCATACGTGCAAGAGCTCTGCTAGGTTTTCTTTTTTATGTTTTTTTGTTATTTCTATCACCTTCTATCTTCATCACTCTCTGTTGTTTAAGTTCTAACTAATGTTATGGGAGCTGCTGAGCACAAGCATAGCAGCAAAAATCTTTTGGGCAAAAAATCGGCAAACTAAAAGTATTAAGATTTTTTGAAAAATCGGGATTTAAACAGGAAAAAATCAGATTAAAAAAAAAAGTAAAAAAATGTTGAAAAAGAGAAAAAAAAGCTACTTGTTTTTGAAATTCTATACATTTCTATAGCATAGAGATATAGAGAGCAAATAAAATAGAGAGTTTAGCCCATGGATTGTCCAAATGAATTTGCTAGTAAATGATTCTTTGGTAAGTTTTGTATGAAGTTGATAGAGCTATTGCTAAGTTAACAATAAAACATTTCACTGAATGATATGTGAGTGAATCTCTAGTCTTGTTGAATGATATGTGAGTGAATCTCTAATCTTGTTGTATGATGTGAGTGGATGGTAAAATACTACTAACAACACTGCATTCCAAATTATTATTAATATCAAAAGAATGTTTAATCATAGAGATTACACTATCATAACAAACTTTGAAACCTTCAGAAACTTAGTAAGACCTCAAAACAACTACAATAAACATGTTTGCATCCCAAAAGGATAAAAAAAGAAAACATTTTATCACTAAGAAATTTTCAAGTAGGAAACTTCAAAGAATATATCATCCAAATAAAAGTCTAATCAATCGATAAAAGAGAAACCGTTTCTCATAACAGGTAGAGTCAAATGGGGCATTTTCAAAGATTCAAGATACAAAACCAAGTCACATTCAAAAGCTTTGCTATTAAACCAAACCTTCAAATTTAGTCAAAGTATTGACTCATATAAAGTAGAAGTAGAAGATATACACAAAACACATTTTAGGATAGATATGCATAATATCAAACTACGCATGCAAAATTACAATGACCAAGATTTTGATGTCACAAAGATTGGACATCTTGGTGCTACTGGGTTACATATAAACATAAAGCTGATGTTTTTATGCAGCCAAGGCTTTTTGTACAACTTGAGAGAAGGATTAAATGTTATGAAGACAAAGATGACCTACACAAAACTTTACCTCTTCACTTCTAGTAATGAGGCTATGTAAAAAAATGAAACTATAGCATTGTCATATTCATCAAGCAAAGCAATGATATGACAACGAGCCTAAATTAGCATTAAATTCAAGCCATTTATCCAAGAATATAGATTATTTATTTCCAGAGAACTAATTTTCAAGGCTACCACTCTAGAAAAAGATAGACCATCAAATGTTGTTTGGACCAAATAACCAACCAATCTTCACAATAACAATTTAGTTGTGCATAAAATCAAGATAAGAAGTAGGCACAAAATTAAACCATGATAAAGTAGACATAAAATATGAAGTAGACACAACAAGCTAAAATATAACCTCAGAATATAGACCATTCACCTATTGTAACAGTAAATACTATCTCTTTGGACAGAAGTCCCACCAAAATAAAATAAATTTAACATTTTTTTATCTTTTTAATTTAAATTGAAAGATCCTTGTGAAATTGAACCATGTGTGACAACATATTGATGGTATTGACAAAAATCCTGGCATCTCAATATAGATAAAATTAAACCATGATAAAGTAGACACAAAATATGAAGTATGAATAGTGAGCTAAATTATAACTTTGGAATATAGACCATTCACCTGTCATAATTGTAAAATACTATCTCTTTAAATGGAAGCCCCACCAAAATAAAATAGATATAACATTTTTTTATCTTGTTAATTTAAATTGAAAGATCCTTGTGATGTGCACATTGAAAATATTATTTAACAAATAATTCATCTATTTGTATGCACTAATTGAATTTTGTGTAAATACTACTTATATGGTGTGAAGTTATGGAATGTATTTGCAATAGTGTTACAACAAAAGCCTACCTTTGACTCAAATGCATCGCCTTCAGATTCCTTGCAAGTTTGCAACTAGTTCTGCCTTCTATGCATGTCCTGACGAGCTCCCGTTTGTAGTCATGCCCAAAAAATATCGCACGACTATGTTATTCATAAAATATTTTGTGATTTCGCTGGTTTTAAGGGTTTCATAGGTTGGTGGGAGATTATTAAGGTTTTAGACATGATCTAAATGCAATTTTTACACGATTTAAACCTGAAAAATTGTTGAAAATCGTAGAAAATGATTTTTAAAATGATGGGATAAATTGTCCACGAGACCGATTCACAAAAAATTGGGTATAATCAGGTTTTTTGGGAGATTTTTGCCTCCATAAGTGCAAGAGCTCTTAAGAACGTGCAAAAGTTTGGTATGAAGGTGTGTTGCAAGGTGAGGATGAAATTTCTACTACACTCACATGTTTAGTTTTTATTAGATGTAGATTCCATATCAATGGCATGCAAATTT
Source organism: Sequoiadendron giganteum (assembly GCA_007115665.2). NCBI lineage: Eukaryota > Viridiplantae > Streptophyta > Pinopsida > Cupressales > Cupressaceae > Sequoiadendron > Sequoiadendron giganteum. Next base: position 113,673,542 of record CM021110.1, read on the forward strand.
TACTTTGATAGGTTATTTTGTGGGTCTAATTCCATTAAAGAAATACACTGAAATCCCAAGTCCAATGTCATTGGAAGCTATGTAGTATAATACTAAATTGAGCCGAAAATATGACCAAGGGTTTCTTTTTGGTTAACTTGTGCATCTCCAAGCCATTATGAATTGTGAGTCTTGGTTTGTCAAGAACACTTTTTGGTTTTGTCCTGTTGGACCAAAGATTTCATAGTTTTTGACTACATTTTGTTGAAATTCTAAATCTAGACTGAGTCCAATTAGTTAAACCCATCACTAGCACTTTTCGATGTTTTGTGATCAATCCCTATTGGATTGCTTTCCTCCAAAATTTGGTGGTGTATTCTTGCAGACTTTGTCCTTCTCTTTGCCTACAATATTGGCATTCGATCTCACAATGTGATTCTTAACCGAAAGGATAAAAAGGTGATTTGATTAGCGACTTCTCAAATTCCTCCCTTTTTCTACGGAAAGAATAAAAAAGCAATTTCTAAATGACCGAATTTAATTTTTTAACCGATTTAGCCAACTGCTTTGCTTATGAAAATAGATTTTAACATAGAATTAGAGTGCTTTCCCATAGACTTGAAAATAAAACAACATTAGAATGAACAGTAAGTAAGGAAAAGAGAAAATACAGTTCATAGAACATATAGGACACAAGATGTGCCTTGGATAGACTCACTAGGGATGAAAACTTTAACAAAGTTGGGATTTTGACCCCTTCCCACTCACCAAATTTGCAATTGCAAGCCAAGCTCTAACATGGAGTATCCAAAGGCCTTTGTGGGTCATCAACAATACCTATACGCTAAGTTGCTGGTTTGGCTATGGTGGTTCCCCGGTTTTTTTTACTTGCATTCCATATGACCATACTATAAACAATTTAAAAATTCTATCCAAATAAAATAGCTGTTATATGCTTTATAGTTTATTGTTCACATTTAAAAATTTCTTGAGGATGAAAACCCTCTTGAGATTGCTAGTTTCGGGTACAAAAACCCCCTAGCTGGTTAGCGTGATTTCATCCAGGAATTACCAGTGAGTTGCAAAGTGAAGTTTTAGTTTGGGTTGCTACAAGAATGGAAGCCTTTGATGTTTTTTGAATCTCTAATATTTTGATATTGTTGCTTGAGTGTGTTCAAAAGTTTTGGAGTGATTGAAGGGTGATTTTGGTGGGTTTTTCCTTTTGTTGGGCCGTACCATTCTAGGACAGGCCTGCCAGACATTGGCATCATGTTGGGTGTTGTTCCAGTTCAAAGTCCTTCCAGACTGATGAAGATTGTTTACTAAACTTGGCCAACCCTAATCATATTATTTTTCTGTTGATGTCGAGGGAGATTATTGTGTTTACTGCAGACTTGTGCAGCTTAGGTACAGGCCGTACCACTGCTGGATTGTGGCGTGAGGTTTTGAGGACGAAGTGCTGCACTTTGGAGGCTGATCTTGCATTGTTTCAGGGCGCCTAGGCACTTGAAGCATAGTATACCTTATTATGGGGTGTGTTTTTAGTGTTTGGATGAGGACTTGTCAAGATTGTTCCTGCTTTACTATGTAATCAGCAGCGTGGGAATTTTTTTAGGCCTGTAGATGATTGCTTATCCATATCAGCATGTTATATTGTCCTTGGTTGTGTTTTAAGGAGTTAGAAGGGCTTTTTCCAATGGTATGCAGTTTGGTGTGATACTGTGCTACCATTCAGCAATTTCTGACCTTACCAGCAAGTTGTAAGATGCTGAGCTAGGAAGTATGATCAGTAGCACAATTCACAAACTGGACATCAGATTTTGCAACAACTATTTAACAGAAAAATTGAGTAATCCAGGAGTATCAATCTCAGTTCAAGCATCCGCTTACAGAATTCAATCGAATATAACCAATTACATGATAATACTGATCATATGCAATCTCACATTTTGAGCTCAGCACATTGGGCAAAATAAGAAAAACTATCATATATTAATGATCAATTGTGTACAACTGGACCTCCAGAACTGAATGCTAATGTCACTGTAAATAACCCAGAGATTGACTCACAGGACTGAATGACACGATTCGGTGGCAACACTTCATTCGATCCAGATCTCACCCCAGGTACGCGATAGCAGTAATGCTATGATCTGCGTCTAGCTCAAGCTCGGGTGGGAATAATAATTTCGATGCTTCCAATGATCTCCCCAGTACGATCGGTTCAGCCTTGTGTTTCCCGTGAATGCCTTCGATAGGCGTGAATGTTCCTGCCGATGATGCCGCGTTCTCAGGTAGCTGGTGATAGCTGCCACTGAGCCAAGGATTGTATGGTTCTTCGCGTCATATGCAATATCCTCAAAATTGACGGCTCTCCCAGATATCGAATGGACCAAGCGCCACTGCTGAACCCAATGAAGGACCCGAACAGACACGCTACGCGGCCAGCTTTCCTCGTCTTCAATACATGCCTTCATACAGACCAGCGATCAACATATATAGCGGTTAAGGAGGCCTCCCGAAACTGGTCGGCCAGAAGAAGCAAAGATTCAACTATTAAATTCGGGCGCCAACTCAAGAGGAGTCGGCCATGAAATTCGATTTTGAATTTAAATGTTATTTTTAATAATTTAAATTTATTATTAAATATTTAATTATTATTTATTTAATATTGTTTTAAATGCAGATTGGTGTTTAAAAACACCGTTATGAAATTTCTCTCCAAGATAACTCAAGTTATTTCGGGGACATTACACAAGTTTCCAGTCTGATTTGATAGTAAAACAGCAGCAATAGAGCACCATCAGACCTACACTAGCATTCTTCAATAATCATTCGAGGTATCAAGCTGTTGTTTAATAATTAAGTTGGTTATTTCATGTCAATTGGTTCTATTTGTTGTTGCAGCAATCCCATTCTATTATCAACACTTTATATCAGCAGTTACACTTCCATTTGATATTGTAATGCATTTGAGTTAACATTGTTACACCTTCACAGATGGAAGGAAACCTTTTTTGGCCAGGGGTGATGAGATTTGCAACTCATTTCCTTGCATAGATGATGAAACTTGAAACAAGTATTCATTTCAAATGAGTGGGTTAAGTCTAGCTTTGCCAATCATTTGTATGGTAGGACCATTGTAGGGTATGTTTTTCATGTGAGTATTTGGTTAGATGCATGGAAAATTGTGCAATTTTCAAAGCCTCTAGTCAAAATATTGGAATTAGTTGATGGACAAAAACATGGGTTATTTGAATGAGGCCATAGATAGGGCCAAGGTGGCTATTAGGACTATGATGGACAATGGCAGAGAATAATACATGCTGATATGACAGATCATAGATGAAAAATGGGATCAAAAGCATAGTTATGAGACTCGGACTCGGCTAGGGTGACTCGACTCGGGACTCGGATTCGGCGCAGACTCGGCAAAATGAAAAAAAGTTGAAAAACCCTAGAAATTTAGAGATTTTTAAGGATTTAAAACTTGTTTCAAGCACCCTTTATTGAATACAACACAAATACAAGCAAATTTGATCACATACACAAGTATACAACGATCACATAAGTATAAAGTACACAATTTGTAGTTGCGCTACTGAAGGAAATAGCGTACTTAGATATATAAAATTAGTCAAATGTATACAAAACTCATGGAATATGAAATCCATAACATCAAATGTTGCATACAAATATGAAATATCAAAACAATAGCTATAAGTCTATGACTCTATGACATAGTGGAGCCAGCATCCTTCCTACAAAGGCGTCTTAGGGTCCTGGATGATGTCGCAGCTGCAGCCATAGTCTATGCCTGTGTCTGACTCTCCATGCCACTCTCACCAATAGCAGCTATGTCTCCTCATGCTCTAGCCTCCTCCTCAGCCATGGCTACAACCTCAGCCTCTCTCTCTACCTGGTCCACCCAATCAAGGTCCTCGTCACTAAAGATTGCATCTGTAGCCTTAGTGATCCACTCAGACTGTGGATCAACCTCCTCTAGATTGATCGGGGTGTTGTTGTGGTCAAAAAGATTCCTGTATCTGAGCCAAAGGTTGTAATGAACATATACCAAGTCATTCATCCTCTCCACTGTCAATCTATTGCGCTTCTTGGAGTGTATGTGCTCAAACATACTCCAATTGCACTCACAACCAGATGAACTGCATGGCTGGCTCAATATACGAATGGCAATATTTTGCAGGTTCGATGTATCAGAACCAAACATCTCCCACCATCTATCTGAAATGAGAAAAAGAAACAAAATCAATCTCATTTCAAGTTTCAAGTTCAAGCTCAACATTTAATAATAAATTATAATATAAAAAGATGAAAATTATGCCCTTAAATATATTTTTACCTGGCAGTAATGTTGTCCTACTGTCTTTCAACATTTGACGTGCAAAAAAGTCTCCTTGTGCCTTTGTGAAGGCATCTATCTTGTGCACTATCTGTGTAGTAACAGCAGGCAACATCCGCTCTATCGTCGAGTAGAGCCCACTAAGAATTTCTCTATCTGCACTTAAATCACGATGGAATTGGAAGGCCGGATTTAGGAAACATGCGGCTGCATGGATGGGCCTATGAAGTTGGTTTTGCCATCTCCTATCAATGATATCCCAAATGGGACGATACTTCTCCTCAACTCCACCATAGATTGATCTAATGGCCTCTTTGGCCCTATCCATGCCCTCATAGATGTAGCCCATTGCGGGCTTCTCCCCATCTGCAACTTGTAGGAGAACTAGCAAGGGCTCAATAAACTGTAAAGTGCAAAGTGCAAACATGTTTCACAAATAAGTGTGAACGAAAATAAACAAATAAAAGTAAGATATAATTAAAAATTTAAACATAATAAAGAATTAAATTTTACCTTCACAATCTCCTGCGCTGGTGTCCAAAACCCTTGCTCATCAAAAATGCAATCAGCCACAGCAATCCTTGCAGTGCTTGTAGAAAAGGATGAGGAAGACCACTCCTCACCAACAAACATGCGCCTTAAAGCTGCCTTTGACCGAATCAAGGATTGCAACGTGATAAAATTTGTTGCAAACCTAGTGATGCCAGGACGAGACAACTCCCTCAACCCCGTGTATTGCTTCATAAGGTTAAGCACCATGTGTGATTGTATACAAATTTGCAAATATTTTTTGCTGCATCCACACATGTTTTGATCCATGGGAGCTTGCCAAGATCCTCCATCATGAGGTCAATGCAATGGGCGGCACATGGAGTCCAAAATAGAGTAGGGTGCCTCTCCATCAATAATCTACCAGCAGCAACATAATTTGCTGCATTATCTGTCACCACTTGCACTACATTCTCTTCCCCCACATTATGTGGCATTTTTGAATTGGGTAGAAGCATCAATGGACTTCATGAAGACGGTGTCACCTGAAAAAATAAGCAAAACCAATTATTCAATAAATTAAAAAACATAAATCAGCCATATTAAATTATTAATCACTAAATCAAATTCAAATTTCAATGCATTGAGGGAAGTACAATTACTTTCGGAGGAAACTAGAAAATTAAGCAGCGTCCTATTTCTCCTATCGGTCCAACCATCAGTCATGATGGTGCAACCAATCCTCCTCCACTGCACGCGCTGCTCCTTTAATTGTGCTTTCACATATGCCACCTTTTGAGTCAAAAGTGGGCCCGTTAATTCATCTTCAGTAGGGGCTTTGAACCCCGCCCCACATATGGTTATGGCATCAACCTTGTTTTGCCAAAAAGGTGACCTAAAACATGTCATAAATAAATTAATAAGTTACTTACATAATAAGTATTGTAAAATGAAAAGTTTTAAGATTTTAACTTTAAATTTGAATTCGATAATGAGATACATCTAGATTCTAAAATAATAAAATTTAAATATAAATTTTAAAACAATTAAACGAAAAAAAATTACCTGGCTACATGGAAGGGAATGGTGCAATAGTACCAAAAGTCTGCAATTGTCTTTTTTCCTGCATCATGTGCATCCTTGTTCCAACCCATGCTCTCAAGCGACGGTTGGGAACCAGGAGTAGTGCGTGGTACAAAATATGAGTCCACCCTAGATTTACGAACTCTAGGGTCAATGCTAATACTGCCACTACCACTAGCAGTAGTAGCGCCACCAGCACTAGGAGTATGCATAGGCATAGCTGGTGCAGAAGCAGTAGCACTAGCACTAGGACGGTATGGAGGCATGGAAGAAGCATCTCCAACAGCACCAAGTCCCTGTCCAACTCCAACACTCACCAACTCATGCTTCTGTCTCTTTTTCATTTCAAAAGTTTCTAATTGCACCTGCACTTCACGAACAACCTCAGGAGGTGCTATAGGGCGGCCCACTGTATCATGGATGGGTATGCATGCAATATGGTATTTTAATCTATTTATGCCTCCATGATATATTGTTTTGCAGTATTTACATTTTGCTTCTCCTTTTTTCATTCTAGGGAAGATTTCAGCATGTTTCCAAGCAGGGTCTTTTCTGCCTAGGGTTTGAGACATTGTGAAAATAATAATATGCTTTGATTTGCAAATGAATGTGGCTGCAATAACAAGTAGGGTTTCTAAAATTATTTAAGTTGCAAGTAGGGCTTGTAAAAAAAAAATGCAAACTAAAAAAAAACAATGATTTTACAAATTACAATGAACTATTTGTTAAAAAAACACAAAAAAAACCAATTAAAATCAAACTTACCTCTTAGATTTGGCTTGGAATGCAATGCAAACTCCTCCCAATCATTGGTAATGAGCTCTCAATGCACCTTCTTGCTGGTATGAAGCTTCCCAAATGATATATGGCTCTGTATTTGTCTTCAACAGCTTGCTGGTTGCCCTCTCTTCTCCTCCTATTTTTCTTCACAACTCTCTCTTCTCCTCCTATTTTGCCAAATGAATGAAATGAGGTTGCTTTTAGGGTTGGGGAGATAATATAAGACAAAAAACAAACAAACTTAAACATAAGTTTTATGTTTTTTTATTGACTTTTTAAGTTGCTGTCGCCGACCGCGTCCAAGGCTCAGGAGTCGCCAGGAAGCGGCGAGTCCGGCCAGGACGCGGCTGGACTCGGCCACGTCTGAGTCCGGGCTCCCAGGACCCGGCCATGGGTGCTCGGCTCAAGACTCGCCGAGTTCTGGCGAGTCTGGGCGAGTCCCGTTACAATGATCAAAAGAGGCCTTGCTCCCTATGTGTTGCTAGAACACTTCCTCAATCTAGTGTTGTAACTTGCTTTATAGGGACTCCTTTGGAGACTTTGTAGAGGTGATAGAGGGCCTCTTCAAATGCATAGAGAGATTTTTCCTTGATTTAGAGAAATGATGGGCAGCTATTGTAGGGTTTCCCTCATACTAGCAAGGAAGGAAATTTTCTCCAATATTTGTGTTCTAGAAAGCATCATGACCATGAAACCAGGTAATTGCTATCAACTTTTTCTTTTTTATCTCTTTGAAAGTTTAAAGTTTGAAATAGATAATAGATTGGAATCTTGGTTAAATTTAGTTTTTGTCAGTGCAATGGTGAAATCTTTTGGCAAGGAAGCCAAAAACATATGGTAAATGATAAATGACAATGTGCATATTGAGCCAGCTATGTATCTTGTTCACTTTTGAGTGTTTTTGGAGTGTGTTTGAAACACAGTCCAAGAAATGCAACCATTTGATTGAGCGGCAGATGAATGATTTGGTGTTTGTTCACCACAACCTTTACCTTTGGCTCACAAAAATTCAAGGTTAGGAAAACTTGCAATTCTAATTATTGTATTTGTTGCAATTTGCAATTCTAATAATTATTTTCTATGCCTAATGGACTGATGCATACAAATTGATTATATTAGAGGGCATTAGGGACGATCAGCCAGTTGACCTAATGAGATCAATCTAGATTCATAATAGAGTGCAAATGGTGGGGAGGCACTTTTTGATGATGAGGACCTCTCTTGAATAAGGTATATGATGAACATGAGAGCAATCAAATAAAGGCAAGCCTGGACCATCATGATCTGCAGCTTCCTAGTGGATCACAGCAGCTAGTTTCATAGGTTCCTTTCCTACTTTTTTTGTAGATTGATTTTATATTTTGTAATTGATTTCTAGGTTTGAACTTAAACTATGTAGTAATATAATATGCATTCTAATTAACAACCTCAAAATCAACGACCAAAATCCATTTTTCATTATGTACACTCATTTTTTTTTTCACTTTTTGTCTCATTGCAATTTATTTGGCATGAAATTAAACTTTTCAAATAAACAAAACATTTTTTTTCTATTTTTTTTTGAATTGTTCTGCTTTTGAAAAATATCTGATGTTTTCTTAGTAAAATCCTGGTTAATTGGAAAACCCTTGGCCTTCTCGTTTTCCAATTCATTCCTAAGAAATATTTTTGCTACTATGGTCACAACTATTAGTGTTACTTTTAGGCCCAAGACTATTTAAGAACATTTTTAAGTGTGATTGACATTGATCTTACATATGATCTCCTCCTTGGTTTTCCCTGGACTCCAATTATTGAGGCTGTGCCAACTGCTACATTTTGAGCAGTGTAGTTCATACAAAAATGGGAAGGCTGCACCGTCCATGTTGATCCTAATTGATGGGGCCTTGTATTGCCTTGATGGTAAGGACAAGATGGCAATTGTCATCTCAACCATGATTTTGAAACTTGATATAGATGATCAACAGTTTTCTTTGTAAGAAAACATTTGGTTTCAAACTAGTTTAGACCATGTTGGGCATGGACAAGTTTTCCTTTTGGCAGGGATTACACACATAGGTTTAGTCCAGTGGCCTGCACGTAGTTTTTATATTCTTTGAGAATTCACAAGACCTCCTATTGGTATTGCCATATTGTTATTTTTAATTCATGTCTCTCCAAGTGATTTTTGAATTATTTAATTTATGTAACTGAAAAAAAATCAAGAATAAATTGAATCCCTAGTTGAATCAAGGAACTCCATGAAAAAAGAGAAGAACCTTATAAAACCCCAGAAGAACACCCCAAATTCTCAAATACAAAATTGTGAGAATTATAAAAAAGGAAAAATTTCTTCTTTCAATTTTGACACCATGAAAGCTATTTGGGGAAAACTTGATCTTATACTAGCCTTTCATGGGCTGCAAAACTCTCTGCAAATTGGAATGGCATTAAGTTATAAACATTTTCTTTGAGGTTAGTTTTGTTACTTGTATCTAGTCATGCTTTTCTTCATCTGTTGGTTTCTTTTTGGACAAAAGGTGTGGATATTTATTTTCTTGTAACTTTTTCAGGCTCCTGTGGTGTGGTCTTCCATGGTCTATGGTATGGCTCGGTATGTAATATTAATTATTAGAAATGATATCTTTCTTATAATCCTAGAATGGCTACTTGAGAGAGGATTGAGATCCAAACGTTTTGTTATTTAATGAAATTATAAGACAATGTTATGCTTATCAGGATGTTGCAGTCAAAGCTTTTAATGGACGCGAGTATTCTGATGAGGTTTTGCAAGGCTTGAAAAAAGAGGTTTGTCATAACATTGCACTATTTTTTGCATATATTGACACACTTTAGAGGATCCACTCCAAGTAAAGTTGACATTTTTAGGGATTGTAGATCATTCAAAGAATTTTGCATTACTGCATTACTGCATCCCTGTATATCCATTTCCCAAATCTAATCCTCCATGTTTGTCCTAGGTTTCTATTATGAAGAGATTGAGGCATCCAAATGTGTTGTTGTTTATGGGAGCTGTTTATGCACCTGAACATCTTGCTATTGTGACAGAGTTATTACCAAGGTATCCAAAAGCTTACTGTAAACATATCTTTGTTTCTTCTTAATCCTTTGACATGTTGACTGATTATACAAGGATAAATGTCACATAAGGTAATTACATGTCTTGGCTCTAGACCAAAAGAGAAGAAAATAGTTTGCATGTTTTGTATCTAGACAGAAGAAAAATAAAATTGTATGTGATAAGTATAGTGTTGGAACTCCGAATCATTGATAATGATAAATTATTTGGTTTTGTAGCCTTGGTGATTGGTGGATATATATCCTGGAAAAAAACCTGAAATTATGGAGAAATTTTTTTCCCAAGAGGGAACAAGAAAAAAACAAATTCTAGTTGATAAGGGAACATAGTAGCTATAATCTTGTAGGAATGTGAATTGTGTGATTTGGTTATTTACCACTGTTTGCTAGTGTAGATAATATGCAATCTGAATAACAAATTGAATCTGAACAGTAATTTGTAAGAAATGAAGAGGAATGGTCTTATGATTCAAGAAATGGTGAGTGCCAAATTGGTGTTGGAAATATTGTCATTGATGTCAAAGGTGTTAGTTTTAGGATCAGAAACTCAATAGGCAGAAATTGCAACACATTAGACAATGAACACAACAAGATACCCTAGGAAAACCCTCCTACTCGAGGGAGAAAAACCTAGCAAATATATCGCTTATATATTGAAGTAATAAGAGCAGAAATCTGCTTACAACTCAGGCCCAACACAATGCCGAATTTGATACAATGAATAATAGCACCTCTCCTAGATGCAAAGATACAAAAGAATATGTTTCTCCTTGAATTCGATCTGCTGTAACAAGATGATGATCTGCTGCTCAAGTGCAAACTTCTTCTATGAATGCGAAGTGACTTGAATGAACTTGATAATCAAATGAATGAAAGTGATCTCACATATATACAATTAGGTGGAGAGGAAGCACCCTTTCATCATGCAAGGTCGGCCTTAATTAATAATTAAATAAGTCGGCCACATTAAAGAAGTCGGCCTCAATAAATAATAATAATTAAATATTATCTCTTGACTCAAGTGAAGCGCCTCTTCACTTAATAACATCTCTAATAAATTAAATAGCCGATGAGGCTATATTTAATTTATGCTTGATGAATCGTGGTGGCTGGAAGTAGAGGCCTGACTCTGCTAACATCAACAAAAGGTACAAAGACGAAGCTTGCTATCATTAATGTCAAAGGAAGATTGTTGGATATTGCCATCGATGAGTCAAGGTAAAATGAGAAGAGTAGCACAACTGAAGATAACATATTTGGAAGAAAGAACATCTAGAATTGATAGTCAGCATTGGATGAAATGATAAGAAACTTACAAGATACCAATGTTATACAAACTCTTTGGATACCAAGTTTTTGTATATGGACTAGCTTCTTCTACATCGTGGTAAGTTTTAAAGGATCACGCGTAATGTACCAGTGATGTATGCTATGATTATTACAGTCAAAGATATCATGGTCACAGTTTGCATCACACTTCTATTCTACATCAGATTCATTAAGTCTGAAAGAAGAGACAATGTCAGTAATCATACCATCAGTAAAGGATGTGATGATAACATCAATAAGTCCAAACTATGGTTCAGAAATTCATGTCAATACTGTTACATGTTGATGATAAAGCAGCATCAGAAGTAATACTTCTAGATTCGAATTTAGTCTTCGAATTTAGAAGACTAAATTTAAACATAGCATTAATGCTATTTAAATTTACATATATATTCGAATAAATGAAAGAGGCCGACTTCACTTTATTAAATAAAGAGATTTAATAATAATGAATAATATTTATTATTCTAGCCGACTCATGTAATTTATTATTTCTAAAGGGTGGCCAACCTCCTTGAAGAGTCACCTTGTTTTGTATAAATACAAGGTGATGATCGATCATTTGATCATCGAGTTCATTCATCATAATTCGCATTCCTAGAAGAAGTTCATTCTTGAGCAGCAAATCATCTTGTAGCAGCAGCGCTTCATCTTATAGCAACAGCGCATCATCTTGTAGCAGCTGTGCATCATCTTGTGGCTGCGAATCATTATCTTGCAGCCACAGGTTGTCATTCTGTTGCAGCAAACCGATTTCAAGGAGAAGCATATTCTTTGTATCTTTGCATCTAGGAGAGGTGCTATTATTCATTGTATCAAATTCGGCCATGTGTTGGGCCTGAGTTGTAAGCAGATTTCTGCTCTTAAGTCTGCTATATATATAAGAGATATAATTGCTGGTTTTTTCTCCCTCAAGAGGAGGGTTTTCCTAGGGTATCTGTGGTGTTCATTGTCTTATGTGTTGCATTTTCTGAGTGCTTTCAGTTTGTATTATCTGATCATATAAAACTAACATGGTATCAGAGCGGGTATAAGAAGATCTAGATCAGATTTGTACAAGCAGCACTATCCTCCATTATTGTTCTCATCTTGAAGGCATCCATCCTATTGTCAAGATGGTGAACTAGGACAGATTTTGAAGGCAAAATTTTGCAGATCTGAGGTTACAATTATCAGACCTAAGGGCAGATCTTCAAGGCGAACTAGGGCAGATCTTTGAAGGTGAAGTTGGCATAGTGCAGATGCTTCATTATCATCATCTAAGTCTTAGTTTGAAGAGACACAATTTCAGGCTATAGATTCTGAGTCTACTTCGACTTCCCTTTTTCGTGTATTCGATGTAAGTGAGGTTCTTGCGAAGGAGATACTCATCAAGGTTTAGAGCTCCTGCATTGGGCATGTATTTTGATACAAATTCATGCAATTTGGAGAATTCAAAATTCTGTGTAAAGAGAAATCAAGACTCTTCATTTAAAAAGTTTGTCGAAGATATTCGTGAGATATTCCCAAGTTGATTACCAGGAATCTCGGCTCTTCATGAAGAGATAAGTATTTTTTGTTTTGTTTGAATTCACCATTCTAGGCTGAAAATTCAGTTTACTAAGTTGTGCAAATGTGACCTTGGTTATTTGAATCATGTGTATTTAGTTAAAATCGTAGGTTCTCTTGAATAGTGATCATTGGGACAAGATCCTTTGGAGATATCACCATTCCTTGCAAATTATGGAGATCTTTTGAGTGTGACTCTAAGATGAAAAGAGAACTGCAACTTCATTGTGATAGGATGATCACGTCGATAACATTCTCCTTTCACATGGGCTGTGATGGTGTCTAAGAGACCTGATTCTATGTTGGCTACATAATGTGTCTAAGAAATATGAGTTGAGCAGATTGTCTCTTGTTGTGTTGAGAATAGCTCCTTTCGAGAGAAGTAAAAGATGGAAGAAAGATATATCAGTATCAATAAAGATAAGTTCTATTACTTCTTTATCTTGATCTTTTGATATTTGCTGCATCTTTCACTTATAGTTTGTGTTTTATAAACTATTACTAATCCTTTAAAATGAAGGATGAGATCAAGTTGCAAAATGGCTACAACCAAATCACTTAAGAGATAAGTATTTTATAATGTTTATGAATTCTTGTGTAGTTATTAATTCATGCTATAACATTGTTTATATATGCTTCTAGCATTTCTCTTCGAGATAAGTAATCTCTCCCTATAATTCTTCCAAGACGGATCAAGAAGCAATAGGGTGATGAGAGATCGCATAGAAGAGCTTAAGGCATATTGTGTGGAAGTCATGCCGAATGAAGAGATGATCAAGTTTGGAGTCATAGCTTGCAGTCATGGGACTATATTGATGGCTGGAGATATCTCTCAAAGAGGAAGTACCTTTCAGGTTGTCGTTGTGATCAGCTTCTTCGAAGAGGAAGAATTAACCTTCAGAGGGAGTCTGGCAATTCATCAGAAGCAACCTTGGATGAGGAGGTCAGGAGGTTGACGTAAGTACTTGGAGATTCAAAGGGAGTCTACTGAACCAAAAATGGTGTTCTAGATCCTCGTATGAGAGGTTTGATCGATACTTGTTGAGCTTGGGCTTCTCCAAGAATGATGCTGATTCAAACCTACACTTCAAGGAGGAGCTAGCTTCTGGATTTGAAATGAAGGATCTTAAGTACATGCATTACTTCCTGGGTTTAGAAGTGTGGCAGAAGTGTAATGAGTTTATTCTAAGTCAAGGGAAGTATACAATAGACATCTTGAAGAGATTTGGTATGATGGACTGCAAATCTATGTCTACACCTATGGATACCAATTTTTTAAAGAAGTTAAAAGAGGCTGCAGCTAGTTCAGAATTGGTGGATCCCACGATGTATAGGCAATTGATTGGTTCATTAATGTATCTAGTTAACACTAGAACAGATATCTACTATGCAGTGAGTGCACTTAGTCAGTTCATGTGTGAACCAAGACAGATACATCTTGTTGCAACTAAACATATCCTGAGATACTTGCGTGGCACAGTTGGATATGGGTTGAAATATTCTACAGGTGTGGATTTGGAGCTGCATGGTTTTACTGATTCTAATTGGGCAGGGTGTGTCACGGATCGAAAGAGTACCTCTGGTTGTTGCTTCAGTTTGGGATCTGCTATGATATCCTGGTGCAGCAAGAAGCAGTCTTCAGTAGCATTGAGTACAGCAGAGGTAGAGTACATTGCAGCTTGTATGGCAGCTCGTGAAGCAGTGTGGCTTCGTAAGCTCCTTGCAGGATTGTTTGGACAATCAATGGAGCCTACTATCATTCATTGTGATAACCAGAGTTGTGTGAAGCTCTCTGTCAATCTTGTGTTTCATGACAAAACAAAGCATTTTGAGATCAAACACCATTATATCAGAGATATGGTATTGAGGAAAGCTATACAGTTGAAGTATATCAGCACTGATGAGCAGACGACAGACATTCTCACCAAGCCTCTCTCCAGGATAAAGTTTGTGTACTTTCGAGATAAGCTTGGTATGGTGGAGAATACAGCCTTAACTGAGAAGGAGTCTCAGTATCAGTGATCCTCTTTAATGAGTTCTTCTCTGTGAGAGAAGTTCGAGGTGAAATCCCTTGTTAATGAGTTCTTCTTTGCAAGAGAAGTTCGAGGTGAAATCCCTTGATTCCACCCTCTGGGAGAGCCATGGTGGATGTCATGTGTGTGACTCCATGACAACATCATGTGAGGGAGTCCGTGGTGATTTACTTGTACTTGTGTTTCACCCTCTGGGGGTGCCATGGTGAAAGTCACGGTGAGGTGACAACATCACATTAAGTGATGAGCACTTGTACATACCATCTATGGAGGTAGCCATGATGGTTGATATCACGATGAGGTGATATCCGATATCACGATGAGGTGATAAGCTCTTTTTTAACATGGATGTAGCTATGTTGATTGACATCACGATGAGGTGATATGTCTTGTACAGGTGGAAGTATTCCTCCCTAGCTGAGAGGGAGTGTTGATGATAAAGCAACGTCATAAGTAATACTTCCAGATTTGAATTTAGAAGACTAAATTTAAATATAGCATTAATGCTATTTAAATTTACATATATATTCAAATAAATGAAAGAGGCCGACTTCACTTTATTAAATAAAGAGATTTAATAATAATGAATAATATTTATTATTTTGGCCGACTCATGTAATTTATTATTTCTAAAGGGTGGCCGACCTCCTTGAAGACTCACCTTGTTTTGTATAAATACAAGGTGATGATCGATCATTTGATCATTAAGTTCATTCATCATAATTCGCATTCCTAGAAGAAGTTCATTCTTGAGCAGCAAATCATCTTGTAGCAGCAACGCTTCATCTTATAGCAGCAACGCATCATCTTGTAGCAGTTGTGCATCATCTTGTGGCTGCGAATCATTATCTTGCAGCCACAGGTTGTCATTTTGTTGCAGCAGACCGATTTCAAGGAGAAGCATATTCTTTGTATCTTTGCATCTAGGAGAGGTGCTATTATTCATTGTATCAAATTCGGCCATGTGCTGGGCCTGAGTTGTGAGCAGATTTCTGCTCTTAAGTCTGCTATATATATAAGAGATATAATTGCTGGGTTTTTCTCCCTCAAGAGGAGGGTTTTCCCAGGGTATCTGTGGTGTTCATTGTCTTATGTGTTGCATTTTCTGAGTGCTTTCAGTTTGTATTATCTGATCATATAAAACTAACATTACGGGTCTGAATAATATGTAATTACGTTGAAGAAATTCTACCGTGACTCTGTGATTAAAATGATTTTTGTAAAGGAATGAGTTAATACTTAGGGAGTTGGACATTTATAAGAGAATCATAAATTCGATGTATATTGGGTGACGGAAATCTGAAGAGAATCCCCTCCGCACAGAAAGAGTTTGATATGGTTCGGGAACGAGGACATATATTCATTAGTTGAGTGCATCGAAAGGAATCTGAGAAGTTTGCACAAAGTTCAAAGGATAACTGGTCTTATTGACTAATTAAAATTAACAAAAGTATAGATAACAAAAAGCAATTAAAATATTGGAGAAATTGATTTTAAGTGAAATGATGTAAGAGAATGAAGCGCCTCATCAATGAAGAAGTGGTGCGATTAATTAAAGGGTATATGGTGCGATTTATTTAGGAGAAGAGGTGTTGTTTAGTAAATGAAGTTGTATGTATGCTAAGTAATAAAAGGCTAAAAAGGGTGCGATTTGTTTTGTTATGAAGAGAAGCATTGTAATGAAAGGCAATTTGGAATAAGACAAAAAGTCTTAAAATACATTAACATTTGAAAAGATGCAATTAATAAAAGATTAAAGGCAGCGCTTTATACAATGAAAAGATGTATAAAGAAGTATTGATTCAAAATTTGATTTCAGGCATTCAATGAAGAAGTATTGATTCAGGAGGGGTTTAGCACTTACTTGATCTTTGAAACTCGATTTCCACCACTTCATTATCTTTGTCATACGATCCTCCATACCGCTCTACTTCACTAGTAAACCCCTATCTCTGAAATGATCTAACTTCGGGGAAAGCATATTTGTTGGGATTCTCAAAGCCGTACACGGTTTCTTTATTTCCTTGCCATGAACTGTGGTCCCATCACAAGCCACCTCATGCCTGAAACGCCCATCCCAAGCTTGCATCGGTTGGCTATCCTTCTGATGAGAGTTTTTGAATTTGATAAGGAATGTATCGGTATAAATGTTGAATTCAAATCTTAGTGTCGAGCCTGAAGATGTATTTAGCCTTGAAATTCATACTTAAATGTGAACTGGATTTTTAATTGACAAATGAAATTGTCAATTTAAATTGGAGTTGGCTGCGAACTTTGATAGTCTAATAAGATTCTCGAAATTAGATCTGCACCACCAATAGAGTTCAAATCCAACTTGACAAAACATGGCAAGAGAAAAAATCAGAATTTTAATGCAACCCACAAGGAAGGCAATCAAAACATAACTAAATAGGAAAATTTAAAAAGAGTGGACAGATGCTAAAGTGATAGATCAATCCAACCAAGGGGCAGGATTAAGATGAAAAGGTAACTATGTCAAACAACAACATTTGAGTAATTCTACGATAGAAACAAGAGGCAAATTTGATGGTGTTTTAATTTGTCACTTTCATGACAATCACAAAACAGAACAAAAGATGAGTAAATCCTCTTATCAAATGTGTAGGGGAAGCTCCCTAATTTAATCTACTCTTAAATCTAAAATGAAAACAAGCCTGCTAATAATAAAATTATAGAATTTTTTCTTTGGGGTTTTATATAAAGATAAAATGACTTAGCAAACGTGACCTCTATGTTTTTGATTTGAGGTTAGAGCACGTGACTTTGAGGAACTACAATCTTACCAACGAGGCTTCTCAATTTATGACAGCTAAAACATAAATAATAACTTTTATCCAAAGGTTAAAACAAAGTTCTTTGAAGTTGTATTGATGATTAATTTGGTCTTGAAGAAAACAAAACACATGGAAATAACAATGGTCAAAAGAAGAATGGATGAAGACAATTAATTATCACAAAAAATTCAAAGTTGCTCAATGGTTTAAAAATTGGTGTCACACAAAGTTAACATAGATATTTTTACTAATTGGATTTTTCCTTGAACAATTACAACACTTAAGATTGGACTTGAATGGAAATCTTGGCATCATAAGCAAGTTTGAACTTCATATTCTTTACACAAAGAAACTTAACAATTCAATTGGCTTTGAACTTGAATGACTATTTCTGCAACACAAGTTTGGTATCAACTCTTATTACATTGTATGTGTGAATGACACATATTTATATACTTCTAGTTGTAGCTTCTTGAAGCTTCAAAAATAATAAAAATAAGTGCTTTGAAAACTATTCTATCCTCATCTTATGAAAGTAGTATAAAATATTACTTTCTTTCCATTTCTGCTCCTCCTCTTGAGCATTCATCTGAATCAAGGGCTCTCTTTTGATTTTTTCTTTAATTTTTTTTAAGTTTTTAATTGATCCTTATCTCCTTTGAAAATAATAAAATATTATTATGCTTCATCTTGGGCGTCACTTTGAATGAAAGGCTTATATTCATCAATTTTTCTCCTTTATTTCTTTTTATTTGATGTTCATCTTTCACTTGGGTCAATATACTAACTTTGGCACAGGTTTT
This sequence comes from Sequoiadendron giganteum, assembly GCA_007115665.2. NCBI lineage: Eukaryota > Viridiplantae > Streptophyta > Pinopsida > Cupressales > Cupressaceae > Sequoiadendron > Sequoiadendron giganteum. Next base: position 113,691,822 of record CM021110.1, read on the forward strand.
TCTTTGTTCCCACTTTGTTTTGGCAAGAAAAAATGCTGTTTTTTGTGCTTAATGAAGTTTAGGCATCCATTTTCTTTTTGGTGGAAGCTTGGTCACTTAACGCAAGGTAGAGGTTTTCATAACTTGACAACATGTGGGGAAATTGACCTTTAGATGCTAGAAGTGAAAATTGTCAAATTTGGCATTACGTGAAAGTTTCTTCACTTAATGCCTAGTGGGGAAATTGATCTTTATACACCAAAAAGTCAAAACCATCACAGGTGGCACTAGGTGGAAGTTTCTCCTCTTGATACCAAGTGGAACATGTTGTGACCTTTTCACACATCGCCCCATTCAAATGGGGACCCCCAATTTTTGCTCCATTTTGGTCTTTTGGCTTTAGTTTTGCGTCTCTCTGATCTTTTGATATTTTTGTCCTTCTAGGGATGTCCTGCCGTTTGACCTAAGTTGGAAATTTTGGCTAAGTCTGAATTAGGGCTTTTCATTCTTCAGGCTTATTGGAGGTTAAATTGAGTTGGCTAATTGACATCTGAGCTTAACATTGTTGCCAGGAGACTTCCAGCAGGTTCCCATTGAGTTTTCATTGAAATTTGACAACTTACTATTTTTAGTAAGTGCTCAATCTGGGATCTTCTTATCAGGATTTTGGAATTCTAACTGCTTTAGCACATCCAGGCAACTTCAGGGTGCCTACACATGAAATTTGAACAGAATCGGACAATTGGCTATTTTTTAGTAGTTTTGGCTCCAAGAGCCATTTTCAGGATCTTCACATGTGCTTTTCAAATGCATGTCTGGGGAATGTTTCTGGGTTTTTCAAGACCTTCGTAGTGATGTAACATGCAAATCGAGATGGTGACTTTTAGCAGTACAGCCTTCAAAGGCTATTTTTAGGGTTTGCATGCAGAGATTTTCAGTGCATGTCCGGATATTCCTCATGGGTTTTTCGAGAGCTTCACAACGATATGACATGCAAGTGGTGGGGATCAATTTTCAAGAACTTACTATTTTTAGCCAGTGCCCAGATGCAGACCAATTTTCTGGGTTTTTCTGGGTTTTTCGAGATCCCACAGGCAATGTGACATGCAAAATCATCCGACAGTGGATTGGTCACTTTCCAGGCAGTTTCTATTTTTAGCAAGTACACTCAGACAGCCGCCCGACACTCCAGTTCAGCAAGTATAACGACATGCAACATGAATCAAGTCAAACGGAGATCATTCGAGGCACATGCAAGTCAGATTAGGGTTTCCTACTTCGGTGCCTAAAAAGTAGGGTAAAAAGCCAGAATTTCGAAAAACGAAGATATCCCATCACGATCAGCATCCTTTAGGCAATCTACTGGTGAAATTTGGGCATAATCCGGGCACTTACTATTTATAGTAAGTCAGCTCCAGAGCACGGCTATAAATAGCAGGTCAGAGCGAGGGGCAAGTGTGAACGGGTTCGCCAAGCAATGAGGACCACATGGTAGAAAATTCAAGTCAAACAGAGCTGCAGAAGTCAAGCAATTTTAGGGTTTGCTAAAAATAGCAGGCAGGCTAAAAATAGCAGATGAGCTTGGGCAACAAGTATAAATGGGGTAGCAGGGCCATAGGAGGCATACCACGCCAGCTCCAGAGTCAGAAGATAAAAGGCCACAAAAAGTCTCACTTCTCCAAAAATTTACTAAAAATAGAGTGGCAAGAGGTCGCTGAGAGCGTTGAAAATTCTAAGTCCACGAGTGGAAACTGGCAGGGGGAAGTATGAAAGGCGCCCAAGCATGAAGACTGGCATCAAAAAAATACTAAGTATGAAAATTCCTCCACCCTACCTCAAATGCGCCCTCAAGGTGTAAGCAAGTAAGATGTTCAAAATTCCTCCAAGTATCAAAATGGAAGTTCCCCCTTCAAAATGCGCCCAAAGAAGAACATGGAGGTAGAAGGCATTGAGAATGGAAGTGCATGGGTCAAAATGCGCCCAAGATGAGAAGCAAGAAGTTTAAAAAAGTTTCTAAGTTTAAAATGGAAGCCTGACCCTCCAAATGCACCCAAGGTGGTAGAGAGGCCCCAAAAAGTTTCCAAGGCACAAATGAAAGCTCCCTAGGCAAAATGCGCCCACTTCAAGCAGCTTGTATGGAGACTTCAAAGAAAATTTCTAAGGCAAGTAGATGGAAGCCCATGGTGTAAAATGCGCCCAGGCATGAAGGGGTTAAAGGAAGGAAATTTCCTAAACGTTGAAAACAGAAGTAAGACAAGTTGAATGCGCCCCCCCCCCCAGCAGAGATAGAACATAAAATAATCTAAGGCGTGGAAAGTAGAAGTTGAGGAGAGTAAATGCGCCCATCTCCAGCAAGGAAGAAAATTGCCTAAGGCATGAAGTGAGAAGTGACATGCTTAAATGCGCCCAAGAGATGGCAAAATTGTATAAGGCATGGGAATTAAGAAGTATGCTACAACATTAAAATGAAAAGAAGCCCACCTCAAGTGCGCCCAAGGTTGCCAGGGAAAATGCTTGCTGAGGCATGAAATTGAAACTTGCCTAGCTAAAATGCGCCCAAGGAGGAATGAGGCCACCTCAAAAGTTTCTAAGTAAGTGAAATAAAAGCAGTCCCTCTCAAATGCGCCCAAGGGGGTGACGTGGCCTTAAAATTTCTCTAAGTATGAGAAAATGAAAGCTCATGGGCTGAAATGTGCCCAAGATGAGAAGCAAAAGGTTTGAAAAGTTCTTAAGTTGCAAATGGAAGCTAGGCACCCTCAAATGCGCCCAGCAATCAAGTAGGAATAAAATAATTTTTCTAAGTGATTAAAATAGGGGCACCACCTTCAAATTGCACCCAGCTTGTGCAGGCAGCTAGAGAAAATTTCTAAGTGAAAGGTAAAGGTTGCTAAGGCTTGGAAATGCTTGGGAGATGAGGGTAAAGGTATGTGTTATGAAGTGCGCCCAAGGTAAGTTGATTAAATTTAAAAATGTCTAAGGCATTACAAGGTGAAGTTGGAAAATATGCCTAAGGAGGGAGGTATTGCTAAAGTTTCCAGAGACAAGATCAAATGCACCTGGGAACAGAGGGAATTCTTCAGGAAAAAAGGGAAAACGCCGAGGCATGAAAAATGAAGGCTACAAGTAAGAAGTACGCCCAGAATTAAAATGGAGTAAACCTTAGTAATTTTTATTATTTTTCAAAAATAATAAAAATTAAACTTATCCCTTCGTCTGGATACACATGAAAATAATGATTTTGAGGGGAAATTTCTTCTGGGTATTGAACATTTTCCACTGGGAGATGATTTAAATTTGTTCCACACCTTGCTCGTGCTCTTTTAGCAGAGATTTCGGCCTGGCACCCGTTTAACAAATTTCCTAAGGCTCTGAGGGATAAATTTTCTAAGGCATGGTAAAATAAAGCTCAAGAGGTCAAATACACTCATAGGGTAGAGATGAAATTTGTCCAAGGGATAGAAGAATTTGAAGATGAAACGAAGCTAGAACATCAAGCATTCAGATGTTGAAAAGTTATAAAAGTTTGCTGGAAATGATGAACTCTATCAAGATCCGGAGATCAATCAGTCAGAACATGAGAACTAGGTAAGTGAAGTGAGTTTATATTATAATGTTCTGATGCTCTTCTTTTTGTTCGTTTTGCAGGAAGAAGATGTTGAAAGAAATGGCTAAGTGTTGGGACAAAGTTGGAAAGGTTCCCAAGGAAAGAGAAATGGCAGTGAAGATTTGGCTAAGGCATTAAGAACGTGATGCAAAAGAGGCTAAGTGCGCCCAAGGCAGTGAGTTGAAGAAATATGAAAGTTACAAATGCATCCAGGAATTGAAACGACAGGAGGGATGAATGCGAACGACTGAGCGGACGAACTCTGGAGACAATCTTAGAGACTCTTTTACCCTCCTCCTAGCACAACAGAATTGGCAGGCAGAGCAGTGGGAACACGTTTCTGGACGAGAATCTTCTGGAGGATAGTGGGCATTAATTGCAGATAGTGGTTCCTGATGAGGAGTGGAGAATCTCCAGCGCATTCATTGACCCACTCCTCTCTGTGGCGGTTTTTAGGGCAAAAACCCTAATTAGGGCATATGTGGCTCAATCTGAGCCCTTTATTGTAATTCAATCTAAGCCGTCCGCTGGACTGGGCCAACTATAAAAGGGGTATCCCCCCTCATTTGTAAAATAGTTAGATTAGATTAGATTATCAGAGAGTAGAGAAGATAGAAGCTAGAATAGATAGCATTTGGTTAGAAGTTAGCTTAGTTTGGAAAGGAAAGAAAAACTTTCCCTTTGAAGGTTTTTGTAAAAGATTGTTGTGTAAGACTCTCATAATATAAGGATTTTCATTGATTGGTGATTTTATCTTGCATTGTGGGCAGTTGACGAGATCTTTTCGTCTTTCTGGTTCAAGTAGATTAGAGTAAATTAGACCTTGTTTTTATGCAAGTAGTGTTAATCGTGGAATGTAGCGTTGGTTTGGGCAAATCTTCCTTTATCCATACCACTGGCGGGCTTGCTGACGGTGAGTCTGCCCCTGCGTGGTCAACTGGAATTTCAGCACCTAACTTCGGTTGTGATTTGTGTGTCTACTTGCTTCGTTGTGAAGGGGTGTGCATGTTGAATCACGATTTGAACATCTTAGCCGTCCTTTGAAGATTGCACCAACTTTGTTAGAGTTGTCCGAAGGGGAGACAAAACAAAGTTTGGTTTGAAGATTGTTAAAGCCTGCTCTCGCATTCCACCCTTAGAAATAGATTGTAGAATTCCTACCCCTACTCCCTTTAAATTCAGTATTTCCCGGTCCGTTCAAATACCAGAGCTTCATAGTCAAAACCCTTCATTTGCTTGACAGAAAAATCGAACAATTACGTAAGTCCCCTTGGAATACCCAGCATATTCATATCAGCTAACTGAGTCTATTCGCAATAAAAGGAACCTTGGAGTTGAACGCATGAACTTTCACGCAATCTTAGCATGCAGAATACTTTGATCAAGAGAGAATAGAGTGACCGTTGGACATTTTATTCTGTGTTGGTGTTGTCATAAAAAACACGTCAACAAAACATTTGGTCACTTATTCCAATTTGAAGAAATTTTCAAATGATTAATGCAAAACTTCGAATTTCTTTTATTTTTCATTTTCAAACATTGACCTTAATAAGAAATCCTTTTGTTATTTATTTTCATATTTTTGAATTCCATTTTCACATGATGAAGATTGAAATCGCTATGATAACCTTCTACAATTGCTATTTACAACTATTTGCCAAAAAAATATAAAAAGAGAAAAAACCAACTTTATAAAAATAAAAACTTTTGATTTTCATGTTTTTCTCCTCAATTTGGGACATACTCCTAAATATGTATAGGTACAAATATAGGTAGTGACAAGGAGTTGATCCAATATAATCAATTTTTTTACCAGACCCTTTTCAGTCCTTTTTGATGAAAAGACTATTCGTAGGATCATCAAAACCATATCTATCTATAGATAGGTCTTGTTCACCTCTTGTATGATGTAAGTAATATTATTTAAAAAAGGACTATAAGGCGATTTACCGTACTTCATATTTGCCCATTTTTTCGTAAAATAAAGAAATTTAAGAAATTTGGGGCAAAAAACTTGCCTAAAGGACTCTGCAAGATTGCAACATGGGGGATTTAGTGCTAGCTTGCCATTAGGGTTGCAAGTTTTGTATTTTGACTCGCCTTGGGCATTATTTTATAGGAGAATTTTGAAAAACCCTAATAGTAACATTTAAAAAATTATATTTTAGTAAAAAAGGTCATGACCTTTTTTCCTACAAATTTGAAGGTGGATTTTAATGGTTTTTATAGGTTTTGCTGAAGTTTGCCGAATTTCAACTTTTAAGGATGAAATTTGGCAAATTTTGTGACTTAGATTTGTGAGTGAGTAATGAAATAATAATGGGTGAAAGAAATATTTTTCCTCAATTTTTAATTGGCTTTCTATTTGACAAGTTTAGTGGCATAAGAAAAGAATCACTTGAGAAAAGAGTAGAACATAAGTAATAAAAACTATCATGGAAACAACTCCAATAGATGCAAACATACATAAAGCGAAACATGATGCCATATCATAATAAATTAGATAAATGAGTTGATCTAGAAGTGCAATGGATTAATACCCTTAAGATGGAAATTGAAATAAGAAAGTGTTATTGAGGAAGATCAAGATATCTTGGTGGAGACAAAACACCAAGAGCAAGTTAGTTTGGAGCAAGTAGAATTATGAGAAGTTATCTCTACCACAAAGATAGAGATGGAAGCTATTTCAATTCTTAACTCGTATAAGTTCCCTAGAAAAGGAGAATATTGAGATGCAGCTGACTAAGGAGCATACAAACATGAATCCTATTAAATTACATGTTGGGCATTTTGTATCAGAAGGACTTGTTGTGACCTTTTTCACACATCACCCCATCAAGATGGGGACCCCTAAATTTTGCTCCATTCTGGTCTTTTGGCTTTGGTTCGCTCTCTCTCTGGTCTCTGGTCCTTCCGGGGATGTCCTGTCGTTTGACCCAGGTTGAAATTTTGGTTAAGTCTGTGTAATTAGGGTTTTCATCCTTCAGGCTTATTAAAGGTCAAACTGAGTTATAAAATTGAAATCTAGGCTTAGAGCAGCAGTCAGAAGACTTCCAGCAGAGTCCCCCTAAATTTTCACTGTATTCCGGCAACTTACTATTTTTAGTAAGTATTCAACTTGGGACTATTTTATTGAGATTTTGGAATTCTGTCAGTTCCACTGCATCCGGGTAACATCAAGCTGCCTACACGTAAATTTTGAGCCAGATCAGA
>CM021110.1:113698717-113936280 GCA_007115665.2 Sequoiadendron giganteum
GTTTGGACAATCAATGGAGCCTACTATCATTCATTGTGATAACCAGAGTTGTGTGAAGCTCTCTGTCAATCTTGTGTTTCATGACAAAACAAAGCATTTTGAGATCAAACACCATTATATCAGAGATATGGTATTGAGGAAAGCTATACAGTTGAAGTATATCAGCACTGATGAGCAGACGACAGACATTCTCACCAAGCCTCTCTCCAGGATAAAGTTTGTGTACTTTCGAGATAAGCTTGGTATGGTGGAGAATACAGCCTTAACTGAGAAGGAGTCTCAGTATCAGTGATCCTCTTTAATGAGTTCTTCTCTGTGAGAGAAGTTCGAGGTGAAATCCCTTGTTAATGAGTTCTTCTTTGCAAGAGAAGTTCGAGGTGAAATCCCTTGATTCCACCCTCTGGGAGAGCCATGGTGGATGTCATGTGTGTGACTCCATGACAACATCATGTGAGGGAGTCCGTGGTGATTTACTTGTACTTGTGTTTCACCCTCTGGGGGTGCCATGGTGAAAGTCACGGTGAGGTGACAACATCACATTAAGTGATGAGCACTTGTACATACCATCTATGGAGGTAGCCATGATGGTTGATATCACGATGAGGTGATATCCGATATCACGATGAGGTGATAAGCTCTTTTTTAACATGGATGTAGCTATGTTGATTGACATCACGATGAGGTGATATGTCTTGTACAGGTGGAAGTATTCCTCCCTAGCTGAGAGGGAGTGTTGATGATAAAGCAACGTCATAAGTAATACTTCCAGATTTGAATTTAGAAGACTAAATTTAAATATAGCATTAATGCTATTTAAATTTACATATATATTCAAATAAATGAAAGAGGCCGACTTCACTTTATTAAATAAAGAGATTTAATAATAATGAATAATATTTATTATTTTGGCCGACTCATGTAATTTATTATTTCTAAAGGGTGGCCGACCTCCTTGAAGACTCACCTTGTTTTGTATAAATACAAGGTGATGATCGATCATTTGATCATTAAGTTCATTCATCATAATTCGCATTCCTAGAAGAAGTTCATTCTTGAGCAGCAAATCATCTTGTAGCAGCAACGCTTCATCTTATAGCAGCAACGCATCATCTTGTAGCAGTTGTGCATCATCTTGTGGCTGCGAATCATTATCTTGCAGCCACAGGTTGTCATTTTGTTGCAGCAGACCGATTTCAAGGAGAAGCATATTCTTTGTATCTTTGCATCTAGGAGAGGTGCTATTATTCATTGTATCAAATTCGGCCATGTGCTGGGCCTGAGTTGTGAGCAGATTTCTGCTCTTAAGTCTGCTATATATATAAGAGATATAATTGCTGGGTTTTTCTCCCTCAAGAGGAGGGTTTTCCCAGGGTATCTGTGGTGTTCATTGTCTTATGTGTTGCATTTTCTGAGTGCTTTCAGTTTGTATTATCTGATCATATAAAACTAACATTACGGGTCTGAATAATATGTAATTACGTTGAAGAAATTCTACCGTGACTCTGTGATTAAAATGATTTTTGTAAAGGAATGAGTTAATACTTAGGGAGTTGGACATTTATAAGAGAATCATAAATTCGATGTATATTGGGTGACGGAAATCTGAAGAGAATCCCCTCCGCACAGAAAGAGTTTGATATGGTTCGGGAACGAGGACATATATTCATTAGTTGAGTGCATCGAAAGGAATCTGAGAAGTTTGCACAAAGTTCAAAGGATAACTGGTCTTATTGACTAATTAAAATTAACAAAAGTATAGATAACAAAAAGCAATTAAAATATTGGAGAAATTGATTTTAAGTGAAATGATGTAAGAGAATGAAGCGCCTCATCAATGAAGAAGTGGTGCGATTAATTAAAGGGTATATGGTGCGATTTATTTAGGAGAAGAGGTGTTGTTTAGTAAATGAAGTTGTATGTATGCTAAGTAATAAAAGGCTAAAAAGGGTGCGATTTGTTTTGTTATGAAGAGAAGCATTGTAATGAAAGGCAATTTGGAATAAGACAAAAAGTCTTAAAATACATTAACATTTGAAAAGATGCAATTAATAAAAGATTAAAGGCAGCGCTTTATACAATGAAAAGATGTATAAAGAAGTATTGATTCAAAATTTGATTTCAGGCATTCAATGAAGAAGTATTGATTCAGGAGGGGTTTAGCACTTACTTGATCTTTGAAACTCGATTTCCACCACTTCATTATCTTTGTCATACGATCCTCCATACCGCTCTACTTCACTAGTAAACCCCTATCTCTGAAATGATCTAACTTCGGGGAAAGCATATTTGTTGGGATTCTCAAAGCCGTACACGGTTTCTTTATTTCCTTGCCATGAACTGTGGTCCCATCACAAGCCACCTCATGCCTGAAACGCCCATCCCAAGCTTGCATCGGTTGGCTATCCTTCTGATGAGAGTTTTTGAATTTGATAAGGAATGTATCGGTATAAATGTTGAATTCAAATCTTAGTGTCGAGCCTGAAGATGTATTTAGCCTTGAAATTCATACTTAAATGTGAACTGGATTTTTAATTGACAAATGAAATTGTCAATTTAAATTGGAGTTGGCTGCGAACTTTGATAGTCTAATAAGATTCTCGAAATTAGATCTGCACCACCAATAGAGTTCAAATCCAACTTGACAAAACATGGCAAGAGAAAAAATCAGAATTTTAATGCAACCCACAAGGAAGGCAATCAAAACATAACTAAATAGGAAAATTTAAAAAGAGTGGACAGATGCTAAAGTGATAGATCAATCCAACCAAGGGGCAGGATTAAGATGAAAAGGTAACTATGTCAAACAACAACATTTGAGTAATTCTACGATAGAAACAAGAGGCAAATTTGATGGTGTTTTAATTTGTCACTTTCATGACAATCACAAAACAGAACAAAAGATGAGTAAATCCTCTTATCAAATGTGTAGGGGAAGCTCCCTAATTTAATCTACTCTTAAATCTAAAATGAAAACAAGCCTGCTAATAATAAAATTATAGAATTTTTTCTTTGGGGTTTTATATAAAGATAAAATGACTTAGCAAACGTGACCTCTATGTTTTTGATTTGAGGTTAGAGCACGTGACTTTGAGGAACTACAATCTTACCAACGAGGCTTCTCAATTTATGACAGCTAAAACATAAATAATAACTTTTATCCAAAGGTTAAAACAAAGTTCTTTGAAGTTGTATTGATGATTAATTTGGTCTTGAAGAAAACAAAACACATGGAAATAACAATGGTCAAAAGAAGAATGGATGAAGACAATTAATTATCACAAAAAATTCAAAGTTGCTCAATGGTTTAAAAATTGGTGTCACACAAAGTTAACATAGATATTTTTACTAATTGGATTTTTCCTTGAACAATTACAACACTTAAGATTGGACTTGAATGGAAATCTTGGCATCATAAGCAAGTTTGAACTTCATATTCTTTACACAAAGAAACTTAACAATTCAATTGGCTTTGAACTTGAATGACTATTTCTGCAACACAAGTTTGGTATCAACTCTTATTACATTGTATGTGTGAATGACACATATTTATATACTTCTAGTTGTAGCTTCTTGAAGCTTCAAAAATAATAAAAATAAGTGCTTTGAAAACTATTCTATCCTCATCTTATGAAAGTAGTATAAAATATTACTTTCTTTCCATTTCTGCTCCTCCTCTTGAGCATTCATCTGAATCAAGGGCTCTCTTTTGATTTTTTCTTTAATTTTTTTTAAGTTTTTAATTGATCCTTATCTCCTTTGAAAATAATAAAATATTATTATGCTTCATCTTGGGCGTCACTTTGAATGAAAGGCTTATATTCATCAATTTTTCTCCTTTATTTCTTTTTATTTGATGTTCATCTTTCACTTGGGTCAATATACTAACTTTGGCACAGGTTTTTCTTTGTTCCCACTTTGTTTTGGCAAGAAAAAATGCTGTTTTTTGTGCTTAATGAAGTTTAGGCATCCATTTTCTTTTTGGTGGAAGCTTGGTCACTTAACGCAAGGTAGAGGTTTTCATAACTTGACAACATGTGGGGAAATTGACCTTTAGATGCTAGAAGTGAAAATTGTCAAATTTGGCATTACGTGAAAGTTTCTTCACTTAATGCCTAGTGGGGAAATTGATCTTTATACACCAAAAAGTCAAAACCATCACAGGTGGCACTAGGTGGAAGTTTCTCCTCTTGATACCAAGTGGAACATGTTGTGACCTTTTCACACATCGCCCCATTCAAATGGGGACCCCCAATTTTTGCTCCATTTTGGTCTTTTGGCTTTAGTTTTGCGTCTCTCTGATCTTTTGATATTTTTGTCCTTCTAGGGATGTCCTGCCGTTTGACCTAAGTTGGAAATTTTGGCTAAGTCTGAATTAGGGCTTTTCATTCTTCAGGCTTATTGGAGGTTAAATTGAGTTGGCTAATTGACATCTGAGCTTAACATTGTTGCCAGGAGACTTCCAGCAGGTTCCCATTGAGTTTTCATTGAAATTTGACAACTTACTATTTTTAGTAAGTGCTCAATCTGGGATCTTCTTATCAGGATTTTGGAATTCTAACTGCTTTAGCACATCCAGGCAACTTCAGGGTGCCTACACATGAAATTTGAACAGAATCGGACAATTGGCTATTTTTTAGTAGTTTTGGCTCCAAGAGCCATTTTCAGGATCTTCACATGTGCTTTTCAAATGCATGTCTGGGGAATGTTTCTGGGTTTTTCAAGACCTTCGTAGTGATGTAACATGCAAATCGAGATGGTGACTTTTAGCAGTACAGCCTTCAAAGGCTATTTTTAGGGTTTGCATGCAGAGATTTTCAGTGCATGTCCGGATATTCCTCATGGGTTTTTCGAGAGCTTCACAACGATATGACATGCAAGTGGTGGGGATCAATTTTCAAGAACTTACTATTTTTAGCCAGTGCCCAGATGCAGACCAATTTTCTGGGTTTTTCTGGGTTTTTCGAGATCCCACAGGCAATGTGACATGCAAAATCATCCGACAGTGGATTGGTCACTTTCCAGGCAGTTTCTATTTTTAGCAAGTACACTCAGACAGCCGCCCGACACTCCAGTTCAGCAAGTATAACGACATGCAACATGAATCAAGTCAAACGGAGATCATTCGAGGCACATGCAAGTCAGATTAGGGTTTCCTACTTCGGTGCCTAAAAAGTAGGGTAAAAAGCCAGAATTTCGAAAAACGAAGATATCCCATCACGATCAGCATCCTTTAGGCAATCTACTGGTGAAATTTGGGCATAATCCGGGCACTTACTATTTATAGTAAGTCAGCTCCAGAGCACGGCTATAAATAGCAGGTCAGAGCGAGGGGCAAGTGTGAACGGGTTCGCCAAGCAATGAGGACCACATGGTAGAAAATTCAAGTCAAACAGAGCTGCAGAAGTCAAGCAATTTTAGGGTTTGCTAAAAATAGCAGGCAGGCTAAAAATAGCAGATGAGCTTGGGCAACAAGTATAAATGGGGTAGCAGGGCCATAGGAGGCATACCACGCCAGCTCCAGAGTCAGAAGATAAAAGGCCACAAAAAGTCTCACTTCTCCAAAAATTTACTAAAAATAGAGTGGCAAGAGGTCGCTGAGAGCGTTGAAAATTCTAAGTCCACGAGTGGAAACTGGCAGGGGGAAGTATGAAAGGCGCCCAAGCATGAAGACTGGCATCAAAAAAATACTAAGTATGAAAATTCCTCCACCCTACCTCAAATGCGCCCTCAAGGTGTAAGCAAGTAAGATGTTCAAAATTCCTCCAAGTATCAAAATGGAAGTTCCCCCTTCAAAATGCGCCCAAAGAAGAACATGGAGGTAGAAGGCATTGAGAATGGAAGTGCATGGGTCAAAATGCGCCCAAGATGAGAAGCAAGAAGTTTAAAAAAGTTTCTAAGTTTAAAATGGAAGCCTGACCCTCCAAATGCACCCAAGGTGGTAGAGAGGCCCCAAAAAGTTTCCAAGGCACAAATGAAAGCTCCCTAGGCAAAATGCGCCCACTTCAAGCAGCTTGTATGGAGACTTCAAAGAAAATTTCTAAGGCAAGTAGATGGAAGCCCATGGTGTAAAATGCGCCCAGGCATGAAGGGGTTAAAGGAAGGAAATTTCCTAAACGTTGAAAACAGAAGTAAGACAAGTTGAATGCGCCCCCCCCCCCAGCAGAGATAGAACATAAAATAATCTAAGGCGTGGAAAGTAGAAGTTGAGGAGAGTAAATGCGCCCATCTCCAGCAAGGAAGAAAATTGCCTAAGGCATGAAGTGAGAAGTGACATGCTTAAATGCGCCCAAGAGATGGCAAAATTGTATAAGGCATGGGAATTAAGAAGTATGCTACAACATTAAAATGAAAAGAAGCCCACCTCAAGTGCGCCCAAGGTTGCCAGGGAAAATGCTTGCTGAGGCATGAAATTGAAACTTGCCTAGCTAAAATGCGCCCAAGGAGGAATGAGGCCACCTCAAAAGTTTCTAAGTAAGTGAAATAAAAGCAGTCCCTCTCAAATGCGCCCAAGGGGGTGACGTGGCCTTAAAATTTCTCTAAGTATGAGAAAATGAAAGCTCATGGGCTGAAATGTGCCCAAGATGAGAAGCAAAAGGTTTGAAAAGTTCTTAAGTTGCAAATGGAAGCTAGGCACCCTCAAATGCGCCCAGCAATCAAGTAGGAATAAAATAATTTTTCTAAGTGATTAAAATAGGGGCACCACCTTCAAATTGCACCCAGCTTGTGCAGGCAGCTAGAGAAAATTTCTAAGTGAAAGGTAAAGGTTGCTAAGGCTTGGAAATGCTTGGGAGATGAGGGTAAAGGTATGTGTTATGAAGTGCGCCCAAGGTAAGTTGATTAAATTTAAAAATGTCTAAGGCATTACAAGGTGAAGTTGGAAAATATGCCTAAGGAGGGAGGTATTGCTAAAGTTTCCAGAGACAAGATCAAATGCACCTGGGAACAGAGGGAATTCTTCAGGAAAAAAGGGAAAACGCCGAGGCATGAAAAATGAAGGCTACAAGTAAGAAGTACGCCCAGAATTAAAATGGAGTAAACCTTAGTAATTTTTATTATTTTTCAAAAATAATAAAAATTAAACTTATCCCTTCGTCTGGATACACATGAAAATAATGATTTTGAGGGGAAATTTCTTCTGGGTATTGAACATTTTCCACTGGGAGATGATTTAAATTTGTTCCACACCTTGCTCGTGCTCTTTTAGCAGAGATTTCGGCCTGGCACCCGTTTAACAAATTTCCTAAGGCTCTGAGGGATAAATTTTCTAAGGCATGGTAAAATAAAGCTCAAGAGGTCAAATACACTCATAGGGTAGAGATGAAATTTGTCCAAGGGATAGAAGAATTTGAAGATGAAACGAAGCTAGAACATCAAGCATTCAGATGTTGAAAAGTTATAAAAGTTTGCTGGAAATGATGAACTCTATCAAGATCCGGAGATCAATCAGTCAGAACATGAGAACTAGGTAAGTGAAGTGAGTTTATATTATAATGTTCTGATGCTCTTCTTTTTGTTCGTTTTGCAGGAAGAAGATGTTGAAAGAAATGGCTAAGTGTTGGGACAAAGTTGGAAAGGTTCCCAAGGAAAGAGAAATGGCAGTGAAGATTTGGCTAAGGCATTAAGAACGTGATGCAAAAGAGGCTAAGTGCGCCCAAGGCAGTGAGTTGAAGAAATATGAAAGTTACAAATGCATCCAGGAATTGAAACGACAGGAGGGATGAATGCGAACGACTGAGCGGACGAACTCTGGAGACAATCTTAGAGACTCTTTTACCCTCCTCCTAGCACAACAGAATTGGCAGGCAGAGCAGTGGGAACACGTTTCTGGACGAGAATCTTCTGGAGGATAGTGGGCATTAATTGCAGATAGTGGTTCCTGATGAGGAGTGGAGAATCTCCAGCGCATTCATTGACCCACTCCTCTCTGTGGCGGTTTTTAGGGCAAAAACCCTAATTAGGGCATATGTGGCTCAATCTGAGCCCTTTATTGTAATTCAATCTAAGCCGTCCGCTGGACTGGGCCAACTATAAAAGGGGTATCCCCCCTCATTTGTAAAATAGTTAGATTAGATTAGATTATCAGAGAGTAGAGAAGATAGAAGCTAGAATAGATAGCATTTGGTTAGAAGTTAGCTTAGTTTGGAAAGGAAAGAAAAACTTTCCCTTTGAAGGTTTTTGTAAAAGATTGTTGTGTAAGACTCTCATAATATAAGGATTTTCATTGATTGGTGATTTTATCTTGCATTGTGGGCAGTTGACGAGATCTTTTCGTCTTTCTGGTTCAAGTAGATTAGAGTAAATTAGACCTTGTTTTTATGCAAGTAGTGTTAATCGTGGAATGTAGCGTTGGTTTGGGCAAATCTTCCTTTATCCATACCACTGGCGGGCTTGCTGACGGTGAGTCTGCCCCTGCGTGGTCAACTGGAATTTCAGCACCTAACTTCGGTTGTGATTTGTGTGTCTACTTGCTTCGTTGTGAAGGGGTGTGCATGTTGAATCACGATTTGAACATCTTAGCCGTCCTTTGAAGATTGCACCAACTTTGTTAGAGTTGTCCGAAGGGGAGACAAAACAAAGTTTGGTTTGAAGATTGTTAAAGCCTGCTCTCGCATTCCACCCTTAGAAATAGATTGTAGAATTCCTACCCCTACTCCCTTTAAATTCAGTATTTCCCGGTCCGTTCAAATACCAGAGCTTCATAGTCAAAACCCTTCATTTGCTTGACAGAAAAATCGAACAATTACGTAAGTCCCCTTGGAATACCCAGCATATTCATATCAGCTAACTGAGTCTATTCGCAATAAAAGGAACCTTGGAGTTGAACGCATGAACTTTCACGCAATCTTAGCATGCAGAATACTTTGATCAAGAGAGAATAGAGTGACCGTTGGACATTTTATTCTGTGTTGGTGTTGTCATAAAAAACACGTCAACAAAACATTTGGTCACTTATTCCAATTTGAAGAAATTTTCAAATGATTAATGCAAAACTTCGAATTTCTTTTATTTTTCATTTTCAAACATTGACCTTAATAAGAAATCCTTTTGTTATTTATTTTCATATTTTTGAATTCCATTTTCACATGATGAAGATTGAAATCGCTATGATAACCTTCTACAATTGCTATTTACAACTATTTGCCAAAAAAATATAAAAAGAGAAAAAACCAACTTTATAAAAATAAAAACTTTTGATTTTCATGTTTTTCTCCTCAATTTGGGACATACTCCTAAATATGTATAGGTACAAATATAGGTAGTGACAAGGAGTTGATCCAATATAATCAATTTTTTTACCAGACCCTTTTCAGTCCTTTTTGATGAAAAGACTATTCGTAGGATCATCAAAACCATATCTATCTATAGATAGGTCTTGTTCACCTCTTGTATGATGTAAGTAATATTATTTAAAAAAGGACTATAAGGCGATTTACCGTACTTCATATTTGCCCATTTTTTCGTAAAATAAAGAAATTTAAGAAATTTGGGGCAAAAAACTTGCCTAAAGGACTCTGCAAGATTGCAACATGGGGGATTTAGTGCTAGCTTGCCATTAGGGTTGCAAGTTTTGTATTTTGACTCGCCTTGGGCATTATTTTATAGGAGAATTTTGAAAAACCCTAATAGTAACATTTAAAAAATTATATTTTAGTAAAAAAGGTCATGACCTTTTTTCCTACAAATTTGAAGGTGGATTTTAATGGTTTTTATAGGTTTTGCTGAAGTTTGCCGAATTTCAACTTTTAAGGATGAAATTTGGCAAATTTTGTGACTTAGATTTGTGAGTGAGTAATGAAATAATAATGGGTGAAAGAAATATTTTTCCTCAATTTTTAATTGGCTTTCTATTTGACAAGTTTAGTGGCATAAGAAAAGAATCACTTGAGAAAAGAGTAGAACATAAGTAATAAAAACTATCATGGAAACAACTCCAATAGATGCAAACATACATAAAGCGAAACATGATGCCATATCATAATAAATTAGATAAATGAGTTGATCTAGAAGTGCAATGGATTAATACCCTTAAGATGGAAATTGAAATAAGAAAGTGTTATTGAGGAAGATCAAGATATCTTGGTGGAGACAAAACACCAAGAGCAAGTTAGTTTGGAGCAAGTAGAATTATGAGAAGTTATCTCTACCACAAAGATAGAGATGGAAGCTATTTCAATTCTTAACTCGTATAAGTTCCCTAGAAAAGGAGAATATTGAGATGCAGCTGACTAAGGAGCATACAAACATGAATCCTATTAAATTACATGTTGGGCATTTTGTGAATGAAGGACTTAGTGCCATTGATTCAATTAAGTATGGATGATAAGTTAGAATCTAGTTACATTTTTGACTCAATATGATCATTTGAGAGTTCAAGATTGGAATAGTCTCAAGTGAAAAAATATTTCAAGAGACCACATTATAGAAATGTGTGAGGAAGAAATTCTACAATAAATTAGATTCCCCCTCAAAACTCTCAAGTTTCTCTTGAAATGTCTCTTGAAGAACCCCTCAAAAAAGTTTATTGTGGACAACTTCACAATCCAAGAGCAGATTTTATATCAAGTCGGAGAGCTATTTTTAGCCTTGACAACCTTATGACAACCTCTAAGAATGAAAGAGCAATTCCAACTCAAGTTCGAGAGCCCTTGTTTCCGGAGCCTTCCTCGTGATTGAGACCAAGCTCTTCCTACTTGTTTAAAGCAACTCCAAATTAATAAATATCTTTTCTAATGACACTACCTCTCTTGATTATTTTCTTCATCCCTCTTCTCTTCCTCCTCATAGAATTTGAGAGTATGTTTTCACCTTACCTCTTATTAATGTTCCTTGCAACTCCTTACAAGTTCAAGGTAGTGGTGGACACTTGAATTTAGAAAGGAGACGAACATATGTTTGATGTGTTCTTTCCACATCAAAGTATCCACCATATCAAAGAGAGTAGATTATAACTGTGTAGACTTCCATTGGATAATGTTTGTTGTTTCCAAATCCCACATTGCAGCCGAGCATCTCATTAATTCCCCTTCCTTTGACATACTTCACCCAAAATAAATTTTCCATTCCTTCCCAATGAATTTTGTTTTGTACAATTCTATGTGTGTGTACACTATATATATTCAATTTACTTCACACATTACCACAGAGACGAGACAAGAGTTATGCATCCTCTCTTCATAATAAAAAAAATGACAATAGTAATGATTTTCAATCACATCAAAATCAGATGCCAGTCATTAGCACATTCATAGAGGTTAAGTTGGCTTGATGGTAAAGACGTGTACCCCATAATGGAGGTGACATTATTTGAATCCAAGGTAGGGTTGTGCACCTCAAAGCAATAAGGCAAATGGGGAAATAATCATCTGATGGAATACTTACCAAGATACACAACCTAAAAAGGTGCCTTTACCTTAAGACCTATAATATGCACATAAAATACACAACATAGAGTTAGAGTTTTTGTTATTGATCCATAATGATTTACATAATGGAACTATATCATCAAACAAGGACCCAAGTCTCAGCTAGATCCTTTATATTCAATATCTCTCTATATATGCAAAGACAGTGATCAATTACTACATCATATCGTATTATATATGCTTGATGATGATATGGTACTATGATGCAACATGATTGAAACACCTCAACCATATAGAGTCTCAACAAAAAGGATATGATGGAGAAGCACTACCTATCCAAGTTTCTAAAATATTTTTTTTACTGATTTGTCCTCTACATATTCTCTTAAACATAACTGTCTTTTATTCCCGTGTTAGAATACTTAAGTATCCCCTGTACATACAATGATCTGAAAATGGATGGGGAAAATTGGACCAAAGGGTTAAGTTGTTCCACTTAATCAAGGAGAACCTTATAATGCATTGCGATTTCAAATTTGTCAGAATGCAGGGTATTGCGGAGCATGAGGGACTATAAGGAACTTGAGAATGGTATGTAACATCTCAAGGAGTCTTCAGAAACTAGTTGCAAACCTCAAAATGACCTAGAAAACCTATTTTGGCAAATTTTCCACTTATCACAAGCAGTGAAAGCATCAAATACTGTGGCGAATGCTCCTTCTACCATGATAAATGACAATGTATTGTGGCAAATGATCTATCTATCACAGTGAATGCATAATTGCCATTTGGCAGAACCAGTGAAAACATCACAGTTCAGATGATATGTAGAATATGAAGGGTTTTGGTTGATCTTGATTTTTGGACATTTAGTCTTTCTCTTTTAGAGGTTGGAGAGGCTATAGGAAAGACAAATGAAGTAATTTTGACAAGTTTAGAGTGTTAAGTCAAGTAGAAAACTTCACATTAAGAAAGTTCTTGGGGGAAGATGGTGAGAGAGCAGGGTTTGAAGGTGCAAAGAAGGTTGCAGGTGATAGAATTTGGTGTTCCATCACCATAGAGTTTTGAACACACCCTAGTGGCTGAGATACTAGAACAAGGAGCACAACTCACTCTTGTTGGAATTTTCTCCCTAATTTAGGGTTTCTCTAGGATAATCCTTTGTGTTCAGTCTTGTTTATGTGTGATCTTCCATATACTTTTCTTCTGTTATGAACTTCATTCATGTTTAAACACCTAAATGAATCTTGGTAGCTGTAATACACATTGAAGAGAGATAGATTATAGTCAGTTAAGGAAGTGAGAGTGAATTAACATTGAGATTCCATAGTTGATGAACAATGTGTAAGGGACACCCACCCTGTTTATGGATCACCCAACCCATCATAATGGAAAATAATAATTACATATTATGATAGGAGTGGCACTTTTTAATTTTCATTGTCGGTCCTTTTGAAGTTATATTTTTTTCTTTGATTTTTGATTTTTCTATTTGTTTCATCATTGGCATTTTTTGCATGCATAAAGCTAAAATATTTTTTGTTAGATTGAATATAATGTCCCCAGTTAGGAAGCCTAGGATTATATGCAATTTTTTGTATTTTCTGATTATGTGAAATTGGGAATAGACAATAGAAATATAAACTAAATCCTAACCTAATGCTAATCAGGAAAATGTAATTTCAGGATTAATTATAATATTTCAGATCTGAATCTAACCATACAAACACATTTAGAAGCCCTTGAGAAAATGTAAAATAATAGATCTGATATGTAGCAGCATTTAATGTTGCTAGCAGTAATTGAATCAGAAAATATGGCATTTATAACAGCAAACTAAAAGATCTGAAATGGGATACCAATTTGACAATTTACACCAATGCAATTTGTAGCAAGAAAACAACAGCAATAAACTAGTTCAGAAATGATAGATTGATCCATGAGCAGCATCAGTTATTAAATCAGTCAAATGACACCACTTACAAATTACCATACAACCTATATGGTAGGTTGGAAACACTTGCCAAATGACCCTATATTGCTGTACAGCTGATAGAATGGGGCGTAGTGTGTGGAACAGAATGACAGCTGTTAGAACTTGCTGAATTAGCAGTGTTCCCCAAGTTTCCGGGACGGGGACGGCAGAGGACAGCAGGACGAGTCCCCAAGTCCCCGATTTTTCAAGCCAATTTTGGGGACGGCTAGGGGATGGCTATATAAAATATAGGAAAATTGTAAATATATAGGGAAATTTTAAATATTCATATGAAACCATGGATAAAGCATGCATATATACATTATAGAAACTTAGCATATAACTTTTGTGTTAAGAATTCATTGTCAATACTCAATATGCATTCAGAATTCAGAATTCATTGTCAATATGCATGTGATATTAAACAATAAAATACAAGTCATAAACGTATAACGAAATGCCCAAAGGCTACATTGCTGCCATATAGTTTTTTTTTCAATTATGATATGAAAATCAAAGTAAAAAACACAGAGTACACTGCTGCCGTCCCCTGGCCATCACCTGTCCCTAGGACGTCCCTGGGACAGGGACAAGGGGATTTAGACCCAGGGAAGCGTCCCCAGTAACACTGTGAATTAGGGCTGGCACAGTCTGGAAACAGCCTTTGAAAGTTTATGGAACTGCTGATAATGAGGGAACAGGTACAACAGCATGTATGGCTGCTAGTAGAGGGTAGGGCAGTGGCTGATGGAGGTGGAAATTGGCACTAAAACCTGTTATACTTTGCTGGTAATCAATGAGACACCTTGTGGTACAGTAATATGGATGCTTAAAACCCTGGCCTAAAATTGTTGATATGTCTGTAGTATGCTGTTTCAAGTCAGACACAGCAACATATGAGCTTGAAACCTTTGAATCCTTGGCCAACCATGCTGATTGGTGGAATAAGTTGCTTGCAAATATGAATCAAAGTATTTGCAATAATAAGCACGATTGCAATCCTTGAGTAGAATCACCTCAAATGGGTATGGGGGCTTTTATCTCCAAATCCAATCATGAACCAAGAGGGTTTTCATCACCCGGATCTCACAAACCAAGGATTTTCTTTCTTGAATGAACAGTTTTGAAATTTGAATTTGAAATAATGACAAATGGATCTTTTGCTTTGAGTATTTGACTTCTCTTTGTAGGCAACCCCCTTTGGGCCTTTAATTAATTTACTTTTTCCCTCTTAAGTGTTTTAAACAATAAAACTTCTAAATAAAGTATTACATAGGCCTTGTAATGTCTCATTTAGATGGCCGCTCTAGAATAACATTTAAATTACCCTTTTATAAAGATGATTAGGCCCAAATTACAATGCTATTTTAAATTGTTTTCCTTATTTTGTCACTTAGCCTACAAGAAATAAAAATAGGCTATGGGTCTTCAATTAATTCCTTCATTTGTGACATTGAATACCTGTTTTATGGTTGTTGGGCATGGTGCTTTTGACATTGCTCTTGCATTGATAATAAACATAGATATACATTTCAAAAATATTCACATTTATGTATCTAGTTGATCTCCAATAAAAATAGGTCAATAATTTTTTCTTTTAAGTTCAAGATGGTTGCTATGTATGTACAAGGTAAGATCTAAATGATAAACATACCATATTGTTCTATCAAATGCTAGATATATGTTATTCATGTAAATGAGGAGCATTATTGCAGTGATCATAGCATAATAGTTACCATTTTATATCATTGGTTCTTTTTAAGGAATGGTTTTCATTTTAGTACAATATACAAAGTACTTCCATGCCGACTTTTATGAAAAATATTCTTAGTTTGGTATATTATATTGAAAAATCTTCTATAAGTAATGAAGGTACATTAATATATTATCAAATAAGATTTTAATGATAATACGACCGATGTAGATTGTGGAAAACATTTCTTACAAAAATGATTTCTAACCTTATTTACTGCTTTATTTTATATTATTTAATTGTGTTAGATTTAATGGCAAGAATTTCTTGAAATTATCTTTATAGTAGTATGATACTTATGATTTGTTTCAAGGGGGAGCCTCTTCGAAATCCTGCATAAGAATACACGGAGACTGGAGTTGAGGCATCGTTTAAGAATGGCATTAGATGTTGTAAGCAGCATCTAGATTCAAATTTTTTGAATTATTTATTAGTTTTGGTACCAATGTTTTATCTACTTATCTATCCAATTGATGGAGATTCATCATATTTTAGCTCTTGGGATTTAATTCCTATTGGTTGTAGGCTCGAGGAATGAATTATCTGCATTGTCGAAAGCCTCCAATTATACATCAAGACCTAAAATCATCTAATTTACTTGTTGATAAAAATTGGACTGTTAAGGTTGGTTTCATTTTTATGTTGCAGTGTTATTAGTAAACTGGAAACCCTCAACACATTGCATTTGAATATAATGACTATGCTAAATATATTCATTATGTTGGTTCTTCTATTGAATAGGTAGGAGACTTTGGTCTCTCACAATTAAAGAACCCTACATTCTTGACAACAAAAGCAGGAAAGGGATCTGTAAGAGATACTAAACTTTTGATTCAGGTATGCTTCTCTAGCACACACCCCTTTTATTTCCTCATTAAAGGTTATTGAAATGTTATTATGGTCTACATGAGATATTCAAATACATTAATATGGAATGCCTTGAATTAGATTTGCAAGAGTTAACATAGAGATTACCAACACCAAACCCATCCATGGGAAGGCTTCTCTTGATATTCCCTCATCCTTCCCTTGGGATTTAGCTTCACTAATTTGGTACTCTAATCGACTTGTCTAATCTGACTATCTTTTTAAAGTAACATTATTAAGAAGTATGATAAGGAGCTAAATCCATGTAATGTCCCCATTTTTTATGTCCTTTGGGCTAGTTCAGTTCTAACTCACTATTTTTAGTAAGTACTATATTTAGTAACTAATCTTGGTGGCAGTGCAATGTAGGGTTTCTTGTTTGGGCAGTGTGTGGAAGTTCTTTAATGTTTTGTGCCAGTTTGATAATTGGTGAGTACTTACTATTTTTAGAAGTTTCTATTTATAGTAAGTATATTTTGGGAAACCAGTCTCAGGCCCATAGTGTTTTCAACAGTGTTATTTCTATGGTGGCGTTGGAGAGTCTAAGGTTGGATTATTTAATATTTGTTTTTTATTAGTCACTTAAATTATTTTTATAAAATAACTTTATAACTTAAGTGAGGGGGTAGGTGGTCATTGAAAAGTACCTTGGTGCCTAATGAGATAACTTAATGTTGTTTTAGAAGGCTGAATAAGGCAAAATAGTTTCCTTATGAGCAAGGACGCCCCTTGAGGGATATTTGATTATATTTTAAAATATAAAGCAAAATATTAAAAGGCTAGAATGGGCGTTGGGTTTTTGGAGGGAAAATGATTCAGATTGGAGATTGCCCTAATTTCTCCCTCCACTTCTATTTAATCTGCTTTTTGACTCTCATTTGGATATGATGGATTTGACAACTTGAGGAGACTTTGTTGGATTGTTTCCAGTTTATCGTTTGCAGTTGGTTGAAAAACAGAAACCCCCATCTTCAGTACTGGTTTCGGTGGTGAGAGACCCACCCTAGCTGGTTGGTGGAGGAGACCATACAGGTTTTCTACTTGGGCGTTAATTGCATTTGAGTTTGGTATTCAGTTGAAGGGTTTACAGAGAAATCTAATCATTTTATTATTGCATATTCTGAAGTGTGTTGTTGAAAGGAACTAATGCTCCAGGCCGTGGGTTTTGTAAGAATGTTTCCTTTGCATTGAGATCGTTGGTATTGAATATATGTTTGTAGCATATTGATATTCCTTAGTTACTGAATATGGCGTCCAATGCTGATGGTGTTATCCATTATTCAGGTCGTCTAAGCTTCTTTTTCTGAGTTATTCCCTTTAAATCTCTGGCTGGGCGAGTTAGGGAAGAAGGTCGAGGGTCTCCATAAACCCTAGACGTCTGGTGATAGAAAATCTGAGGCAAAACATGGAAAATCTGGGTGGTCACAATCACTTTCTGCTGTCATGACAGTGTGTGTATGAGCAAACAATGACCAAGCCGTGGGTTTATGAAGTCGGGCGCTTGTGTTTTGAGGAATTTCTTTGCTGCTGGAAGGTCCAACCGTGGGATTGTTGCCTTGGCGTGCTTCTTTGGTGCTCAGAAATCATCATTAATCTTGTTGCAGCAATTAGCAGACCTGTACGTGGTTAACATTAAGACTTATTTCATCTTGCAAGCCTCGGTTGTAGCTGCTCGTGAGGGTTTGAAGATTTATGCTGCTCAATTGGAGGCCGTATGGGAAGTCTATAGGCTGGTCGTGAAGGTTATTTGCTCTGTATGATCCATATTCAAGCTGCTGTAGAGCATTACCAGTCTGGGCGTCCAATAACCAGGTCTAAAAGTGAATTTAAATACCTCTGTGAGTGTTGTTATCAGAAAATCTGATATATTTTGTACACTCATATATCTGTTGTTCTTTCCTGAGTCAAAACACAAATATTTCTGCTTAATATACATGATCAGATTGAACTTATTGAGTCAGGAGTTGTCTTTGTCTATCTATTGTTATATTCAGTTAAATGAAAGAGGAAAATGTATGATTTCCAGATCTGTATGCTTATTCCTTTTTGAATGTTATCATTTCACGTGCAAACAATGTTCTGAGTATGATAAAATTGAACATCAGACAAATTGAAAATATCGAGAAATAAATTATCACACAGAACAGGGTTGGCCATTACAGTGGTATCAGAGTGAAGCTTTCCTGCCAGCCTGTTGGGAAGCTAAACCTTATCATATTTTCAATTGCTTAATGGTGATCTACACTTGCATGTGTGTTGGCAATTTCACCTTTGGGGGAAGCAACTCAGTTGATGTTGTACTTGATCTTGAGAACAAAACTGATTTCACATTACATGTAGCTGATCTTAATCAGGGACCTAGCAGCCTTGTTGGTTTGGATTCACAATCTTCTTTTGAGGAAGATCAAAGAGAGGCACAAGTAATTTGGGACAGTCATGGAAACTTTGATAACAGGTATGAAAATTCTGATTTTTGCATGCAACATAACGGCAATATGCTATTCTTGCCTAAACAAGATTGGAAAAAACAATTTTTGGTGTCTATGGAAAAAGGAGAGCATACTTTATCTAGGTTTGATGACATTGGTAGACTGTAGACTTGTTGAGAAATTCATCTTTTCATGACACTAAAAACCCAACTTGAACAAAATGTTCCCCTTGCTGATTTGCACATGATTAATGGTTCTATGGAGGGAATCCAAACAATTTTCTTACACATGTTGCTTCCAAGTTTGCAGATGAAACTTTGTCTATGTCCAAGCAATTAAGGGAAGAGGTTGGTGAGCTCACCATTGAGCTTAATTCCACAAAGCTTGCTTTGGAAAGTGTCCATTTTGCACTTCTTGAAGCAAACGATCAGCTCTATGAGATTCAACAGTTTAGGGAGAAGTATAGTAGAGACAGGGCAAGGGAGATCAAACAAGTAATGAAGGAGCTTGATTTCATCTAGGAGTATGATCTTGCACATTGTCCAAAAAAATCAGAAAATAGGAGTTGGGATCAACAGGAGGATAAGACTGATTTGGGAGTTGAGAATAATCATCTGTTTGTTGATAATCATATGTTTCTTGGTTCTTTGGTTCTTGTTTGGGTAGTGTGTGGAAGTTCTTTAATGTTTTGTGCCAGTTTGATAATTGGTGAGTACTTACTATTTTTAGCATTTGCTATTTATAGTAAGTATATTTTGGGAAACTGGTCTCAGGCCAATAGTGTTCTTAGCACTGTTATTTCTATGGTGGCATTGGAGAGCTTAAGGTTGGATTATTTAATATTTGTTTTTTATTAGTCACTTAAGTTATTTTTTATAAAATAACTTTATAAATTAAGTGAGGGGGTAGGTGGTAATTGAAAAGTACCTTGGTGCCTAATGAGATAACTTAACGTTGTTTTAAAAGGATAAATAAGGCAAAATAGTTTCCTTATGAGCAAGGACGCCCCTTGAGGAATATTTGATTATGTTTTAAAATATAAAGCAAAATATTAAAGGCTAGAATGGGCGTTGGGATTTTGGAGGGAAAATGATTCAGATTGGAGATTGCCCTAATTTCTCCCTCCACTTCTATTTAATTTGCTTTTTGGCTCTCATTTGGATATGATGGATTTGACAACTTAAGGAGACTTTGTTGGATTGTTTCCAATTTATCGTTTGCAGTTGGTTGAGGACGAAAACCCTCATCTTTAGCATTGGTTTTGGTGGTGAGAGACCCACCCTAGCTGGTCGGTGGAGGAGACCATACAGGTCTTCTACTTGGGCATTAATTGCATTTGAGTTTGGCATTCACATTTTGAAGAGGTATGTCTTCTTTTGAAGATATAAATAATGATTACATTTTGAGATATGAAGAGAGTGATTGTTGTGGAAAAAGAGGAATAAATCAATACACTAGCAAAGGTATATGCAGACCAAAAAGATTTTTTGAGCAAACTTGAAAGAAAGAAAGAGTGCAGACTTAGAGTAGAATTATTTTTGAAGGAAGACATTAATGAAAATGCTATAAGTTGAATTATGAAAGAAAGCGTAGATTGTACATCATCTAAAAGAAAAATTGATGTATGAGAATATATGAAGACTTGAGAAGAAGAATATAATACAGATTTAAGAGATAAATGATATTATTGTGGAGCATGTATATGTGAGTATGAGAGATTTATGAAGGATATGAATGTGAAAAGACAAGGAGAATATAAGAAGAGAATATGCAAGCATACAAGTATATTTTGGTAAATGGAAAGAAGGGAATTATGGAGTGAATAAGTGAAGGAGATTGAATTATCCATCATCCATTGTAGAAGCAATGTTCAAGGTGGAACTTGGTTTTGGAAGTTAGTGCTTCTTAAGGAGAGATAAGTGTCTCTCACTAAGTTGGTGCTTAGTTGAGAGGATCGGTGCCTCCAGTAGGTCGGTGCCTACGAATTGAGGGGGTTGGTGCCTACAAAGTTGTAAGAAGATTTTATATATAATTAATATTGTTCTATGGTTTTCTCCCATAAGAGTTTCCACGTAAATATCGTGTTATTGTGATTGATAAAGTTTTAAATTGGTAAAAGTTGCTGTAAATGTAATCAAATCTTTCACAGATAGGATCCTAATACCTAAGAATAAACTAAGTTCAGAAATTCTGTGTAAGACAAATTCTAAGTCAAAATGTAATTTCCAGAATTTTTACTAAATGCGATTTCCAGATTTTTCTTTATAGATTATTGTTACACCCCGGAATTTGTATAGTTACTATTCTAGTAATGCTTAGAGCATTCTGATTGTAAGGAAGGTTTTGAATGAATAAATGTGATTGAACTTTGTTGTCAATATGAAATCCTGTTTACATGTTATGTTTGGCTCATTCTGTATTCTTGATTGATGTTATTCTTGAATAAAACAATGAATAGAGGAAAATAATTAGTCTTGTTTTATATATTTGATTTATATATACTGCAAATATTGTGAGCATTTGACTGCCGTGGTTTTGTGCCATGGATGCAGGAACAGGAGCTATTCCTCCAGGTGGAGGGGAAATATCACTCAGGAAGAGGAACTTGGTCGACTAACCGGTAAAGTTGATCGTATGAGCATACACACACTTCACTAAGGATTTTAGGAACTGAGTCAGATTAAGTTGTCATGATAAGTCATCCTTAGGCTTAGGAGTTATGATTACTTCTTCATGCTTTATGAGTGGTGTTCCTTGATTGACTGACTTACTGTTCTGTGAGCCTTGAATGTGAAATGTGAACTGATAAGTTACTGATGCCTGGAATTTACGGTTAAATGTATAAATACGTGTTTATGCAATTACGTCCATTAGAGGTGCTCTGACTGGCCTATAATACACGTAATTGGAGATTTGAAAATAAACATGTATAGATATGTTTAAGTGTAAACTGGGTAAGTTAATTAATATATTTAATAATATATTTAATATCGATGTTATTATAGTTTTATCGGTAATATAATATATTAATATATCTAATGTAATATTTTGAATATTATATAGATATATATATATTATATATTAAAAGAAAGGTAAGTTAAAAACTATAATAATATTGTATTGAATATAATATAAAATATATTAATACATTTTAATGAAAATATTAAAATATCTAAAACTTTGGAAAGATTTTATATAAACTATAAATCTTTGGCATTTAAATTTACATTTATCTTATAAAGGAATTTGAGTTTATTTACCTTTGGAAATAAAGGTAATAAAAACTTTCATAGTCTTTGGTAAATACTTTGCAAACCATACAAAGGAATTTCGAAATATTGAAATACTTGGAAAATATAAAAGGAAAAAGAATTGTAAAGGCCAATGTAAATTTATGAAAAATATTAAAGGAAATATGAATGCTGAACTATAGACTGTTTAAAAATTTAAAGTTAATGTTTGAGTAAACTGAAAAATCGCGGATTTCTTCATGGGAAGAAATCGCGCGACTGTTGAACCAGAAAAACAGTGGAAAACTAAGGAGAATAATCCGCGCCCAGCTCGCGTAGCTTAGACCTGGTCGCGGATGCTTGGAACGCCACCGGTCTGGGACGCGTGGGTGGAAGGAGGCATGAACTGTGGGTGCGTAACCCTTGACGTTTTCAGCAGCAAAATCCAAAACGCCATTTGTTCTTCAGTTCGCCATTTTTAAGGGCTTTTCCCAGTGACTAAACCTGTACGTGGTTAATCCACGAATTTGGCATGTGATATGTTGAAACATTCTTGAGAAATTATGTTGAATCATCAACTCTTTTGCTGTGTGACTGCCACTGCGAATTTTGACATTTTCAAAATGAGAGGTGTCGAATTCTCATGCCTACAAGGTAGGAAACATGAGAATTCGAAACCTATAAATAGGTTCTCACTCATTGTTGAAAGACACTCAATCTTTTCATTTCACTCTCCTTGCCTTGGAAAATTCGAAATACAGTGCTGTGGTATTTCTGTGTTTTGGAATTCAAATTTTTATAAAAGCCATTGTCATTCTATGAGAGCCATTGCCATTTTTATGAAAGCCATTGCCATTTTTGTGAAAGCCATTGCCATTTTGTGAAAATCATTTGCAATTGAGACAGTATTGCTGAGGGACAGTATTGCTGAGAACACTTTTTGCATTTACCTGAAAGTAGTTTTTGCTTAAGCTGAGAGAAGGCTGCGAAGGACGGTGGAGCAAGGATTGAAGTTACCGATCAAGCTCATACGCAAAAGGAAATCAGGCATGAGATATATGTTGATAGATTTTCTGTTATTTATTTTAAATTGTATGATTAGATTGCTTGATTATGTCTTGCTTTATGAAAAGAAAAATAAAAAGAAACCTCTATGTTCTATGAAATTGCTGAATTGGGAATAGTTTAATTCCTTAGAAAAGGCTTATTGAATTTAAGAGATAGCTTAAAGAGCTGGTCAAATTGGGGAATAGTTTAATTTCCTTAGAAAAGCTTTTGAAATAGCTTAGAGAACTTGATGAATTGGAATAACTTAAAAGCATGTTGAAACGAATCATTTGAAATCATAGATGAATTTGAAAGGGAAATATTTGTTTACTTTTAGTAAAGTACCTTATAATTTGTATTGCTTGAATACTGCTTGAATTCCTTAAGTAAAGGAAAGGGATTAGTTACTAAATACTAGGACGAGGGTGGATTCAGAACCAAGGTAGTCTAAAGCTTTAGAGTTAAATAGGTTAACTAGAGAAAGCTACGTACTCCATGGATAAAGATTTCCATGTTGGGAAGTACCAGAGGGACCCCTTGTTGACTGTACTCCATTTCCTGTTTAAGTAGTTGAAGTAGGAAGTCTAGGGTGATTGACTACCCACTGAAGGACTCAACCTACGCGTAGGATAAGGCAGCCTTAAGTCAAACCAAACCTGACTTAGTGCAAGTGATAGATGACCGTCAGTATAAGTACTGCCGAAATGCTTTGGCCAAAGTAGTGTAGTATACCTAACGTCCACTTAGACTGTGAGACGAATTACACTGTCAGTTCACAGTAATCCAGGTTACATGCTAGATTGAGATTGTGAGGACACAAGGATTTAGTTATGTAGGATTACACACTATGCTCAGTTGGTCATACAGAACCGGTTACCCAACCAATCTCCTCGAAGAAGGGAGGGCCGTCTACTTAACAGTAAACGTGCGGGGGACCGCAATATAAGTCCGTGGTTGGTGGAAAAGCACCTGAGTGATGTTTCCCCTCCACCTTAAGACTTCTGATGAACCAAGGTTTGAAAGGGAAGATCCTGGACAGTCTTATTCCTATTTGCTCAAAAGCTTCCGAGCTATGTTTGAAACTTGTAAGATTCTTACCTTGCTTTTTATTTTGAAGAAAAGTAATCATGAAAGCGTACTCTGTTATTTACTTGGAAAATCGAACAATGATGTATCGTGTCTTTTATTTCTTTATGATGAAATGTTCAATTAGAATGAAAAGAAAAGTTATTTACTTTGTCATTTAATTGTATTTCCTTGTATCTTATTAGTGAAATTAGAAAATTTTTTGTTTACCCGGTTTTGGGGATTTACAAGGTGAATGTACTGAATGCAGAACATTAATTGATTTCGATATTTTGCATTCATTGTTTGAATTCCTATTTGAATGTAGATAGGCAAGCCTCCAAGGGATGCGTCCCTTGAGAGGACATGTCTCCACATGTGGAGACACGTCCGCTCAAAGGGCGTGTCCCTTTGGGCGCGCGGGCCTTCTCTACAGCCGGGTATTAGTTAGATTAACTAACTTAACACATCTATCCCCTCACACATGGTGGATATAAATCATAGGAATTCCGATTTTAATTTCAATGTGAAATTCGAAAATCATTTATTAAAAATTCGATTTTATACATGCATTATAAAATTCGATTTTACTTATTAGAAATATTAAATATGAAGAGCAATTTATCGTATATAAAAGATGAAGGTGTTTATAACGATCATAGTTTTATATCTGACCAAAGCTACAATTCATCAACACTCCCTCTTAGCTAGGGAAGATATTTCAAATCAAATAAGTCAAGATATCACCTTCACACGTGATATCGAAGATATGATATGCTTTCTCAGTGTTGTCAAGTCACATGACATTCTTCATAACACATCTTCATTATTCAACTCTCCCTCTTTAACTAGGGAGGATAACTTCCAAAAGTGATATCACCTAACTTGTGATATCAGAAGATATGGTATGCTTCTGAAAGT
This sequence comes from Sequoiadendron giganteum, assembly GCA_007115665.2. NCBI lineage: Eukaryota > Viridiplantae > Streptophyta > Pinopsida > Cupressales > Cupressaceae > Sequoiadendron > Sequoiadendron giganteum. Next base: position 113,723,368 of record CM021110.1, read on the forward strand.
GTCAAGTCACATGACATTCTCCATAACACATCTCCATTATTCAACTCTCCCTCTTTAACTAGGGAGGATAACTTCCAAAAGTGATATCACCTAACTCGTGATATCAGAAGATATGGTATGCTTTTGAAAGTGTCAAGTCACATGACATTCTCCATAACACATCTTCATTATTATGGTATGTGCACAGACATCAAGTCACATGATGTCTACCATAATTCATGGCATATCCACGGATATAAATATCCACCATGATTATCTCTTAAGGATCACAATGATCTTCAGATATCAAGTCTCATGATATCCATCAAGGTGTCCAAGAGATACTATCATGACATGTCCACAGATATCAAGTCACATGATATCTATCATGATAGTTTATCATTGTAGAGTCGTCACTTTACAATGTCAAATACAAGTGTTCATTATCAGAAAGATCGTCACCTTTCGATAATGTACACAGGGGGAGTAGGCCCATAAAGTCATGGAGTCACACACATGACAAAAGAGTTTACACATTAAACATCTTTATATATTAGTACAATTATAAACAATTTGTATTTCAAACATAAATAACAAATTACATTTCAACCATACCAAGTTTCTTCCTGAAGTGCTCTACCTTGATCCGGGAGAGAGGCTTGGTGAGAATGTCTGCAGTTTGATCATTTGTACTAATATACTCCAACTGGATCACTTTCCTTTCCACCATATCTCTTACATAATGATAGGGGATCTCAATGTGCTTAGATCTGTCATGAAAGACAGGATTCACAAAGAGTTTTATGCAACTCTCATTATCACAATGAATAATTGTAGGATTCAAGGGCTCACCAAAGAGTCCCACAAGCAATTTACGAAGCCACACTGCTTCTCTTGCTCCCATTGAGGCTGCAATGTATTCAGCTTCCATTGAGCTCTATGCAACTGAAGATTGTTTTCTACAAATCCAGGAGATCATAGCCGATCCTAAACTGAAGCAACATCCTGATGTGCTTTTCCGATCGGTTACACTTCCAGCCCAATTTGAATCAGAGTACCCATGTAGATCTAGTTGATCATTCTTGTAAAGAAGACCATATCCAATAGTGCCTTGAAGATATCTCAAAATATGTTTCACAGCCATTAAGTGAATTTCCTTTGGTTCACACATGAACTGGCTGAGAACATTTACAGCATAGCAAATATCAGGTCTGGTGTTAACCAGATACATCAAGGATCCAATCATCTGTCTGTAAAGGGTTGGATCTACACATTTGGATTCTGCTGCTGCTTCTTTCAATTTGTGAAGGTTGGTTTCCATAGGTGTAGACATCGGTCTACAGTCCAACATTCCAAATCTTTTTAGAATGTCAATAGTATACTTCCCTTGATTTAGTATAATGCCTTCTGATTTCTGCCATACTTCCAAACCGAGGAAGTAGTGTAGAATACCCAAGTCTTTCATGTCAAATTCAAAAATTAGATCCTGTTTCCCTTGAGCAATGAGGTGATCTTCTCCTGTTATCAACAGGTCATTAACATATAAATAATTATAAGCATATCACCTTTGATTACCTTGAAGTAGAGATTGGAGTCAGCATCATTTTTGGAAAAATCCTAATCCCAATAGATAGCTGTCAATTCTTTCATTCCAGACCCTGGGAGCCTGTTTAAGTCCATAGAGAGCTTTCTTCAGCCTGCACACATGTGAGTAAGATTTATGTATCACAAAACCTTCAGGCTGTTCCAGATAGACTTCCTTTTCAATGGTTCCATTCAGGAAGGCAGTTTTCACATCCATTTGATGGATCTTCCAACCTTTAGCTGCTGCAATGACTAATACTGCTCTCACTGATGTGTAACGGGCAATAGGTGCAAATGTTTCTTCATAATCAATGCCTTCCTTTTGAGAAAAACCTCTAGCCACAAAACGTACTTTATGTTTTTCTATACTGCCATTAGTAGCATGCTTGATTTTGAAGAGCCATTTAGAAGAGACAACAGATTTCTCTTTTGGTCTAGGCACTATGTCCCATACATCATTCTTTAGGATGGATTGATATTCCTCCGTCATTGCATCCTTCCAAGCTTGAAGTCTGAAGGCTTCTGTAACACTGGCAGATTCAGAGTTTATGATTTTGTTCATTTAAAGCAACATAGCTAGAGAACCGCTTGGGTCTTTTACTCTCCCTGAACGTTCCTTTGGGTGTTGTATGATCCTTGGCTTCTTTGATCAACTTCCTGGCCCAAAGTGGTCTCTTTCTGTTGTTGTCATTTGTATTCTCATCTGATTTAGAAGGTAGTTCATGTGGCATTTCCTCAGGATGCTCCCTCTGAATCTTAGGAGCAGGTTCCTCTTCAGGTACTCTAGGGGAGTAGGTTTCTATCTCACTAGAACTTCTTTCCCTCTTGAATGGTTTCAATGTTTAGGTCAAGCAACTTGTGAACTCCCTCTTAATTCCAGCACTCATGCAGAATTCCTTAAATTTTAGAGGTGTAGGTTTCTATTATTCGCCTTTAAGGTTTTATTTTCTTTCCTAAGACACAACCTTTACAAGTTCCTTCATGGGATGGTTATAGACTTCAATGCATAGTTTGTAAAGGTACCCTTGTCTTACACCAATAGTTTGAGTTTTCTTAATAGTTGAGTTTTTAGGCCATGCTAGAATTTTCCCATCCATAAGGGTAACTCTATATCCATTTGTCTTTCCTAGAATACAAGGTCTTGAGATTCATGATCTGAATTTGTCTTTCCTACTTTGGCAAAAGATGCTTGTTGTTTAGATCTATCAGGGCACTTCATTGCATAGTAACCATACTGATCACATCTAAAGCATTATACTTGAGAGATATCTTTCTTCTTATAAGATTCCTTTCCATTGGAATTTCTTTTTCTTTTAAAAGATCCTCTCTTGTATGAGTTTTTCGTACTCCTCTTATTAGATGTTGTGTGGAGAACATGAATGTCTTCATCTATGTGTTTCCGTTTATTCTCTTTTGTGGAAAGTCTTGTTTCTTCTTGAAGGCAGTCAGTTCTTAGCCTGTCAAACTTAGGGAGTTTAGACCTCGCACTTACTCCTTGAACAAATGACTCCCATGAGTTTGGTAGGCCTCCTAGAGCAATTAGGGTTAATTCTTTGTTGTCAATCTGATATCCAATTGTGGATAATTGATCCCTTAGTTCAATAATCCTCATGAAGTATGCATTAATGGACTCTCCTTTGTTTATTTGAGCATTGTTGATTTGCCTTTTTAATGCTAGAGTCCTGCAGGTGTTGTTGATTTCATAAGTACTCTCAAGAGATTTGTACATATGGTATGCAGTTTCATGTTTTGCTAGGATAGGCACTATGTGATCCCTAACTGCATCTACTAGGATTTTCATGGCTCTTTCATTGTTTTCGATCCATTGAGTTTTCTCAGGTTCAACCTCTGGCTCCCTTTTATTTTCTCTCACAAGTGAGTCTAGTTTATTCTCTCTAGGGATCATCATGATTCTAAATTTCCATGATGTGAAATTGTCTGCTCCTGCAAGAAGATCTTCAAATCTGATCACAGTTGACATTATGAAGAATGTGATGTGAATTCAATTTTTGAAAAATACGAATTTTCTAGAGCGAACTGATTTGATTTGGATTCACACAACGTGGCTCTGATACCATGTAAATGTAATCAAATCTTTCACAGATAGGATCCTAATACCTAAGAATAAACTAAGTTCAGAAATTCTGTGTAAGACAAATTCTAAGTCAAAATGTAATTTCCAGAATTCTTACTAAATGCGATTTCCAGATTTTTTTTTATAGGTGAATGTACTGAATGCAGAACATTAATTGATTTCGATATTTGCATTCACTGTTTAAATTCCTATTTGAATGTAGATAGGCAAGCCTCCAAGGGATGCGTCCCTTGAGAGGACGTGTCTCCACATGTGGAGACACGTCCGCTCAAAGGGCGTGTCCCTTTGGGCTCGCGGGCCTTCTCTACAACCGGGTATTAGTTAGATTAACTAACTTAACACATCTATCCACTCACACATGGCGGATATAAATCATAGGAATTCCGATTTTAATTTCAATGTGAAATTCGAAAATCATTTATTAAAAATTCGATTTTATACCTGCATTATAAAATTCGATTTTACTTATTAGAAATATTAAATATGAAGAGCAATTTATCGTATATAAAAGATGAAGGTGTTTATAACGATCATAGTTTTATATCTGACCAAAGCTACAATTCATCAACAGTTGCATTATACTGATTCACCGCTCCCCCCCCCCGCCACCCCTCTCAGTATAATTGTGTGCTCATCAAAGCTTTCATTCCATTCCCAGGTTGTTGGTCCAAGTTCAAATTTCTGGATTTTGCAACAACAGTTTATGGGTATGTTATAAATGCCATAATAAGTGATTTATGATCATTAATATGTTGTAAAAACCATATTGTATCGAATATACTATGACTGTAATAATTCTGGAACAGTTTTCAATTTATGGTTATTCTTGAGATAGTTGATTACAACTCTTTAATATTGCACATATTTCAATTGGATGTTATTGTTGTAAACACACACAAAAAAAAAAATATAGGGTGCATATTACATAAAGTCCTACGTGGCCACAAAAACTTCCAATGCAACATTTGAAGTTGCATATTGGTCAGCGCAGCCATTTCAAGGGGGTTGATTTCACTATATGCACCAACAAATTAATTTGGAAGGGAGTCATATATATTAGGGGGGCACCGTACGGTCCAAGGGAAGGCGCCACTCATGAAGGGAAGTTAATTTGCTTCACCATTGAATTCTAAAGTTTACAAAAGGTCAGATGTGAATTTTTGTAGGTTGTTAGAAACTAGGTGCTGCTGTTATTGAATGTGTTGGGGCAATGGGAAGGTGGAGCATTGGGTATTGGTGAAGTTTCCAGATCTTGCATAGGGGCGATACTTGTTGCAGCTAATTCACAGTGTTTCATTCTGCTATTCTTTGAGGTCAGACATTGTATAAGTTTATTCCTGTAATCTACTATTCAATATAGCAGACTGTCATAAAAATATTTAATATTCTCGGTCATTGTATTTGGTGCAAACTGTTTTGCATATTGCTGTGTTAAATTTATAAATGTCAAGTTAAGTTTATAAATGTTTAAGTGATGTCAATATGCTTCAAAAACCATTAGACAAGTATCACAAAACATTGCAATCAAAAAACTATTAACCAGTATGCATATGCACCGTTTGACGAAATGCCCAAGTAATAAAATTGCGAAAAGTGGCAAAAAGTTGGTATAGAAAATTGGGTTAGGACATTACAGTGAGCAAGCTACATGCGTATGACTTTGATATTAAGTATGTCAAGGGGAAGAAAAAAGTAGTAGCAGATGGCTTGTCCAAGAGGTCCACTTTATGTGCCCTGTTTGAGAGTTTTGCAGATTGGAAATCTCACCTTCTAGTTGAGTGCTCCAAGCCAAGAACACTTTGGCTTGTGAGGTCATGGATGGGAAGATTCAAGACGATCGGTATAAGGTCATTGATGACATCATCTACTATAATGACCAAATTTACTTGGTGCCAGAATCGAGACTAAAGGAGAAGATCCTCAGAGTCATTCATGATACTTCCCTTGCAGGACATCTAGGTTACAGCAAGACCTATAGGCAGATTAGAGAGAGGCTTTCTTGGAAGGGTCTAAAGGATGATGTTTTGTGACATGTGAGGGAGCGTGTGACTTGTCAATAGAACAAGTTAGAGCATACTTTGTCAGCAAGGTTGTTGCAGCCTTACCTATTCTAGATCAAAAGTAGGAAGGTCTATCTATGGACTTCATCATTGGTCTCCTTGAGGTTCAAGGAAGAGACTGTATCTTTGTAGTGGTTGACAGATTAACAAAGTATGCCCATTTCTTTATCTCTTTTGAGTCTTCAGCAATGTATGTTGCATAATTATTTTTTAGAGAAATTTTTAGGTTGCATGAGTTGCCAAGGAACATAGTCAGTGATTGAGATAGTAGGTTTATCAACATGTTTTGGAGGGAACTCTCTAGATTAGTAGGTATAGAGTTAACTCTCGGCACTAGTTACCACCCCCAAATGGATGGACAGACATAGATTGTTAATAAATGGGTGGAAAGATACTTGCACAATTATGTTTTAGGACAACAAAGAAATTGGGTTAAGTGGTTGCATTTAGGGGAATATTGTTACAATACTACTTATCACATGTCCATTGGCATGTCTCCTTTTAGAGCATTGTATGGCTATGACCCTACAACAATCGTGGATTTGGTTATTTCCGATAGTAGGGTGCCCAAGGCTCATGATTGGTAAAGGAGAGTCAAGATATCCTTAAGTCACTTAAGGATAACATCCAACAAGCATAAAATTCATAATGTGTTCCATGTATTGTGCCTCAAGAAGGCATTTGGACAACACATACACCTTCTTTTGAGCTACCACCCTTGGATGAGGAGGGGAAGTTGATCTTAGAGCTTGAGGCCATATTGGAGGTTAAGAAGACAAGGTTAAGGAATAGAGTTATCGCCAGATGATGCCACATGGGAGGGTGAATAGATTCTGTAACATCTGAATTTTCAATTGCTTGAGCACAAGCAATTTCGGGAAGGGAGGATTGTAGTGTCCCCTTCCATTGAGTACACAAAAGTGTCCCTTGCAGCCTATTTAATTCTTGTAGGCTAATTTCAAGCTTTGCTAGGGAATAACTTAATTAATTAAATAAATTTGTCCAATAAAGTAATTTTACGGATGAATTTATTTCAATTAATTTAAAGGGGACTTAAGTGATTTAAAAGGACATATTATAAAGTCACTTTATAAAAGTACTTTATTGATTTATTTTAAGGCGGAAATTAAAAAAAGTACCTTCGAGAATGTTTTACGGGGAAAATATAAAAGGCAAATTGGAAGCTCATTTGTATATGCTTTATTCTATTTTCTTTATGGAGACTTGAAGCTTTCGGTGAGAGAAAACCCTAGGATGAAAGCCTTTAGGGAATTGGTTTCAGTGGTGAGACATCTACCCTAGTCGATTTGCTGGTGGAATCACACAGGTTTCACAATTGTGCTTAAGCAAAGATTTGTATTCACAGTTGTTGGCATCGGAATACTAGGTACAAATTAATTGAGATTTGCAGGCAAATAATTAATTTGTAAATGTGATGTTGTGAATGGTGAAAGAGTGCAAAAATTACCAATGAATGTGTGTGCAGCGAAAGGGGTAATTATTTAATATTATTTTAATGCTGAGTTGATTCCCAGCCATACCCCTTTGGAGTTCCCCAAGAGGCCGTACATGTTAAAGACTCCAAAAAAAGTTGTCACAAGAAAAGGAGTGCTTCATCTTTGAAGACTTTAAGCTTGTTAGTTGGTCAACGCAACCGGAAAAAGGCTCTTCTACACTTATTGCTGCCTCCCGAAAGGAAACACAACACTATTATATGCTGCCGTACTTTATGTATGGGTGCCATCTATGTAAAAGCTGACCATACAAGTTATAAGGGGGTGCAAAGAGATTGCTGATTGGAGTGTTGACTTCTCCAAAGTCCAGGTCAGCACTATGGAAATTAAATATTGAGTTTTGAATGAAGATACTTTTTTATTTGTAATTTCTGAGAATTTCAGCTTGTAACAGTAGTATTCATGTTAAAGAAAGATATTTTTGTTAATTACATTTTGCAATAATTTTGGTATAAATTGAGTTGTTAGCAATATGTAAAGTTTGAAAGTTGATGTTGTGATGATTACTTCCTATATCTCTCAAAACAAGTTAAAATCAAACCTAGAACAGTTGGATTACAAACTGTTTGACGAAATGTTTGTGCACCAAAACTTGTAAAAATTGCAATATTTTGGTTTAAAATTTTTGAACAGTATATTACACAAATACCACTTGATAGGTTGTTAGAAGGACTAGACTTTTATCTTAAATGTTGTCTTGGAATGAGTCCTATAAGTCACTACTTCCAAAGGTTGTTTGTTGGATTTGATTCCAACTTATCCAACAACTACTCTTTTCATCAATTGTATGTACAACCATATTGATCTTCCCTTAGTGTGTGTTCTAGATTTGGGATGTCATCATTGTTGTCAAGCAAAGAATTGAACTCTACAAATACTTTCTTGAGTTTGTCCCATTACATGAAACATGTAGTAGGTACTTTCATCTTCCCCATATATTAGCCATGTTGACACTCCTCAATATGGTTGGGAAAGATGACAACCAATGACTTTCATAAGTTTGGTTGTTAGCCTCCTTATGGTGACACCGTGACACACACTTCTATTCCTTCACCAAAAAATGCAGCTTTTATTGATCATGGCAATTGGAATTTCCATCCTTGTCCAGACATGTTCTCCCATAGAAACTCTCACTCCCATTAGTCCACATAGATTTGCTAAAATTAGTCCTTACATAGTTATCATCATAATAGTTATGAACTTATGATTTTATAGAGTATATTAGGATTTTATCGATCCTAATTTTGTTGATTTAATTAGGATTGATGCCCTCAATCCATGAAAGCCCACTCCACTAAGATGGAAACCTATTTTCAGGATTTTTGAATGTTCCCTCGTCCTAGAAACTTTTGGAAATTTATAAAAAATGACTTAAATCTTTCAGAATTTTTTTAGTAAATCTAGAAACAATTTCAGCCAATTATTGTAGTTTCTAATAGTTTTTGGCACTGAATTTAAAATCTGGAAGTTTCCAGTACCATTTCTTAGACTTTTCTAAATATCTTGATATTGTCACAAGAGTTTGAGGATTTTTTTTTTCGCAATATTGGTTCTAGTCAATTCACCATTTCTTGACTTTCCCTTGAGAAATCTTAACAAAAAGTTTTCCTTAATTCCTGACCTAAGCAGTTTCGCTTCTAATACTTGTGTTTGACGTTTATAACTAGCCAATGCCAATTCTTGGTGCAACATAGAAAATGCGACTAAGAAAAGTATATTGTAGTTGTTAATTTATATTCATATTGAATATCTAATTCACAACATTCAAAGTTGTTTCTATTTAATGTTTATGTGTGTCTTTCATTTCTCAGTTAAGGAATGTGTTTCATTGTATGATTAATTAAGAGTGTGTAGAAAAATATATTGTCAGAGTTATGATTATAGTCAAATTATATTCAATGCAATTTAAAGAGCTCAGAAAATAGTTGCATCACTATATGTTTTGGTCTTCCTTACAAGAAGAGCTGACAATTTTTTTTTGTCTTTTTGCAGCCAAACTGGATGGCTCCTGAAGTTCTTCGTAATGAGTCATCAAATGAGAAGTAATAAGACTATATCTTGGACAATTTTGTTTATGGAAATATTTCTAATCTCCATCCATTGTTTAAGGTTCTTGGTCCTAGGGTCATGCTACTTGTATTTTCATCAATGGTTGTTTTGTGTTTAAAGAATGCTCATGGTCAAGAAATTAACTATTATTGCTGGTTTGTAACAGGTCTGATGTATATAGCTTTGGGATTATTTTGTGGGAGTTAGTAACTACTCATATTCCTTGGGATAATTGCAATGCTTTGCAGGTATGGTTCTAATTAATTGGCATAGTCCATCCATTTTCTCATTAAATGCATGATTGTTCATTTTTCTCTCAATGTTCCTTTCTAATAAGTAATGCTAAAAGAAATGATGCATTTCCATTGAAAAACTTAATGCAAATCCATTCACAACACTTTTGAATATGTTACTGTTTTCTTTCTTTCTGGATTTTGCATATTCCCCTCATGGAATAAACCTTTCACTAAGATTCCATTATAGAGGGGTATGCCATACTAGTGAGTTAAATGTGGTTTCCTACCCAATTTAAACACTCTATCATGTCCCTTGGGGGTTTGAACCTAGGTTTCCACATTGGAATTCCCAATTCTTTTACTAGTTGAACTCATCCTGTTTGACAAGTTTTTATACTTTTGAGGGTTAACAATCATTTAGTTCAAAATAAAATGCACTTAGTGGAGAATTCATCCCCAAAATTTAATAGGAGATACAAAACATTATGTAGATGTAATAACCACCCTTAATTTTTTTAGAAAATTCTTATTAGCTCAACAATAGAAATTGCTAATCAACTTTCCTTTCCACTTTCTGATCACCAAGTTCCCAGTGTGGGTGAGGTGAGAGCATACAGTGTATGAGATTACAATAATACTTGCAATTCGACAACTGAAAGGAATCCACTTTTTCAGTGGGGTTAGCTTGGCTCTTCCACTTCTTCAGTGGTAAGCTTATACAAATAAGGAAATGTAAAGCTGCCTCTTCCACTTTTTAGTAGTGAGTGATTACAAGAAATGAGCAACTCCACTTATTCAATGGTGAGTAAATAACAAGCCACTTATGCAATGGGGTAAGAAGCAAACCAAAACAAGAGCAAGGGCACTGATGGTACTACCTGTTGTGACCTTTTTCACACATCACCCCATCCAAGATGGGGACCCCCTATTTTTTGCTCCATTCTGGTCTTTTGGCTTTGGTTCTCTCTGTCTCTGTTCTTTTGTCCTTTCGGGGATGTCCCATCGTTTGACCTAGGTTGGAAATATTGGCCAAGTCTGTGAAATTAGGGCTTCTATCCTTCGGGCTCGTTTGAGGTCAAACAGAGTTATCAAGGTAAAATCTGAGTGCAGCAGTACGATCAGGAGGCTTAAGGTAGGATCCCACTGAAATTTTACTGAAATCTGACAACTTACTATTTTTAGTAAGTACCTAATATGAGGTCTTTTCCTCAGGATTTCGGGATTCTAACTACTTCGGCACATTCGGGCAACTTCAGGGTGCCTACACATGAAATTTGAACAAATTCAAACAACTAGCTATGTTTAGCAGTTCAACCTTCAGAGGCTATTTTCAGGGTTTAAACATATGATTTCCCAATGCATGATTGGAGAATAGATCTGGGTTTTTCAAGACCTTCGCGATGGTATAACATGCAAATCAAGATGGTGACTTTCAACGATACAGCCTTCCGAAGGCTATTTTTAGGGTTTGCATGCAGAGTTTTTCAATGCATGTCTGGATATTCCTCATGGGTTTTGCGAGGGCTTCGCAGTGGTATGACATGCAAGAGAAATGGATCAGTTTTCAGGGACTTACTATTTTTAGCCAGTGCCCGCATGTTGACCAGTTTTCTGGGTTTTTCTGGGTTTTTTGAGATCCCACGGGCACTGTGACATGCAAACTCATCCGACATCAGATAGACCGCTTACCGGACACTTACTATAAATAGCACTTCAGTCCAGCAGCTACCCAACACTTCAGTCCAGCAAGCAGAATGACAAGTAGCAAAAATCAAGGGAAGTGGAAGCAGTCCGGAGCGCATGCAAGTCAGATTAGGGTTTCCACTACTGTGTCTAAAAATAGATGGAACAAAATGCAGAGATGTCAAAACGAAGCATGCCATCGTGATAAGCATCTTTCAAGCTACCTACCAGCAAAATTTGAGCATAATTTGAATACTTACTATTTTGAGTAAGTCATCTCATGGCTATAAATAGCACGTACTGTGCCAGAGACGAGTGTGAACAGGTCACTCACAGCATCGAGGACAATTGGAGCTAATTTCAGGCCTGGCAGAGATACAAAGATCAATCAATTTTAGGGTTTGCTAAAAATAGCATACCGGCGCAAGCAAACAGGTATAAACAAGTTGGCAAAGTCAGTGGAAGCACAACCACGCCTGCTCCAGCTCAGAACAGATGAAACACAAGGAAACCCTAATTTATCCGAATTTGCTAAAAATAGAAAGCCAAGATATGGCTAGGGCGTTGGAGATTTATAAATAATAACTGGCATGAAGACACATGAAGTACGCCCAAAAGGAGTAGAGGGGTTGAAAATCTCTAAGTATTTGAAAATTCTTCCTTCATATGAGAAATGCGCCCAGGGCATGAAGAAAGTGGCAAGAAAATTCTCTAAGTGTGAAATTTCCTTCACACTAGGCAAAATGCGCCCAAAAATTCCTTGAGCAAGGGTCAAATGCGCCCACAAGAGGTAAAGGCATAGCAAAATATACTAAGGCATGGAAATTCCTTCATGCTACCCCATATGCGCCCAAAGGTGGAAGTCAACATGAAGAAATGCGCTTGAAAATGGAAGTCCACATGCTAAAAGGCGCCCAAGGGAGATGAAAGGTCATCAAAGGCGTGGGTTATTCCTCCTACCCATGGCAAATGCGCCCACAAGTTCCTCCTACCCATGACAAATGCGCCCAAGATAGCCACATGAGGTAAAAACGTTGGAAGGTAAGAGATAAAATGCGCTAAGGTAAAAGAAAGTTTCCTCACTATGGGTGAAATGCGCCTACATGTTCCCTCTTCACATGCCATTTGCGCCCACAACAAGATAAAGGGGAGGTGAGAAGTCACAAGGGCGTGGAAGTTCCTTCACCACCCCTCAAATGCGCCTAGGAATGGAAGTTGTATACATGAAATGCACCCTTGCTTGTGAGATGAAAATATTAAAGTGTAAGCTTCTAGGCGTGAAAGTGCCTAAGGGATGAAGATATAAATTGATGCATGAGATTAAATGCGCCCTTCATGGGTAATTTAAAAATGAAATTCTTTTCTAGGAATTTTTCCTAAGGCAAAAATATTGCTAAGGCGTGGAGAGATAAAAAGGACAAAGTGGAAGCTCACACCCTCAAATGCGCCCTTCATGAGTGATTTAAAATTTTAATTATTTTCTAAGGGTGAGAAATACGCCTAAGGGAGAGGTGAGGTTGGAAATTTTCCAAGAACAAGTGTGAAGTGCGCCCAGAGCCAGGATGGATTTTTTTTAGGAAAATCACAGAAGGTGCCAAGGTAGAGAAATTGAAAATTGCAGGTGTGGAAGACCTCCAGAGTGAAAATGAATGAACCTTAGCCATTTTATCATTTTAAAATAATAAAAATTAAATGTACCCCTTCATCCGGATGCACATGAGAACGACAAGTTCTGAAGGGAATTTTCTTCTGGGTATTAAACGTTTGCAATTCAGAGATGATTTGAACTTACTCCACGCCTTGCTCGTGTCGTTTTGATAGAGAATTTTGCCCAACGCCTATTTTGATAAATTCCTAAGGCAAATTCAAGAAATTTCTCTAAGGCAAATAAGGAAAATATGACTTCACAAAGTGTTTTCGCTTAAGAATTGAACTGGACGAATGGAGTAATTTTGCATGAGGTAAAATGACTTAGCCAAATGAAATGAAGTTGTTCACGGAGGATATCGATTTAATATTTTGAAAGCACAAGTGTGATGAAGCAGGCCTGTGCAGGGATGATGAAACTTCAAATTTCTAGAAGCTCAAGATTCCGATGCTCCGGATGACAAGTGTAGCGACTGGTAAAGGAGGGAAAATGGAATTCAAAAATATGCTAAGTATAGCCTCTCTTGGATTTCGACCTGGCTATAATATTCTAAGTCTTTTTTCATATCTCTCACAAGTTGCTGAATGCAAAGCACTATGTGAGGCTGAAGTACGCATTTGTGAAGAGAATTCTCAAGTTGCTGAAGAATTCGAAATTGTGAGGAAGCTTGAAGTTGCTGAGAGTTGCGAGTTTGCAAGAGGTTGAATTGACAGAGGCGTGGCTTTGCAAAATTTGAAGGTTGAAGCTGCTGAAACGCAAACTCCCAAGTCCCCAGTCACAAGTTGCTGAAGAAATCCGAATTTAAGCAAAGGTGGAGATTTGCTGGGAGGTACGAGTTTGCAAAGAGAAACTTTCTAGTTTCTGAGAAGTAAAGTGTGAAGTACGAATTTAAGAGGAACAAATAAGTTGCTGAAAGTGCAAAGTTAGGAAGAAAGTGTGAACTTAAGAGAAGAAGTTTCAAATTTGCTAGAAAGAAAATTGCTGCAGGCAAACGTCTCCAAGCATCTGACATTGTGTTGCTGCAAGGGGAGAAACTTCTAAAACATTAAAGTAGACAAGCGCAGTTGAGGTTTGCAGTTGAAAGTGGCAAAGTGTTGCAGCCTTTTTATTTGAAAATCTGTTGGCACCCTTAAAAGTGATATATTATTTTATAAAATCTTGTTTTCTAATGACTCTCTTGCCTTTTTGCAGAATGGCCGAATCAAGCAGAAGAGCTGCAGGCAAAGGGAACCACGCTGAATCTGCAAAAGCAAACACATCGAGACAAGCAGTGATTAAGAAATTGAGCAAGTCCTTCTTGCCAGAATCAAAATTCTCTTCAAAGTTGGGCAAGCTGGCTGACACAAACTTGGGCTCGTTCAACCTGGAGGCATTCAGGAGGAGGATAATGGGAACTGGAGGCCACCACCCATCAATCACTTCGCATAATATTGTTAGGAGCGGACTCTACGCAGCTGCTAGTTTTCCTCCAGCAGTCCGATGTCCAGACCTGATCATGGAATGCGCCAACCACTACAACACTGAGCAGAGGACGATCACTTTGCCAAATGGCAAGATACTAGCCAACCTTACACCGGAAGCAATCGGAGAAGCATTTGGAATACCAGTCCACGAGAAGATGATATATAAAACAAGGGAGAGGGCTGAAAAGATGTACTCGTCCACCTTCGATTGATGTGCTGATTTGATAAATACCAGGTGGATGAACAAACCCAAGCCAACTCGCACAAAATTGCCCAAACAGATTATCTCAGAAGATTTGAGGCAAGACTTTTGTGATTTGATAATGATGCTGAGCAGAGTTGGAGGATGCCCCCAAGTGTTCATCTTCGAACCTTGGATGTTCTATTATACTAACTTAGTGCTGGAAGGCAAGGACTACGTAGACTGGGCACTGATGATCAGTGACAACATACATGAGCAATTCCGTGGTTTGCGAAGAACAAAAACATTTTACATGAGCTCTTACATTGTCTACATGCTGGCCAGAATGACGAAGTACAGAGGAATTTCATATAAAGAACCAATCGAGTGTGGCTCCCATCAGTTCAGAATACATGAGGCTTGTCCGTAGTTGCATTTGACAAGCACCACCAACTACAAAAGGGTCAATGACGCCTTCACCATGCACATAACGAGGACCTTGCAGCAAAGGACTCACCACAGAATATCTAGAGAGGCACAGGAGCTGATTGAGAAGTTCGGATGTTGGTTTATCCAATTTCCGAAGTTTACCTACATAAGGCTGCAAGGATTTTCCTCTTATCCTTACAGATTGCCCCAGTATCCCACGAACATAATAGTGATGCTGGAAATATCTAGGCAACTTATTGCCTATGATAAGATTTAAAAGAAGAAGAAGAAAGGTGGACTTGGATTCCCAATCACCATGGGGAATTCTGATGAAATCTGCCCATCACTACAAGCAGCAAGGGAAGCAGAAAACGAACTCCAATTCTTTCACCTTTCCTACCATACCAGCAAACAGCACTACGATCCCCACAGGAACATTAGATGGATATTGTCTGAGGAATGCAGGCACAAAGTGCAGATTGAAGACTTTTGGGCAAGTGCAGTGGATGAGATCGAGGTTAGGAAGAGAATATTTTCTTGGATACCGTTGGCGATGATCAGGGAGTGCGAGATTGTCCTAGTGCCAGACCAAATTGAAGAAGACATAAATGTTGTACAAGTTGATTACGAAACAGTGAGGGATATGCCTTTACCACTCCCAGATTGGTCAGAGCCGGAGATTACCGACTTGGATACACTTTGTATTCTAGTCTTAACATTTACACGAAGTTGGGTAGAGCGGCATGTGAGCCGAGTCAAAGGTAGATCAATTCCCCTCACATACAATTTGATGGGAGATCACAGATCACCGGTAGCTAGACAGAGAAGACATGTTAATCAAACTCCAGAGCCAAGAGGAAAAGAACCAGTTCGACCTGAGCCTCTAAGAGTTGAGGAATCCCTGCATACACCATCCCGGGCACAATCTCCGAGTTTGCAGGAAGTGTCACTGTTTGCTGATTAGAGAGAAAGGTTGCATGTAGAGTAGGCAGTGCAAGTGGCAAGTCAGCCACCTCGCAGAGAATCAGTTGGCCAGAGCATCAACATGCCCCGAGAAGAAAATCAGCAAGAAATAGATGAAGGGACGGCCACTGATACTCAGTTTCAGCAGGAGATTGAGGCAGCTCTCGAGGATGATGCTACTTCAGATCAAGATGCCCAGAGCTCGGGAGATACTGAGCCAATTGATGATGATGAGCCCCGTCAGAACAGAGGCAGGGAGGATGTTCATGAGATTGAGGCTGAGGTTGAGCAGCCTTTTGTTATCTCAGGTATGCAGTAGGAGGTGCCAGAGTGGCTAAGGGGGAGGATGAGACATGATCCTGTGGACGAGACTGATCCTGCAACTGAGATGGAGGAATTGTTGCAAAGAATCAGCGCACCTCCGACAAAGAAGAAGGCCAGGAAATTCTCTAAGATCTCAACAGATGAGGATGGCTCTCGAACTTTGCATGTGGCAGTGCCTAGGGTGGAGTGTGATCGGGATGAGGCCGTTCCAGAAAACTATGTGATTACAACTATGGAACTTGGCCGCCCTACTAGAGCACAAGTGGTTGAGGAGTGCGATAATTCGTATAAGGCACTCAAGGATAGATTGCTCCATATCGAGAGCAAATATATTAATTAAAGGTAGAGCACAAAACACTAATTGGCTATGTGCAGCACTTGTCCCGTCTTTGTGGGCAAGAAAATCCAACAATTGAGCTTCCAGCTAAATTTTCCAGAGAGTCAATCAGTGGATTAGAAGATTTGAAAAGAAAGGCACAACAAGCAGACAAGTGGGTTGCCAACGTTCGTGTCGAAACAAAAAAATTTATGGAGGATCTTGCACGTGCCTATCGGCAAGCCTCCAATATTATGGCAAGAATGGATGTAGTCAACCACGCTTGGGGTGAAGCTCGTATCTATCAAACGAAAGTTGTTCTTCGTTTGGGAGCATTGATGCACACACCTCTACAGGTTTTGGTTGAGGGAGGTGTGATTCAGGAAGGAGATAGATATGACTTCACCGGGTGGTATTCTTCAATGGTCACAGGCCGGGGATTCTATGATGCATCACAGACAGATTCGGTCAGGGTCAGAAAGGCTATGACAAATATCTTTGATGGGGTCCTCAATACATTGGAGGCAATCTTTGCCAGGAGGTTGACTTCTGAAGAGGTGACTACAGATGGGTTGAAGAGCAGATTAACACCATTCTTTTTTGAGGTGAAGGCCTTTGTTCAGGACGACTTTGAGAACACCTCTACGTTCTCCAGTATTATTCAGAACACCCAGGACGCCCTTGTCGCCTGGAAGAAATCTTGTGCCCAGCATGGGCAAACAGTTACAGTATTAGAGTTTCAGTTGGATCACATTCCTATCATCTCGAATCAAGAAGTTGAGGCAGTATTGGCCAGATTCGTTAGGTTTGCAGCCAACGAAAAGGAGAAAGGAAACGCCCTCCTGGATGATGATCTTTTGGATGATGTGCATTGATTGTAAACAGTGGTTTCTGCAGGGGAGTGGAGAATCTCCAACGCATTCATTGCCCCACTCCTCTCAGTGGTGGTTTTTAGGGCTAGAACCCTAATTAGGGCTTAGGTGGCTCAATTTGGGCCTTCCATTGTATTTGAATCTAAGTCGTCCACTGGACTGGGCTTGATATAAAAGGGGTATCCCCCCTCATTTGTAATATATCAGATTAGAATCAGAGCTAGAGTCAGAGATAGATCAAAACTAGATAGAAGTTAGAGAGTAAACCTAGGAGTTAGCTTAGTTTGAAAAGGAAAAAAAAACTTTCCCTTTGAAGGTTTTTGTAAAAGGTTGTTGTGTAAGACTCTCATAATATAAGGATTCTCATTGATTGGTGACTCTTTCTTTCGTTGTGAGCAGTTGACGAGACATTTTTCGTCTTTCCAATTCAAGTAAAGTAGATTTCATTTATGCAAGTAGTTGTTAATTGTGGGGTGTGGCGTTTGGTTTGGACAAATCTTCGTTTATCCATACCACTAGCGGGCTTGCTGATGGTAAGTCTGCCCTACGTGGTCAACTGGAATATCAGTACCTAACTTTGATTGTGATTCGTGTGTTCACTTGCATCGTTGTGATGGGGTGCGTATGTTGAATCACAATTTGAATATCTTACTCATCCTTTGAAGATTGCACCAACTTTGTCAGAATTGTCCGAAAAGGGAGGCAAAACAAAGTCTAGTTTGAAGATTGTCGAAGTCAGTCCTTGCATTCCGCCTCTTTAGAAATAGATTGTAGAATTCCTACCCAAATCCCTTTTCAATTCAGTATTTTCTCGGTTAGTTTAGACATCAGAGCATCACAGTCAAAATCCTTCATCTGCTTCACTTAGTTGAACAATTACGTAAGTCCCCTTGGAATACCCGGCATATTCACATCAACCAACTAAGTCTATTCGCGATAAAAGGAACCTTGGAGTTGAACGCATGATCTTTCACGCAATCTTAGCATGCGGGATACTTTGATCAAGAGAGAATAGAGTGACTGTTGGACATTTTATTCTATGTTGGTGTTGTCATAAAACACACGTCAACACTACCAATCAGTGTTACAATATTAGCTCCTTAATTTTCCCAATCTAAAATATGCTTTCTGCTGTTACAATAAAATATGAAGTGACTGAATGGAAACACCTCCGGAATATGGCTAGATGATGAAACAAGTGACCCAACTCACATTAGTATTATTATACCTCATTAAGGCCTGTGATTGGGCGTTGGAAAGGGGCTCTTCTTCACTATTTGACCCAAGATGATTGCTGCTACAGGTATGCAGATAAGGTCTGAAGGTTACTGATGTTGAAAGAGGAGCATTTAAGTTACCTACAGAAGCAACTTCACTTCAGTCCTCCATTCACTAGTCACTTTACTTCTGGCAATGATGAAATCAAATGTGGTTATCAGACCTGATAACAGTCTATTCACACCCAGAATGGTGCTGGCTGCATAGGGGCGATTAGTCAAATAATTCTTAAAAAATTCTTTGTGCATTAAAACCTGATAATTATCACCTGGAAAATCTTTCACACACATAGACACATTTCTTAAGATGGTTTGCAATCTCACAAAACCCCTGAAAACTCTGATTAACACTTCCAATCACCTCTTGCAGTGGTACGACTTGAATAGGGGTGATTTGCTTTTAAAAAAATAAAATATTCTCTTTAAACCCCTGCAATCTTCCTCAATGTGGTCACCTAGCAAAGGGAATTCAATAGTAAAATACCCAAAATCGAATCTTTGCTCAATAGGTCAGCACAAGCAAATAATGGAAAATAGCTTGCTTGGTAAGGTGTATGGCTAGTTCATGTAATAGCTAAATATTAACCAAACAACTCCAAAACTCCTGAAACTCAATACCAAACTCACCAAAGGTTAATTTATTCAAAATACTTTGAATAACTTCATCACCGTAACCCAATCTGCAAAATTTTGTGAAAACAATGGTGTTTCCTCAGGTAGAATCACTCCTGACCGGCTAGGGATCGTCTTTCAGATCCGAAACCAGCAATTCAATGAGGGTTTCCATCCTCAATCAAACCTTGGTGAACTTCGTAGTTCATTCCAACAACATTTCGTTATGAGTGCAAATTCAAATGGGAAAAATGAGAGCCTAAACCCCATTATATAGAGTTTGGAGGGAGAATGGCCTATTTAAAAATTCAATTATTTTATTTTTCCCTCAAAGGCTCCTTTTTAATTTTAAATTTTTTTAAGTCCCCTTACACATTTCCCTAGGCGTCCAACTTGGGGAAAATAACTTTTAACTTTATAATATTTAACACTAAAGTAATATTTAAACATTACTTTATGCCTTGAGTGTAAATATTAAAGCATCTCCAACCACCTTACGAAAAACACCGATGAGGCATCCGAAACAAAAATTGACCACACCAAGAGGCTACTGATGACGAGGAAAGATGCCAAGTGCCAAAACGGGAATTTACTAAAAATAACAGTGTTCTCCAAGAAATGTGGAGAACAACCCAGATGGCCAAAAATACAATGAAGATCATCACCACCATCTTGAGGACCAACAAAACGCCAACACACCACTGGACGCTGAGAGAAACCACCATTGAGCTCTCTAAGAACCTTGGAACTCTCCCAGTTCACTTGGAAGCCTTTGGAAAACCTGGGAAACTAGTCAATGCTCACAGAACAACATGGCGTAAAAATGGGGATATTACAATAGAACCAACATAACGGAGTATTAAATATAAATTAAAATACCCTAGCAAAAAAATGTAAGTTGCCAATCTGGCCTTAGGAGGGGAATGTGTGTATAGACCTTGATACTAAATATTAAGCATCATGTGGTTCTTCATAATTAGATCACGTGAATAAGGGATGTGGCCATGCTAGTCTTACGAGGGGAACGTCTGTATAGGCCTTGATGCTAAATACCAAGCATCAGATGGCCTTCATAATCAGATTACAAGAAAACCAAAATTTTTGAAGGGGCATGAGAACTAAATCATGCTCTAAAGCTAAGAACTACAAGCAAACTAATATTCTAGGATATTTCTAAAGTATTTTATAAAAGTTCTTTTCTCAATCTGTAACTTCAAGATTGGGTATGTTGACATGAAGGGAAGCTAAACTAGGAACAAACTAGGTAGATGAAGGAAAGATTACTACTACTCAACATAAATGTATAAAGAAAAAATTACTTTATTTCCCAAGACTTAGAAATAGGTTTGTTTCATCTTGCAAAATAATGTTTTCAATATGGTATGTGAGGTGATTGATGTTTCCATTAAGCTTCTTTGAGCACAAGATACAAATGATAGCCCCTAATACCGGTCCAATTATGACATATTTCTGAGTGGGGTCATGGCTTCTAGTAGGTTTGTCTCCAACAAGAGAACTTTCACTTGTTGAGTTTGAATTTGATGCAGAGCTAGATGCCATTGTATACTAAGCTACAATATTAATAAAAACAAAAAAAATAGTGTTTAAGAAAAAACAACAATTTAAACATGTTTTTTTTTTTAATTTTTAAATTTTAATGTAAATGCATTTGAAAATTTGAAATGTAATATGGTAATTAAATAGCAATCATATTAACTAATTTGACAAAAATATATTGTTTTTAACATAGAACATAAACCTTCAATTTAGAAAAAAAACAATTTCATTCACATAAATTTATATAAATTAGAAAACAAGACATAAATTCAATTCAAAGCAATTAAATTTGTAAATTTTACATGACATAAAAAATTTAACATGCTCCAAGTATATTATGTTGGCACCCAACAGTATTACCAAAAGCAGGGGCCTTTTTATGGACAGCTTTGCATAAGGGTATACTGACAACAGACAAATTGATGTCCATTAGTATACAGGGCCCAAATAGATGTACTCTGTGCTACAAGGACTGTGAGTCAGTTAATCATCTTTTATTGGAATGCACATATGCAAAGAAGTGTTGGGATTGGATACAAGGTGTTCTTGGGTGGTCAGGTGTGAGACAAAAAGATCCGAGAGAATGGTTAAGCAGCTGGCTGAAGGGTAGAAAGGAAGATTTATGGTCAAACATATGAATCAATGCCCCATCAATGATCGTTTGGCACTTATGGAAAGAAAGAAGCAAAAGAATATTTGAAGAGAAAAGTATGGAAGCAGAAAGGTTAATTCAAAAAATTGAGGAAGGATTATGCGAATTGCTGAATGCAAAAACCAGAATCAAGTCAAGCACTAAGTTCACTAAGTGGGATGAGGAAATACAAAAGAAATGAGACAAATTGAAAAGACCTAAAGGACAATTGAAAAATAAAGCAAATACCAGGAAGGGGGTAGTATGGAAGTGCCTAGTACAAAACAAACTAAAACTTAATTTTGATGGATCTTCAAAAGAAAATCTAGGCCTTGCTAGGGCAGGATGTATTATTAGGGACAACAAGGGCACATGCAAATGGGCATTGTCCAAAAAAATAGGCAATGTAACTAATAATGAGGCAGAAATGGAAGCGTTGGCACTAGGATTATGGTTATGCAAAGAGAAAGGAATTGAACAAATAGAAGTGCAAGGTAATTCGCTACTATGCATACAAGCAATAAGGAAAAAAGACACACCTAACTGGAAATTGAAAGCTTGGGTCCAAAAAATATTGGAAATGTTGGAGCAATTTGAGGACTTTTCCCTAACTCATGTATACATAGAAGCTAATGGGGCAGCAAATCTATTGGCTAATTATGGTGTAAGACAGGACAGAGAAATCATTATAGAAGATAATCCTTGCAAATGGGAAGGTTTGGAAGATTTGATACTAAAGGATCAGCAGGATACTAATCAAAATGGCATCTAAGTTACTCTTTGAATAACACTAGGAAAACACTTATAAGGCCTCTCTGAAGATTCCCCAACCGTTATCAGAATTTATCCTATGGGATGGGGGAAGTTAACTGGCACATACACAAGATGAAGCAAACAAAACCAACTCATGATCACGGAAATATAGTGAACATATCTTGATCACAGTGATGTCCCTTGAACATGCACTCCCTTCTAACTAATGACGAGCTCATAAATTACTAGCCACAATACTAGAGTCTTTCAAGCCATAGGAAACAACATACACTTTAGGAAATGTGGATATGAATACACATGAATCTGCACCCTAGAAATAATATCTAGTAAACACTGGTGTCACTTGAATATGCAGTCCTATATTAGTTATTTGATTTCCTGGGACTGCCCTTTCACGATCAAATAATCTTGCCATAGGAAAAAACATAAACTTTAGGAAATGGCAATTAGGGTTAAACCAGACCTTTTGGTAGCACTCTTAAGAGTTTATTTAGAATCTTGTAGGAGGGATAGGGGAGTTAATTAGCACATTGTGAAAGTCTCAACTAGGGATTCATTCTTATGTGAATAGTAATACATTGAACATACCTTGAACACAGTGAACATACATTCCCTTATATACAATGAAAAGTAATACATTGATCATATCTAACTAATGGAGAGTTCAGAAAGTATGAGACACAATGATATTTATCTCCCTATTATTACCCTAACAAGATCAAATATCATAGGAAAAACTTAACTTGAGAAAAAACATAAAATTGAAAACATTTAAATGTGCATCCTAAAATTTGACATGGACTGGAGAAGCATGCATTTATCAAACATTAAGTCTTCACGACCATTTTTATAGATACCGGAATTTACATATTCACAAAATGGATACCATGTAAGACAAATGCAACATTTTACTTTAGCCAAAAACCAAAACACTTTAACCAGTCCACAAAATTCAAATTAAAACGGAATGTCGCTAATTGGGTCTGGAATTGAAAGTGCGTGAAAATAGGAAAACATTCAAACTTTCATAATGATAATTTGAACCCAAGATTCCAACTTTGAAACAAACTGAAGATATTTGTAATAACATATTTAGAGTCTTCATTATTTGTCTTAGAATTCAAAATATTTAACCCTAAACATTCAAGCTTGTGTCTGGAACCTAAGATAAACCTTTACGCGCCCTATATACAGAAGGGGCCTGCCATTGCCATTTTTTACTACTATTTTACTTTAGACTAAATCTATAACCTAGTAAACCCGTTGCTTTATATTAAACCAAGACAAAATTTGCAAGGTGTACCATTAAGGATCCTTCAGTCTGACTTTAATCTTCATCAAACTCAACAAAATTGGCAATCCACTAAAAATCTTCAACCGAACATAATGGTACAAGCGCTTCAAGAAATCATAGCCAACCTTAACTCTGAAGCGATGCATCCAATACTTGTTCTTTGAAAGATCCATGAGAAATGGCAGAAACTTGACATTAGGATCGTGATGGCTACCCAAATTCCTAGGTCGAGGAACCCCCTCACCCAAACGGGAGGCTCCGAGTACATCATCCAAACCCTCAAGCAAACTTGCATCAAAAATATCTCTGGTAAGGGCAGTAACCATCTCCTTGGACACCCTAAGATCTAAAAGGGATGCTATAAATTAGGAAGGGATGTCAAAATTCACTCGATATCGCTCCCTTGAAACTAAGAACCCCTTCCCCAAGATTAAACGAACAACCTTTAGGGTCAAATGATCATTCTCCACTAAAACATTTTGCATGCACTGGTACCTTCAAATCATTATCCAGCAAGATGGAGAGAATAATGGAACACAAATGCATTAAACTTTGAAGAGCCATGAGAAGCAAAATGCACAATGAGCTGATCGAGGCACACTTCTAGTGTCAACTCAAAATCATAACTAAGAGAGCCGACAGGCGAAGGAGTTGGATTAAAAGCCAAGTAAAGCAAGGCAGAGATAATATCAAGGATACTTGGCCAAAGCGAAACATCTAATCATTGCCAACCTATGTGCAATTTCTTGGAAATGCAAACAAATGTTAATGTAATAATTTGGTGAATAACCTAAGTGTTATTACGCATGAGTTCCAAATTTTTTTGGTGTTACCCCCTAGGTAACAACTTACCTTATAAAAAATAAATAAAAATTTAACATGCTAGAAATATTTTATGCTTGTGTAAATCCAAAATTCCACAAAAAATTGCTCTTTGAATCCCTTGGAAAATCCTTCCAATTTACCTTAGGCAAATAGGGTTTACAAAGCCAAAAAATCACCTTTTTTAGTATTATTTCACATTTTTACTACATCCACATATCATCCCTACGTGGCGTGAGTTTTTAGCATGGACTCATAGAGTACTCGTCACTTGACTCGCTAAAACTCACCTACAACTTGCCATGAAAACTTAGTGAGTTTACCTTGAAATTTTTTGGCTCGGTAAAAACTCATGAGTACTCAATGACTGATTGAGTTCTTAAACTATGTTTTAAACTACTAAAATCCTCTGTTACTAGGTTCTTCTCTTTTTCCCCCGTACTTGTGTGGGTACGGTTGTAGTCCTGGTTGTTTGTTGATTCTTCTCTGGGTTCTCCCAGGGTCCTTCCTAGGTTCCCTGTGGGTCCTTCACAGGGTGCCCGGGAAGGACCCTGGGCGAACCTGGGCTGAACCTAGCAAAATCCAAGGGGACCCAAGGGTTCCCCCAAAAAAAAACAAAAAAAAAGTAAATTTTTAAAACATTTTTTATGTAAGTTAACAAGAAAAGGTAGGTAATTGGTGCAGTAACAAGAAATGCAAGCTTTTTGGAGACATTGGGTATGTTTTACTGTTAAATGTATATGCATATGTATGTATATGTGTATGTATATGTGTATGTATATATGCATATGTATGTATTTATGTTATATGTGTATGTATATATACATACATGATATATACATAAATAGGTAGGTAATTGGTGCAGTAATAGGAAATACCATCTTTTTGGAGACATTGGGTATGGTTTGTTGTTAAATGTATATGCATATGTATGTATATATGTTATATGTGTATATATATATACATACATACATAAACAATTAGGTAATTGGTGCAATAACAGGAAATGCTAGCATTTTGGAGACATTGGGTATGGTTTGCTATTAAATGTATATGCATATGTATGTATTTATGTATGTATATGTGTATGTATATATGTATATGTATTTATGTGTAATGTCCCCTTTTTCACGTGCATCAGAGTTGGGGGATTAGCCTATTTTCCTGACCCTCGTAGGCTAATAGTTCTGGATAGAGGGTTTCTTAGACGGGCACTTGGTCGTCAAACTTCAGTGTTGATCTCTGGAGCATGGTGGCAGGGTAAATTGTGGCGTTTGGCATGATACTGGTGCTTAATCTAATGATATTCACCTTTTATTTCACCATCCTCGGCCTAGGGACCATGTGTTTTAATATGAAGGGGTCACTTTCTATTTTTAAGTTACTATTCATTACTAAAGTGAAAAATGTTATAACTTAAGTGAATAGTGTTCACTTTAATGAATAGTGTTTCCTTTGTAAATTTATAAAAGGCAAGAGAGAAATTTGAATTGCTTCATGGATGAATGATTTAGCTTGTTGAAAACTTGGGAGTGAAGCTTGGAGGAAGAAGGAAGCTACGGTTTCCTGATTTCTTGCAGTGGGTGAACCTGGTGGGGCTCTGTTCTTCGAATTTGAGCTACTTGATGGTGTGAAACACCACCTTAAAGTTGCTGGTCAGATTTTGGTTGCTTCAGTTGGAGACCTGTGTTGCTGTTTGCAGGTTATTCGAGCCATTTTTCAAAGGGGTTTGGACTGCCATAGACTCCTTTCACCTTTGCACGAGAGCTGTTCGCTTGTGGAGCATTTTGGGACTGTTTTTTGGAAGCTACAGCCAGCTGCGTTTTCTTGAGGGTTTGTAACAGCAAAAGGAAATAAAACGCCTTTCTTTGGTGGCTGCATTCTTTCCAAAAAGGGGCGCCTTTGACTTAGAAAGCTTGCCATGCGAAGTTTTGGTGGGAGAAGCTCGTCTATCAAGAGAAATCAGCATTTCTTTGGGCGCGGGTACTGTAGCAAGTCACTATTCACAGTGAAGTTTGGCTGTAAGTTAAAATGCAGTCTAAGATATTGTTAGTTTGAAATCTGATGTAAGTCATATGTTGTAAGTTCGTTATTATGTAATGAAGAAACTATATTTAGACATTGAAATGAGCAATGTACTCAAGTTATTCCATTAGCTTAGTTTATTTGAAGCTTTCATGGTATGCATATGCTCTTTATGTATCATTCTAGTATTTCTAGCAAACAAACTCAGAAGCACAAAAAGAGAAATTAAACCAAAACAAAATCAAACCTACGAAACTCAAGTGAAAAACAGATCAGCAGAGTGTTGGAACATCACATTATGTATGTATATATGTTATATGTGTATGTATATATACATACATGATACATACATACATACACATACATACATATATATATATATATATATATTTTCGTACTTGTACCCAAGGAAAAAAAATTGCCATATCGCTGTAGCCGTACCCCCTATCTGCATCTGTACCCAAACCAGTAACTTAGCTAAAATCTAAACAACAAACAATTTTACTATTTATGCATATTGTACAATTTTATCATTTGGGGTTTTGCATAAAAATGAAATACTTGAAAATAAATTAGACCTTTTTTTTAATCTTAGAGGTTAGATCACAAAACTTGAAAAGTTATTTATCTCACCATGAGGATTTTTTATTATGCAACTAAACAATAACATGAGTTGAAAATAAATGGTTTCCATTGGTTAAAACAGAGACCGACAAATTGACAACAACATGATTGATTAAACACAAGAAACATTCTACTAACAATATGAAACCTAGTGCAAGATTTGAAGGCAGTCATTCCTTAAAAGCATGCAAAACTACTTATAATCTAATGTACCTAGCTGAAAATTTTGTAAAATATGTGATTTCTCTGATTTGTGCAATGCTGAAATTAAACATATATGGGATATAGACAGCGAATTCCACTTCAATAATTGCTGATCAACATCCATTAACAACAAGAATATGTAAACCCTAATACATCAAACAACATGGATATAGCAATAGATCTGGCAATAGAAAATGCTGATATAATGTGACAGTAGACACAACTAGCAGATATACTTGTATAACAACAGAAAATTATGAGATATTTACGTATCCAATGTTATAATTGAAATTGCAACAGTGAAGGTATAGTAGAAACCCTCAATTATCAATAACTGATCACAAAGTACAACAAATAGGAATGTATGACAGCAGAAAAATAACTGATTACGGCCAATATCAATATCCAGGTACTCAGATAATTTTCTGCATAAATATCAATATTAATGATGGTAAAGTGTTACAAGTTCAACTTACACATGTAGTGATTGGAACCTTGTTACATGGTACAATTGTACAACTGTCTAAGGCAAAAAATATTAAAGGTTCAACAATATGCAAGTTGGTACAGCACCAAAGATGTGGTACGGTTGCTGCTAGCAATGATACGGTGGTTGGAAAACCTAATTGTAGCCAATAAAAAGGGCTGCACAGCAGCAAAGATGCCCTCAAAATTCTTTAACAATTACCAATGATAAAATGCCACTTGATTTACTTGCAAGTATTGTTTGATCTGGACCTTCACAATTGAAATCTGCAAATAAATCTCAATAATCAGTGCAAATGTGATCCTTCGATGGAATTACCTTATATAGACAAGAGGGTTTTTGTCTTGCAATGCAATAATAGAATCCAAGGGGGTTTTCATTTTCAAGTTCTCAATCTTTGAAAAAAAGAATTGATAACAACAACAAAAAAATAATGTAAATGACCAATTTACCCTCCTTTTATAGATTTCTTTTGGGCCCTCAATTTGAATTTTCTTTTTTCCTTCTGAAGTGTTTAAAAACATTTTTTCTTTTTTCCCTCCGAAGTGTTTATAAACACTTTAATATATATATATATATATAAGTTGTCCTTTTTAAAATAGAGTGACCAGGTCCAACTTAAAATATTATTAGATTTTTCCTTAATAAAATTATTCTGAAAAGGGGACATGGCATATAAGAAGTGAAAACAAGTGTTAAGAAAAGTTGAACCGGAATCTTCTCTGATGTCCCCATCATAAAGGGGCATCTGAGATAAGTACACTCTTAATATATTTATATTTTTAGATATACAATAATATGTTAATAATATACACATTCGGATAGAATACTCATATACAAGAAGGTAATTTAGAATATCATTATTATGATAGTCAAGTATAAAGAAATACAATTAAAATATCATTATAATTATAATTATCACCGATAACATTATAATTATAATATTAAAATATAAAATTATCGAATATTAAATTATAAACATTAATAATTATAAATAGTAAAAATACAAAATAAGTATTAACAATTTAAATACCATTATAATACTTATCTTCTAAAAGATATAAAAAAAAGGAAAGAAGAAAAACTAATATAAAAATAACAATAATAAATAAAATAAATATAATTAAAGACAATGTAAAATATTATTGTTATTATAACTGTTAAATATCATTATCAAATCAGATATTAATACATCTGATTATGAGCATCGTTTAAATAAAGGCTTCATGCACAAAAGGCAGCGATGGAAATTTATTAATAGTTTTGACTATGGTTAAGTATTAAAGGCAGTGATTCCATTCAAAGTTTAATGTATGGACAGCAATTGATAAAAGGCAGCAATTTAAGATTAATATAAACAAACAAGCGATTAGTCTTAAAAGACACGTCTCTTTCAAGGGAGATATCTATTCCAAAAGCTATGTCTCTTCACTTGATATGGGAATATAAAAAGAGGAAGGAGGAAAACAATAGGGAGAAAAAAGAAGAAAGAAAAGGCAGTTTGCTTATTTCGTGGCATCAGATAAAAATGAAAGGCACTGAGAAATAAATAACAGAATTGAATAAAGGGAAGATATCCTCCCAAAAATCTGATCACTGTTGGCTGGGGAAATAAGAGAATTCTGCAGATCGAAGGTGTAAGTATTATCATCTGTGAATAAAGGTTGGTAATTACTTATATAATTGGAAGGTAAGAATAGTGGATATCAAATATATTATTAATTTAAAAATATATTTAAATATATTATGATTTATGAATACATTTAAATATATCATGAGAGATAAATATATTTAGAAATTGGATGACATGTTAATTATTGATAATTGTATATTTAGATATATATATATATTGTGGTGATTAACAAATACAATGCACACATAATAATAATATATATATATTATTTATGATTATCCAATAATGATGCTTGCAGCAATTATTAAGTCTTATAAGTAATTATGATCTTTTAAATAATTATGGATAGTAGATTCTTATCCGCTTGATCAACACTAACAATAACTTCTAAGTGTTAAGACTAGATCGATTGGGAATGAAGGACTTCAATCAAGGTTTCAATTAGTTGAAAAGTACTCGCTAACTCATTTATCAATTGGAACTTAAAGATTTCAGGGAAATTTAGGGCATTCCCAAGAGGGGACATTACATCTTCTTATCATTGACTTATCAAATCTCACAACAAAGCATAATAAACTGACTTGAAATTTTGAATGGAAACTTTTGTAGCATAAGTCTCTTATAAATACTCATTAAAATTTATGTGTTAAAAGCACTTATTTATAGTTTCTCAAAAAAACCTTTTAGGGATAAATTAGTAATATAATATTCCCAATACAAGCACTCCTTTAAAGCAATTTAGTCCCTATATGCAAAAATTAGGAAATAAAGCTACTTAAAAACAACAATTCTAAAATAATTTAGAAAAATACAATTAGCTTAAAATAGGTTCTCATCTTTGCTAAAAAACGCATAGATCAAAAAAGAAAAATAGAAACAGTTATAAATAACTATTTTGCATCATCATCTAACTCAGTATTTAAATTTGAAACATTTGAATGATCCTAACTATTTTGCATCATCATCTAACTCAGTATTTGAATTTGAAACATTTGAATGATTCAACTTTATCCAAAAAATCATCAATTTAAACAATTGAAGGATTCCATGTTGAGTCTTCTTTATCCAAGTATAGCAAAACAAAACTTCTACTCTCCATAAACAATATCTGAATTCACGCAACAGTTTGTATGCTGCAATTCTAACTACAATCATTATTAGATCATCCATATTGCTGATGTTGAAGGCTGATCCTATCAACTGAGTCATAATTAGCTTCTCAAAATTATTTTTCACTGCATCTTGGTTATCTTCACTAAATGTGAATGGAAGAGGAGTGTAGAAATATAGATATCTTTCTCAGCAATTTGCAGCTTCTCTATGTTCTCCTTACCAATTTTGGAAGTGGTTTCTTGCAACTCAAATAGCACTTGGCAACTACCTATCCACTTAGGAATATAACTTTCAGGATTAGCTATTGCTTTCAATCTTATTAATTCCTCCACTCCCCAAAACTCCATTGGCTCCAAGCTAGTTGAAATGCTGCTACATGATGAAATACTTGCAGTCATGGAACATTCTAACTCAATAGATTGCCAAATAGAATCTCAGATCTCCCCTAGAAAAATGAATAAATCATCAATTGTTCTTGGACCATCTTCACAAAGATTCCCATTCTTCCATGTGACACCAATTCATCAAGTTGTTGTTTTGGGGGTCCTTAATCTAGTCTCAGTGGTGAACTATTTCTTGGCTCTGATATTGGATTCACAAAATGAGCAATGTGTACTCTCAATTCCCTATTTTCTGCCTTTAACTTTGTTTTCACTTCATCTTTTCTAACATTTCCTTACCATTCGTGGTAGAAAAGTGATATTCCTCTCCTACTTATAGGTCCTAGGTTGGCCTCTTAAAACTGGAAATCAACAACCTGCACATATTCGACATTTTTATTTGTGGGAGGAATGGTGGTTTCGGCAGTAATCTGCCCTTCCTCGTTCTTCTTTAATTTTTTTTGTCTTTTCCTTTGTAATTAGGGTGGAAACCACCCTCACATTAAGTGGTGGTGCTATCACTATCCTTCTCTTCCTGTTATAAGTTTCTTGAATCCATTCTTCATTACTTGTACTTGGCCCAGAACTTCTACCTCCATAGCTATAATTTCCTTGTTAGGCTGAACCATCGGAGTAGGAGATGTATGAAGAGGAGACTTGGCAACTTCAAAAACCAAAGCTAATTATGTGAATGAGTGAAGGAGACTTCACCTTATTTTTAGTAACTAATTTCAACTTTTCAGGCCTAGAAATCTCCTCAACCTCACTTTACACTCTCATCTTTCTTTTTTGATTTTCAACACTATCAGCTGAATCTCGCATAATGGGAACCGTATCTATTCAGTCTTGACCTTTTTCTGTGTGGCTCTATTCCTACCTATTCTGTTAACTTCCCTTCCAGGAATCCTCTAGATCTATCCATCACTGTCTTATTTATCCAATCTTTGGCAATGCCATCAACCAATCAACTGGAGATAATGTTTGGATATTTCCCCTTGACTGAACAAATCTTGGAGATAGGAAATATTCGCTTAAATCAACCAATTCGTTTGGCACTTACTCATGTGGGAATTTTCTTGGCTAATCTAAAGTCATTTTACTGTCTTTGTCTACAAGCTGCAATTTGAATGTTGATTCAAGGGTTTCAGCATCTAAGCTGCAAATTACTCTATTGATAGAAGATATAATCCTCCTAGTGCTAGGCTCTTAATGGCAGACACATACTATCTCTAATTTCAGAGATAGAATTGTGACAGGAAAAGAGGCAGCTTGCAAGAGTCCACTTTCTACTAGTTTGACAGCTAAATTGCTTCTTGCTCTGACTCTTTTGTCCATCTTCAAATCTAGTATATTCATATGATACAGCATCGTATCCTGAACATGGTATGAACTGTTTAATAAGAGTGTTTTAGGATCCAAGATATTTTCATGCAATTCCATCTTCGAAAGGGTCTTCTTCTTGCTGTTTGAGATTTGAAATATATGAAAACTTGAGAGAGTAACCTTGCTGTAACTGACAAAACAGCACTTTGAAAACAGATATTTGGTATAACAGCAGGAATAAATGCAATAATTTTGAAAGGTAAGCTGGTATTTGTGTTTAAATCTTCTTCGCTATGCTGCAAATTTCACAAATAACCTTGGTGCCTAAAAGCAAACCTTTACCTGCAAATTCAAGGAGAGACAAGAGCTTTCTGCTAAACACAGCAGAAGTATGAATTGCAGTGTGATTTTGAATAAGAAGAAACATGTTTAAATAGACCATAAAAGCTTTAATCTCTGCTTTATTTCTAATATAAGCTGACTAGATAAGATGGTGCCATCTTTTTGAGTGTTTATTGCTTTAAAACTTCAAGCTAGGCATTTGAATGTAACTTGGCTGACTTGCTTTCCTTAGTCGTGTTTTTAAGGTGGCTTTGCCACTTAAAAGATGTGATTTCTTCTTTCATTTTATTCAATTGTTTTGTTTTTTCCGTCCATTTGTCATCTCATTGATGTGCTTTTCTCATGGTGAAGCCACTTGAAAGTTGCTACTTTCTTCATATTTTTAAGTTATTCCTTTCCATGATGGAGCGCTTAGAGGTTTATCATCCTTAGGCATGATTCAGTGTTGGTGGAGCCACTTGAAAAGTGCAACGTCCTTTGACAATTATTAAACACTTCAAACTTTGTGTGCATCCTCCCATCTTTGCACTTCTTACTCATGCCATTTGAATGGAGGGCTAGAGGATTCATTAGTCATTTCCCAACCTTGTTCTCAGATTCAAGCATTCTTCACTATAATATCTTAGCTTCATCTTGGAAACTATCAACCCTTTAAAAATTGATTAATATTTGTTTGCCATTCCACATTTGTGATCAATCTAGAAGCACTACTAGTAGTCAAACTAGGCCAAAACTTGACGACTTGGCAAATTGATATTGTAATGTTTTGTGTTTATCCCAAATTTATAATGACAATTGGTAATCTTTGAAAAGTGAGTGATTAAAGGAAAAATCAACCTTGACTAAGTGTCTCCTTGTGCATAGTATGCATTTCTGGATGTGTTGTTAATTAGTTAGCCAATCAGAAGACTGTAAAATCTTCACAAAGCTTTTGTGAAGTATCTTTTTTATGTATGGATATATTCAAGTATTAATAAGTAGACTTATCTGATACTCTGCAACTATCTGTTATTTCCTTGAATGTATGTGCATTGTGCAGAACCTAGTTTGCATTTGCATTTTGGAAAATATATTCTTTTGTGACACCTTCATTAAGGTGCCACCATTGGTTGCTGTTATTACATTTTTTGTATGAAGTCAACGAATTTATTGTCCAATTGGATAGAGGCACTGATTTGTTGTTGGCTCCATCTCCCCATCATCCTAATACACTCAAAACAACTTAATATAAACATCTTTTCAACTTAATGTGTGATAGTGTGTTCCAACTGCCACATCTGAATGTATATGGAAGCATAAGGAGTTATCATAAAACACATTCATGTGGCAGATTATCTGTTTTAATAAGGTGGTTGACCTTGAATATTGCAAATCAGCATAAAGGCACAAAGTGACAACTGAAATAGAGGTGCATTGTGTAATGGGTATAATTTGTATCAGGGTAAGTGTTTAGTTTCTATGGTATTATCTATTTCAGTACCTTAGAGAAGCCTTCCTTGGTTTAGGACAGTCAGAAGTGAAGGAGCTTTTACCCACCTCAATATTTGGTCCAAAGTTTACCTACCTGATCAAAGGTTGAAGGCTTTGCCTTGAGTTTGACACCCCTGACACTTAGGAAGAGGCTTACCTTTAGGGATTTGGGACTGACAATTTTGATCAACACACCTCTGACATATTTTACAAAATTGTTAGGTGAAATGTCTGACATGTTGAATTCATCAGAAGAATTTGGCATGTGTTGTATCAAGTTGACAAGTTTGTCATGTGTTGAATTTTTCATGTCTATGTATTTGATGATTATGTAACGTGCAGAATTTATCTGATAAGGTGATTTCTCAGAGTTGGAAAGGTCCTTGAGGGTTTCATCCATACTCAAAGCCTCCATCAATTTTCTATATTTCTCTGCAGTGCATCGTTCTTTCCCTCATATTTGAACATTTGGCCTTTGTCTTTGGAAGGATGTGTGAGTTACTGTGTATTGTTTGAGTGTTTTTATGGTAATGTAAAGTTATAAACCATAGAACTGAAATGCAATTGAATTCAATTATTTCTGTCCATCCGTTTTGGATCATAAGTCCCCAGTAGTGAGGCTTTTGGCCTCTAAAATTTCATGTACATTGAGAAGATGGGGAAGTTCTGTATGTTCTATGAGACTTACATTTTTCCTTACTTTCCATGGAATTTAATCTGATTTTATTTTCAATGGTGTCTTAACTGGCTGACGGTTCTCTTCTTGAAGATGCCCAATGCTTGAGTGCTTATCTTGCTAGTGCCATACTATGCTTCACTTGCGCGTATTGAGCAATTGCTTCAACTTGTTTCTTTTCCTTGAAGTCTTCTTTGCCCAGGTGGTGCCCATGACATTTTCTACATGGATTTTCCCTTGCTTATGCTTGCCAGCTGATTTTCTTACAATTGAGAGCTTGCATCATTTGGGAAACTACTTTGATTAGTCTCTGTCATAATTTGTTCTTTCTTACAGCAACAAATTCTAATTGTAGGAAAGAACCAAAACAATTCAAGTTCTAACAAACAAATATGTATTGGAGTACCTTTCATAAGAATGTAGTATACATGCCAAGCTTCAATACCGATTCTCTTACTTTTCCAATATTTTATTACGCACCCATTAATTAAGTCAGCAATTACGTTTGCAACTTTAGTGCTTTCCCACCTTTTTTTTGCCAGTCATCATGACCCTTCTCTTGCAATAGGCATTTCGTTGGTTGTGGATGTCAAACACCGCTTAATACTACTGTCATACCCAAATTAACTTTTAAAACCCATTTTATAATCATTTCCTTGTCTATTCCAGGTGTACATGTGCATACAACCGCCAGTATGGGCATCATAACTAACCCTTAACTACCTGCAAACCTAATTTGTATAAATTTAAAATTTTAATTGAATTTAGTCAAATTAATTTAATTATAAGAAGATAACGTAATGCTACTTTAGTTTTTAGCAGAAATTAAATAATTGAAAATTTAGTATTTGGTTACAACAAAATAAAATAATGGTTCAGTGGTTTTAACTTTTAAGCAGCAATAAAATGTTTTAAAGTAAAACTTCATTAATTTCCTGATAAGTGATGGCCAATGGTTGATTGCCATATATACCTTCAAAGGTTTTACACTTGAAATGAGCGAACAAAATGTAGTTTAACTTAATTTCATTAAAAAACGTTTAACTAAGGTCTAGTTAGAGATGACTGAGCCTTGTCAGCTAATCAGAAAAAGTTAAATTATGGAAAACTAGAGTGACTTAGAATGACCGATTCCAGATATTTAGAGTTGAATTATGTAGTCCAGACATTGATATATTTGTTTCAGTTCACAACATAATTGCTGATATAAAGGTTTGGTTAATTGTAGGTGGTTGAAATTGTAGGATTCATGGATTGTCGACCAGAGATACCTGAAGGATTAGATCTGAAATTGGCTGCACTTATTTGTGATTGTTGGCACAGGTGATTTGTGCTTAGTAATACTTCTTGCATTGAATATTTGTTCTTATTTTAGGTAAATAAATTTATATGTATTTTTGAGATAGTTCATACAAGTTACTCATGATTTCATTATGTACTATTTTTATGCATAGTGACTTTTCACAACGGCCATCTTTTGAAAGTATAGTACAGAGGATGGTGGAATTGATAAGGTTGCAAAACGCATCAAGAAAGTGTAATACAAAGGATAGTAGAATTGGTAAGGTTGAAACACACATTGGTGACTAGTTCTTTTCAGAAATTAACTGATCAAGGTAATTCATTTGGACCACCTCTGTTCTTATATAGTCCAAGTTCATTTAGGAACACAATGCTTTTATGCTATTGACATGTAAAAACTTATTTGATTAATTAGTTCATAGTATACATACATATGATATAAAATCTCTCTTTTAGAAGTGTGTAATGTCAACTGAGGCTATCTAAGTTGTTTGATTTGTTCATGTGCAGAAATGCTATTGCGAAAGAAACACATTCCAAGGAATGATGGAAATAACAGATGTGTAATTGTGCACATTGCGAAAGAAACGCATTCCATGGAATGATGGAAATAACAGAGGTGTACATTAAATCAGAGAGGAATATAAGTAAACATAGGTCAATATTATGGACTTACAATTGGAATGTTATATTTAATATTCATTAATGTCTCTTTAAGCATCTAAATGTAGATTTTTATATTATATTTATTATTAATTGAAACCATGATAAGAATAACTCACGGAGAACACTTGCATAAATATGTATAGAACTCTATATTATTGATATACATGATTTTATGCAGATCATTTTTCTGTTAATTGTTGTTACAAACAGATTATTGAACAGCACCTTCATTTCTTGTTAAGTCTAACTTGGGAAAGAATGTCTACAATCTAATGTTAAATGAGAGCACTAGGTGTTTACTTTAAGTTCTCTTCTGGTATATAGAGTGTCATATTAAGTTGACGTATGTGCATATATATATATCCTCAGTTTACTTATACTATTAGAGTTTGTATATAAGAATCTTGAAACCACAATGTTACTTTATTCTGTGTGTTAGAAGTGTTGGCTTTTATGTAGAAATAAAAATAATGGTAGATAAAATTCTGATGTATGATTTTTTTTCATTTGAATTGAACATTGCTTGTGTTTTGCCATGGCATATTATTTCATATTTTAATAATTTTTCTATGTAAAATATAATTTTATAACAAAGTTCAAATTTATTAATTTTGTAAAAATAGTTAACATAAAATGTTGGAAATGATGTCATTAATGTCAAAGCGAATGAACAAAATTGTTGTCATTGATGTCAAAGGTGTATGGATGAGATTAGTAACAAGATGGGATTTCTATTGATATCAAAGAAGTAAAAGACAAGGTTGGAAGTGATGATGAGTGATGCTGAAGTAGTAGATGTTGTGTCAAAAATGGAATGAAAGCTAGTGAGATAGACAGTGCAAAAGCAAAAGAGGTTGAAGACATTATTAATACAAATAATGAATTGAAAAGTGAGGAAGAAGATGATTCAAAATTCTATGAAGAGGATAAAGTAAATAATGATGTTTCTATGATGATAAAGGAAATCATAGATGATAAATTTTGATTGTAGTTGAAAGAGAGTCAAAATATTGTCTGATTTGTTATTATGACAGCATTGGGTTTGTATGGCCGACTTGTTATTAATTAATTGTAGGTCGACTCCTTTCTAAGATTTGGAGGATGAAATTGGATTACATTCAGTTTTATTAATAAGGGAAGTAAAGTCAATTTAATTATCTCATTGGCTGACTATGTAAGAGAAACAAAAATGATATATGGGCTGACTTTATGAAGACAAAGGCAGCAATTAATTTTGTAAAGATGGTGGACTCCTTTATGGACATGGAAATAAATTAAAGTTTGTTTTGTTTTAAAAAATCAATCACCTTTAAAGTGCTATTATTTGATTTTACATATGTGCTAATTTTGATTAAATCTTGAAGTGATTAAATAAATTTTAAAAGGTAAAAGAACATTGTTATATTGGTTCCCCCATTTTCCCCCCTCCCAGTCTAATTGTGTACTCATTAGACTTTAATTCTAACTATGTATTCATTAGACTTTAAATTCTCATCTGATATATATAATGTCATATTAAGTTGATGTATGTGTTGGAATGATAAACTATATTATATCCTTAGTTTACTTATACTATTAGAGTTTGTATATAAGAATCTTGAAACCACAATGTTACTTTGTGTTGTGTGTTGAAGAGTTGCTAGACAACAATTGGTTTTTATTTTAAAATAAAAATAATGGTAGATAAAATTTTGATGTATGAATTTTTATCATTTGAATTGAACATTGCTTGTGTTTTGTCATGACATATTATTTCATAATTTATTAATTATTTTGTGTAAAATATAATTTTTATAACAAAGTTGAAATTTATTAATTTTGTAAAAATAATTAGCATAAAATACAAGGATCTGGAGAATGTCAAATGGGTTATTTTTTTCCCTTGAAAACCTCAATAAGCAACTCAGTTTTAAACATGATACAAAATAAGATATAAATACTATTGTAATAAAATCTATCAAATAGAATATTATTGTCAAATTGTTATAATAATTTTTTTAGCATTATGAAATTTCAAGCTTATAGACATATGGAAGTTCCAAAGAGATAACTATGCTTAACAACCATAATTCCATTCTAGATGATCATCAACATGCTTGATTTGAAGATCTTTCCATAAACTTATATCACCACATTGAAAGACATTTATGTATCAAGGAGAAATTTTCTAGGTTAGTTGCAAATAGCATAATAACTTAACCCCAATCAACAATAGAGAACAATAAAAGCAAGAAGCATAAAAATATTGAAATAATATCACTTGGTCTTCAAGCCTCCATTGATTGACCTCCATTGGCCTTCTCCATCTTGCTACAAATTGTATGATTGCCCTCAAATTTAAGTGCAACTATAACCTATGCCTAAGACAAGCAAGACACTAAAGTATTGTATGCTCAATTACTCAAAGCTCTCAAGCATGCTATGTTGTATTGTTGAAAATAAGTCTGTGTGTAAAATGACTTGAGAGAAAACCTTTTAAAGAATGCCAATTTGAGAATGGATGGCCAGGATTAGAAGTTTACAAAAACCTAAGATCAAAGGCCAGGATTCAATGTGATGAGGAGCATTAGGGTTAGGGCAACATTAGATCAAAGTTAGGGCAAGATTTGAAATGAAGGATTGAGATTTAATTGGAGATAATCAAATCAATGGTGGAGAAAAAGATGTAGTTGGAAAATCAAATAATAATAGAATTTTTTTAATTTTTATAGAGGAAAGTTGACTTTTGGAATCAAATAATGGTTTAATTCATAAATGGGAATAAGACAAAAGACAATAAATAATTATTTTAATTATTTACTTGGTGGGATGAAAAGTGGGTTAAATTAATTTTATTTAATTGAAGGATAAATGGTAATGTTATTAAATAATTAATGGTAATTATTTAATTGTAGGTGAAAATGAAAAACAAGTAATTTATTTAATTATTGGAGAGAATAAGGATTAATTAGTGACGTATTTAAATAAATAAATTTAATTTATTTATTTAAATAATCATGGAGGAATAATTAGAAATTATGACATTAGGACATAATCAAATGATTTAATTATGTGAGGAGGACGTTTGACATAGAAAAATGCAACTCAGGGCCTAGGTCATTTTTATGTGTCTACAATTTCTAGTCACCATCAATTTAGGAACTACCTTACAATTATAAGTATTCTCATTTTTACTTAGTTGGATGATTGTCATGGTGCTGAAAATTTTCATTTTAAAAATTATTATCCTCAGGGAGTGCCAAGTTCTATTGCCAATTGGATCTAGGGTTTAGATTATAGTCCCTTTAGCCCTTATCAAGTCTCCTGAATTTATTAATATTTTTTATGTCATTTTTCAAATAAGTCTTGAATTTATTAATATTTTTTTATGTCATTTTTCACATGCCTTTTAAGGAGATTTGAATTCTTTGCATTCTTCAAAGGTGTCAAATTATCCAAGGGGTTGAGCTTAATTGGTTAAAACATTGAGTTCTCATTATGAAGACTCAAGTTCAAATCCCAAAGGGACATTTAATATGGAATTCTAAGTTGTGACTCTTGGTCTTCCATAGTTTTTTATTAGGTAAGCAGGGTTTTGAAAGGGTCCTGACCCTTGTACAAGAAAAAGATGTGTCAAGAAGCTCTACCAACAACTAGCAACAAAAAACAATAGACATCAGAAGGAACAACAAGACAAATAGGCCAACAAGCCCACCAAAATCATGGTGGTTTAAAAAATTGTTCCAAAGAACTTTGTTTTATCTCAAAACAAGGATCCTTCTCCCCCAAACTATTTTTTTTTGGGGGAAGAGGAGGGCATATAATCACTTGAAGAACCTTCCCCCATCCTCAAAGCAATAGACGAGGGGTCCAACAATAAATAATCCGATGGGGGAAACTCTTTACGATCAACTTTCAGAACTTCCTGACAAATAGGAGGAAAAGAGTCCTCCTTAGCAG
This sequence comes from Sequoiadendron giganteum, assembly GCA_007115665.2. Taxonomy (NCBI): domain Eukaryota; kingdom Viridiplantae; phylum Streptophyta; class Pinopsida; order Cupressales; family Cupressaceae; genus Sequoiadendron; species Sequoiadendron giganteum. The sequence continues at coordinate 113,763,915 of CM021110.1, forward strand.
CTTGTTGATTTTCTATCTTGTTCCAACTGGGAGTAAAAGAGTCCTCCTTAGCATCTTGTTGATTGTCTTTCTTCTTCTAAACAAAGTGTTGTTTCTTATACTTAAGACAAGTAGTGGAAGAATGACCCACTTTACCACAAGAAAGGCAGATTACAGGGGAGTCTTGAAAGTCTTACTTCTAAATCCAAACACCAAATTTAGAGGACAAGGTAACCTAAGTGGGCAATTGTTGATTTTTTCCATAAACACGCAAAATCTGGCATATAACAACCGCTTCCCTAATTTCATGATCTTATTAGTAGCACAGTATTGCCCAATAGAGTTAGCAATATTAGAGATGAAAATATTTTCATTCCAAAATTCCAAGGGAAGCCCATGTAGATGAACCCGAATAGGAAACTTGAAAGAATCATTCCAAGGATTAAACCCAGGCGATCAACTCTGAAGACTTAAACCATTTAACCCCAAAAACCAAGGGCCATCAAGCAGGACCTTAGTACAATCCTCCTAACAAGAGAAGGAAAAAAGAAAAAAACATTCAACATAGCAGATACTTGAACCTTTCCATGAAGCTTCCAAATTCGAGAGATCCATTTGTGAATAGTGTCAATGTTGGGATGATTACCATGGAATCTCCCAACAAGCAAGCACCTTAACCAATCATTCGTCTCCTCAAGGAGAGAATCAAGAACACCAATAGAAATTTGCACAACCTCCATAACCTTTAGGGTGTTGGAATCCTTATTAGAACAAACTTCCTCCACCCCTTTAGGGGTAAGAACAAGAGCAACAACCATAGGAACAACAAACTTAGAAATGACAACCGATAGAGGGGCAACAATCAAAGAAGAAGCAACAACTTCAACCAAGTGGTAGAGATGTGTAATTGCAGTAAAGAACTCTATTCAACAATAACTTATTTAGAAATTAAACACACATAATAATCATCCATAACACATATATCCAATGAATCCTTATAACTCTATATATATTCATATAATCATTACATCAACAAGCCTTAATCTCTTCTTTACATTATAGTCATTCTCTATCCTATATCTGCGGTCTATGATTTATCATCTATATTCTATATCTTCTACTCTGACATCTATTACATACATATATCATTTCTTAGTCTTATAGAGATGTGACCCTTCTAGGATACCCCTTAACCTATCTCCCTTGTTGTCTATATGCTTCGTACTTGCTTTGCGGTAGATTGCGGTAGGTTATGCTATGTGTCCTACACCTTGCCAATAGTTCACAATGATCTAGCAAGTCCCTTTCCAACTTTTTCTTTTAGTAAGGCTTGTTATGTCCTCACCTTCATTGATGACTACTCCATATACACTTGGGTCTACTTTCTTTGCCAAAATAATGACGTCTTTGACAAGTTTCAAGAATTCAAAGCTCATGTTGAGAAGTAATCTGGAAAGTATGACAATATTTTACGCACTAAAAATGGTCAAGAATATGTGAACCATCATCTTGTGCAATTATATACTCTTGAAGGGATATATCTACAACATTCAATTGCATACACACCATAATTATAATGGTGTTATCGAAAGGAAGAACATGAGGAGATGGCTAGTTGCATGATTCATGTTCGTTCTCTTAGTCCATAATATTGGGTTGAAGCCATTAACTATGCTACGTGTATATAGAATCGAGTTCCCCATAAGGCATAGAAAGGTATGACTCATGAAGGGCATACAATCTACAGAGGAGGGGTGAATCAATAGATCAAATCAATTTAAAACTCTTTAATTCAACACATATTTCACACATGAAACTTGAATCAAAATAGATACTGATAATCAAGCAACCACATAAGCACATACATTTGCACATAAGAACACCGGATATACATGGAAACCCAAGATGGGAAAAACCACGACGAGAATAACTGCTTGGATCTACTGTCCAAATCTAGCCTCACAAAGCAGGAAGATACAAGTGAATTTTACAATGTGAAGTAGGCACCAACCTACCGAAGACACCAATCCCCTATTGTATCTGTAGGCACCAACCTACTGGAGACATCAATCCCCTGTTGTATCTGTAGGCACCAACATATTGGAGAAACCAATCCCCAACATAAATCAATACAACAAGTAGAACACCAATCCTATTAGATTACATAGATAAAGCTTGCGGACCTTGAATTGCAACCGAATATGCCTCATACACTTATAAACTAGCTATGAAAACTCTTCCACACTCCTTATGATCTTTTGATAATGAAACACACTTTGAGATGCAACTCTCCTTGAATAAGTCTAGCTTCACAATTGTCTCCTTGTATATTCACCACCACCTTAGATCTTCAATTCTAAATAACATTGTGCATCCACGCAACTGAGGAATATATACATGACATTGCATTAACACTCTTCCATGTCAGCCAAGGATCCATAAATAACCAGGACAACATAAGGTGGACCTAAATTCAAATTACATGAAATGTGTAACAGGTTGGTCCTAAATCAAATTTGTGGTTGCTAAAAGAACATGGTGATGCACACTACCACAAGAACCTTAACCAAGTCCTATATAAACACCACATGCTAGATTTGAATACAATATGCTATTAGTTATTACTACATAGGTCTCGAACACCAACAGGTTTACAAACAAGCACCAAGAACCTTGTGTCACTTCATTTTTTTTGCCCGTTAAACATATCCTTTGGAAACTCAAGAATGTGATAGAACATGTGTAGACATAATCTCCTCTCAAATTACATAGCCAAACTCACCCTCTAAAAGAAATGTTGACCATAATTGTATTGCTAGAGAAATCTCTCTGTCTTGAGAGACTGAGCTAAAACATTCTGGTATAGCCTTCTGGATCACTTCTGACATAGTGAATAGATGCATGCATGATACTATAGACAATACTTAACTTCTTTTAACAATGTATAGATAGCAATATATATTTTTGTAATTCAAAATGATATGATAATACAATTACCAACACATAGAGGTATGATAAAACAACTCCATTTGATTCGCACTAAACTCCTGAAAAGATAGTGTCACCTCTAATCACATATTCTTTGACATCAATGAAAACCTTTGTTCAACAACTCATTTTGAAGCTTGGTATGGTACGAAACCAGTTGTGAGGTATTTTCAAGTTTTTAGATCCCTTGCTTAGGCACGTATTCCTCAAGAGTAACACAGGGATTTGGAACCTCAATGTAGGCCTTACATTTTTATTAGATATCTAAATCGCTTTAGGGGGTATCAACTCTTGGATCTAGAGATGCATGAACTCTTCATTGAGAGGAATGTTCACTTTGAGGAAAGATATCCTAGCTTGGCCTCTAATTCTCCCCATCCTTCCTCTATAGTGGGCTCAAATGATAGTGAATCTGATGATTCTACCTCACATCTAACTCATAGGATTAAATCTCAACAGGATTCAAATTTTGAGGTTGAGAATTTTTTCTTCACTCCCATCATCTTCTTCATTGCCTCGATGGGCTTAATAAACTCTTGATGGACACCAAGCACTTTTGTTGGTGATCCTTTTGTAGCAACCTGGGCCATAAATTTATCTTAATTAACTTCAAAAATTACACGTCACCAAGCATATGAAAATGGAACGTGTTAATTACACAAGAAATAGAGACCAATGATTATATTATTTGAAGAATTATTAATTACAAGATATTTAGAATATAAATTCCAACATTATGGCGTACATTAAGGGATGTATTCCTTACATAAGACCACATGGTTGAGTACAGATAAAACATAACATGGAACTTCCTGACAGGATTCTTCTGATGGTACTCCTTTGAACTCAACAAGGGTGAGAACATTGTTGGAGCGCGTTTCCACCTTACCACAAAGTGATACACTTCCTTAGAATTCTTCCTAAAAGAAGAATACCCGACCCAACATGAGGAAGACTAGCAAAGAAAAATTGATTGGAGTAATGGAATTTGTGAAAAGAAATAACCATTGATATCATGAATGCCAAATATAAATAAGGTTCACACTAAAATTCACTTATCAATCATATAAGTCATCATAGTGAAACACCTTTAATTCTATCAAGGTACCGTTTTGCATAAGAAATAAAAGAAATAACAGTAATTACATTTTAACTAGATATGCACACGAGCGTTCTCACCTTTCATGGAAATATAACATTATATAAAAAAAAATATGCAATATTAAATAAAGAAGGTGTATCACATGTATGTATTTATGGGTACATATATCTATATATGTGAAAGAACAAAAAATAGGGTTATGTGGAAAGGGATGTGTGGAAGTTCACCAAATATGATATAAATAGACCTATTTCTCACTATTTCATTAGGAAATAAGATCCACACAAAGAATTGACTTGCAACCCTTAGGTGGGTCAACTCAATGAGAGAATTTACTGATTTCCTTATGATTGAGGAAAGGGGTACCAACCTGAACAACACTTTTGGGAGAAAAACTAAAAATAGTAAATCAACTCAATTATGCTCATTCAAACTTGAAAGAACAATTTAAAGCTCAATATAAACAAAAACAACAAACTTTCTGCAGATCTGAGAAGGGTTAGACACTGTGTACCAGTCACCAAAAAGCAGTTTCGAGAGAAAAACTAGGATGCATTCGCCCATGGACGAATGGGTCTTTGATCATGGATTTCAAACAACTTTCGAGAGCCTTTGATGTCAATTTGTAACTTTTGTTTGATCCAGGTTTCAGTGTCAAAAAGTCAGAAATCAAATTTGTAGGTGAGTTTCCATGAATTGATGACAACTTTTCCAATCTTGCTCTTCAAGAGATCTCCAATCCTTCTTGAACCTAAGATTTGCAACACAAACACAAGAGGGAAAGATTGTTTGTTTTTGGTGAATGGGGGTTTTCCTTGGGTCAAACCTCATTTAGGTAATTAAACCTTGAATTGGAATGATGAATGAACAAGTGTTATGTTGCAGCTCACCAAACCCTTGAATAAACCTCTGGAAGTCTAAAATGTTGATCTTGATCTGGCATGAGATGGATTCAATGGATGTGGATCTTGATGCTCGAAATATAACTTGGATGCTTGCTTGAACCTTTGAAACCTACATCACAATGTTAGCTCCAAAAACATGCATGATGCAAAATACATTGACATGTTGATTGAGATAATGATTGCTGCAATAAATCACTAATAAATCTACTCTTGAATGCCTTTGATCATAATATTAGCTCTTGTAAAGTTCCTCTTGCTAGATGTTTTGAATTGATAAAATAACCCTGTATTTATAAGTGTGTATCCGTAATTTCCCAAAAATTAAGCATTACAAGCCGACATTAAAATTTGAATTTGGGGACATTAAAATACTGCCAAAAACATATATTAAATTCAAGTTCAAAGGCCTAGGGAGGACCCATTCACCCATTCAGACACCTATTCCTAGAACACACATTGCTTAAGGTAAAGTGTTATGTGTTGGCATTAATTATTGTTGGGTTTCCCCTTCGAAAAATGTAATTTATTAGGCTTGTAGATGTAAAATGGGGCTTATTAAGGCATAATTAAGTCCATTTTAATTGAGGGGCACAAACAAAGTGTAAAAATGTATTTAGGAGTACATTTTCCTACACTATAATATGAATACATGTACACATTCTTAAAATCAAGCACTCATATGATCTATTATGGTATTGTTGATTTAAGAATGCAACCATACATACATATCTATTACATCCACTACATGGTATTAAGATTAATTGGCCTTAGTCTTCACACACACCTTTTAAATCCTTCTATTGATTTCTTCCTGACATGCTTCAAGAAAGACTATGTCAGGCATCAATAAGATAATACTTAATGAGGACATGGCATTCTAGACAATCACTGCAAGTAAATGCAAAAGGTACTCAGTACATAAACACTCCCTATTTTATTAGGCAATGATTGCCTTACACCCTTCATTGCTTAAATACTTTTTCAAGGATAGTTACGTATGCAATTGACGATCAATTAATAGAATAGAACATCAATATTGAATCATGCATTTCTTTTACACGAGAACTTGATAATAACTAAATTTGACTTTCAAGAATCAACGTTGATGATATCCATTTTATAAGTCAAGTTTTGAATGCACCATAGGTTAGATTTAGCTCATAAAAAGAATCTCAAGCCACCCTTTGATAGTGCACTCTTTTAAATATCAATAAGTGTGTCATTATAATCAATAATAGAGTACGCTTAATAAAAAGTCATACACCAAAACTAAGTCATTGAATGATAAAAAATATACAAAGTTTCATATCACCGTAGTGTAATCTTTATGGTTCTAAAACAACCCTATTTGGCATTCACTAGGTTTCTCTCATTCATTAACTATGAATGTCAACCTTAATCCTTGCATGCATACTACTCAGATTAATATTATTAAATATGATTTCGAAAACTTTTGCCAATCATTATCAAGAACTATCAAATTCGTAAATAGGAATAAACAATGTTATGATCCCACAAGGTATTTACCCTTTTCTGGTGTAAGGTCTGCAAATAAGGAATTGTTCCCATGTCTATTGACACTTCTTACCATAATATCAATGCCAAACAATAGATAATATATAATATATATATATATATTATTATTCGATTCTTTCTGTTACTATCTTCGTTTCTAAAGATTACACCGGTTTTTAATCTATCATGATAATGTAAATGGCGGGTATTAACCCAAATCCTATGACCCTTCGCTATTATTTCCCTACCTATCCATCAAGAGTAAAGGATAAGGGAATCTCGTCAGATGATAAAGTGGTAAGTGCCCGCAAAGACATGGATGCGAAAGAGGGAGCGTAGACACGACATGCACATCTCATGCTAGAAACGTCCCAATGGATGTCGACTCAGGAAACTCCATGTTCAGGTGATTCACACAAAATATTTGACTGATAATACTTTAGAACTTTTAACAATACAATTGCAGGGGTAAGGCCATCATGGCGGTTGAATAGTGAATCGCCACGACATTGGCTAGCAACCTCTAGGCCTGCGCCAAATGGGAGCTTTGAAACAGAATATGAATATGCATCAAGCTTAGAAGGTAAAGGAATAGTCGCAGAACTTACAATAATGGCTTCCATGGAAAAACACGAATAAGAACCGCATAACAAAATGTCTTAAGCAGATGCCATCTCCAGGAGCGCAATGTGCAACAAATGCACAAACTATTGTCGTAATGGGTTACGTATCAAAGATAGACGTTGACAAAAGTTCATCATACAGAATGAATAAATCATATCTCGCCTCCCTTTATTACGAAAGATGTACTCGGCGATGTGAAAAAGGCATAAGGTTCACAAAAGAGAGTGAGACTAAGCTTATTGCAGAGGGTTTATTATGAAGAAAAGACCTTAATGGTCGCGTTCCATGACCTCGTCTTATGATGGAAACTGTCGACTCCAAATGATTCGATTCATGGGGAAAAGAAATCAACCGCTAGATACTCAAGATAAACCATAGGTGCCCTATGCAACAATCTATAGACTTGAAAGAGGGCTTATCTAAGGAATAAAGTCGTGAAGTACCCGACAACATGCGGGTCTTGAACTTGAATATTAAGATTGCAGAGTGCAAATAAAACTCAGGATGGAAACTTAATTCACTAAACTGATTTGCATTTGACATAAGTACAGGTTGAGGATTGATGGCCTCCGATACTGCCATACTCACTTAGAAGATTTTCGGCTAATTGACGCATTTTGGCTTGTGCGATGTTGTGTTAACTCAGAGGAATGATATTATCAAGTGATACCGTCAATGAGGAATAAGGCAGTGGAAGGTCATACCTATTAAATCATCTATCTGGATCTCTGAAAGCTTTTACCCACGTCAAAGTAGCGGAAAAGACTCACACCGAGGATTTGGAGGCAATGTTGTTAATGACCGACTCACTTACAGAATTCGGGATGCGTGAGAGAGAGAGAGGTGGGAATACAGAGAGAGAACGTAATACATGATCCTCCATACGATGCTAATGCATTAATATGCCAGGATTAATAAGCAAATATTAACTCTCACACAATGAATGGCCTTTTCATTTATGTAAAGAAAAATCACGATGATGGCTTACCTCCAGGTCTGCGCAATGCTCCTAACTCAAGTTAGACCGTGTGAGGAATCGATCCATAGTAATGGCATTCCAAGGCTGAAACCCACATGATGACTAGCAATGGAAGTTATCGATATCATTTGAACTGCGAATCCAGCCCCGGGTTTTCCCTGCGCAGTGACTAATAATCTCTATATGCTGAGCACTTGTGACCTGTGCCATCTTTCAGCCAACGCCCGGGATATTGTCATTATCAATAATACCTAAAGGAGTTGTCGTATATTCTTCCTCTCCTCCGGTAAGCAGATTTTCCCTCTTTTCTTTCAAAAGATTTCAACAGAACTTGAAAGCGAGCTTCAGATCCTTTTAGCATCTCCCCCACTCCGAATGCATTAATTCTCCACATGCATGCAAAAATGGCCTAAGAGGGTGGCTAATGAATGCCCCCTTTTTTTTCTCCACTATATATATATATATATATATATATATATATATATATATATTTAATGAACCCAATTTGCATGTAAGAGGCATTTTGCATGCAACTTTATCTTTAATTAACAACTTAAAAATTAGTTTTTAATTAACTTATTCATTTATTTGATTTTAATAATATTATAGGGAAACAATTAAAAAACTATTTATTATCCCTTCTTTTATACATACATATATAAATAATATATTTTTTATATCAAGGATGACTCCGCAATGCAACGACAAGTTGCAAGTAGTAGTGAAACTACTATCCAGTGTTCAAATCCCATCGGTGGATGGTGGGACAGAAGTGCATCGAGAGGACGAAAGATGATTGGGTGTCGTTGCGGGGTCAAAAGTTCGAGGGAACGATAGAGCAACAGAGCTGGTGGGGGTATTCTGGCAGAGGTTGGGCATGGGGTCCTGCAGGGAGCTTGGCGGGAATGCAGGCAGGCGAGGCGAAATAGACGAAGGGATGACACTGGGTCCTGCAGGGAGCTTGGCGAGAATGCGAGCAAGAGTAGCAGTTAGAGGAATGACGTTGGGTCCTGTAGGGAGCTTGGCGGGAATGCAGGCAAGCGTAAAAAGGCGAGGATGAGGTCCCCCAAATGTGGCCTCGTCAGTTCATAGCTCCAGTCAAAAGCGATATGGGTGTTGCCCCTTAGCAGTGATTCACCGAACAAAAAAAATCTCTTATATTATTATATATATGATAAGTTATGAAATTTTATTTTTCCAAACACTCACTTTAATTTTCTCAATTTGTTAGCCGAGCTTATGAATGAAAACGGGAAGTGACACCTTTAAACACTCGTAGGACTCGATCACAACATCAACATCTTCCACATGTCTACATTGCCTCTACTTCTGATCCAAAATCATTTAAGGAAGCAAATCAGGAATTTTTGAGTGGATTCAACAATGGAGGAAGGGTATAGTTCCTTGACGAGGAACCGCACATGGGATCTAGTCTCTCTTCCTAAGGAAAGAAAAATGGTTCAATGTAAGTGGATCTATCAAACCAAATATGAATGGATGGAACCATGAACAAGTTAAAAGCATGAATCGTGGCCAAGGTTTCTCATAAGCTCTTGGTGTTGATTACATAAAGACCTTTGCCCTCGTCATTAAGATAAACTCCATTTGCCTAAATCTTTCCATTCTCATAACTCATGGATGGGTTGTATATAAAGTGGATGTAAAGAATCCATTTCTTCATGGGTATCTTGAGTAGGAGATTTTCATGGAATAGCCACATGGATTTGTTCAAGATTCTCCATTGGTTTGCTTGTTGAGGAAGTCTATCTATGGTTTCAAGCAAGCTCCTCAGTCTTGGCATGCCAAGATGGACTCCTTTCTTCTCCCAGTAGGATTTTCTAGATGCCACTCAGATCTGAATGTCTAAATTTTTTTATATGAAGAATCTCCCTCGCTTCTTACTCTCTATTTTGGTGAATTGATCATTAAATGGAATTTATCGTCCATAACTAGTAGATTCAAATCCTTTATGTATGATAGATTTGCTATGATTGATTTGGGCCCTTTGCACTACTTTCTTGGGATTGAGATCACACAATTTTCTTCTAGAATCACTCTTTCTCGACCCAAGTATACTCTTGATCTACTAGCTTGGTTCCACATGAATGATTGTAAGCCTACACTAACTCCCTTTCTATATGGATTCAAGCTTGAGGCCAAGTGTTCTACTCCACTATTTGATGCCACTTTATATTGTCAACTTGTTGGGAGCATCATTTACTTGATTCACACTCACCCTGATTTTTTTTGTGTATTTGGCATGGTTTCACACTTTATGTAGGAACCATATGAGATTAATTAGAAAGTTTCCAAACACATCTTGGATTATATTTAGGGTATTCATCACTATGGGATTCACTATGCAACAAATATATGACTAGACTTGGTTGGATATACATATTCTAATTGGGTTGGTGATCTTGACGGTTGTAATTCCACATTTGATTACAAATTGTATCTTGGTTCAAGCCCCATTATTTGTAAAATTAAGAAGTAGCATGTTATTTATATTTCTTCGACTAAGGTTGAGTATCAAAGAGTTGTTAATTTCACCACTAAGGCTATTTGGATTCAAAATATTTTGACTGAGTTTGGCTTCACCATTGCAAGACCAACAATCCTCCTTTGTGATAATCAAAGTGCAATCTAAATATTAAATAACCTGGTTCAACATTAGCTAACCAAACACATCAAGATTTATTTGCACTACATTAGGGAGATGATACAAGACCATTTCATTGATTTGCAATATTGTCCTACAAAAGAGCAAGTTGCAAATTTCTTCACTAAACCCTTCATTGAGAGTGAGTATTATCATTTGTGAGCTCTCTTAGGGGTGGGACATTTCTTCAAGGGGGGTCACCCGACCTGCTCTCTTCATTTTTTCTTATGGAGGGACTTTTTCCTTGTTGATGCCTAAAATTTCTAGGCAAACAACCTTATGGGAAACTCGGTTAATGGGGTACCAATTGCACTAAACTGAGTAACCTCCAAATTTTAAAGAAGTCGACTCTTCGTGTAATTATGGTTTAGAATGGTAAAAGGAGGCAAATATAAAAAATAAACTCTAATCTCTAGGGCAATGCGCCAAGATTTAGTTATATAGGCATAGAAAACCTTCCTTTTGGATGAGGTTTGAGGGCCCGTTCAACAATCTACATGTGCGAGAATAACAAAAAACATAGATGAAAATCCTAAGCAGTTAATCAAATAACATAGTATAACTTTTGCATACATAACTGAACAAGAAGAGTCCGAGACATGATCCAAACAACAAATTTCTATTGAAATTATAAAAGTCATGCAGATAAACTACTCAGTACAACAAGTAGCACAATATAATGTTTTATATTAACTAAAAAATGTAGAGAGGCCGAATAATTGGCACAGTTTGTAAGTCTTAATACAATAATCAAAAAACAATACAAAGGCTTAGAGCTTTTCAGTCTCTTTTTCTGTGATTTCCAAACCCTTTCTCCAAGAGCAAAAGCAGTATATATAGATCACCCACCGTGAGAGAGCCAGTAACTGAAAAATATTCCCAAGTACAAGTAATGATATCCGTCACAATGATTCCCTAAAGAAGATTTTGATACATAGCACGTAGTCACCTTTGAACAAGATGCACTCCTCAACAAATTATGGTTGTGGCCCCAGGGAAGAAGCAACAAAACTCTCCAGGTGACATGTGTCACTCACCCACAGAGTTGGTTAGGACACGTGGCGAAGAGGCGGGGCTTCATACTTGCTCATTCCTCTCTTTCGATCAAAATCCTCGTGGAGAAGACACATGGAGAAGTTTGTATTTCAAACGTTGACCATGGAGTCTACCAAAAGGTTTCCTGTGGAGTGATGCAACGTGGCACGCGAGCAGAGCTTGGAGGAGAAACAAAGGAGAGAGGGATCTCAAAGGCCCCCACTTCAAACATGTAGCAAAAGGGCGGGGCTCGATAGAGAAGTAAGGGAAGAAGTCCTTCCAAGGAGCGTGCAGTGGACACATAGAGCAAGTGGACGAAGACGCTACAAAAAGGGGGCCCGAGAATGTTTAAACATATAAGGCGCAGGTCGGGATCATGCAAAAACAATAACACCAACCTGAAGGGAGCTCTAAGGATTTTTAATCCACGTTCCTCATGTGGGGTTTTGTCCTTATCTTATAGAGATGATTTTTCTTGTTTTTCTCTCTTTTGGGGAGGAGTTTTGTCCCATTAGGTTTTCTCCTTTTATCTAGATCTATGAGAGATTTCATTTATACATGGGTACATCATCAATCCTTGTAGTCAAGATCCATATTTTCATGCTTGTATGATTCTTGTTCCCCCTAAGTTGTACTTAGGGGGGGTGTTGGTGTGAATAAGGGTATTACCTAACTAGTTTCGATATTAGGTCATTTTTGTATCTTATCACTTAAGTTACTTAGGGTACACATAAGATACTTATCACTTTATGTCTCATATCATATAATTACAACACTTGTCATAATTTTATGTTGTCCCATGCCTTGAACCTTTGCCTATATAACCAAGGGTCTCTCATATGTACATTATATTCATTCTATTTTCATTCTTTGATAGGAACACAATTTATTCTTGTCATACTGATCAAGTTGAATATCTTGTGCTTTCTATTAGGCCTCTAGATCTTCGGTGGATATCTCCATAGCCAAATCTTACAATCTTAAATACAAGACTTGTAAGTGGACAATATATAAGAAAGAAGAAAAAAAAGTTGTTTATTTTGCAACAAGAGTGTGATGGAGATAAAATGACACCACATCATGAAATTCTCAACTTGTAGGGGTATCCACATCTAGTACATAGACAAATTGGATGTAGAAAATCTAAACACCTTGTTTGATGAGACGAGAGTGAAAAAAATAAACTTTTTAATTCAAACCCACAATAAAAAATCACACAAAAAACTTTAAAAACTCCTTAAAATTTTCATACATCATAAATATTCCCAAATTAAATTTTCCCTATTATTCCTTTATTACCAATCTTAATCCCTTAGAGTGTTTTTGATACATTAGAATCATTCATTCATTAGTACCTACTTTCACCAGGAACTATCGTATCCACAATGCACTTTAAGAGGCAAATTATTAAGTGTACCCATGAATGAATCAAAAGTTTGAATTTTTTAAGCAAGACAAATATTTATCTTTCATAAAATTAAGTTACAATTTTTTTAATTAAAAGTGTTTCAAAAATGAATTATTTACAATATGATTGGTTTAATTTAAGCCTTACCTCATTTTTGCAACCTTCATGTTGTTCAAGGAAGGCACAATAATGTGAGGTAATGAATGTATTTACATTTTGTACTACTATGTCTGAACACTAGATAGAAAGATACACTTCAATGAATCAATTCAGAGATCTCGCCATCAATCCAAATGATTTATGCTTGCAACTATGTATGTTTGGAAAGTTGTTTTGTTTCAACAAGGAAATATGGTTTCAACCACGTGGATATTTAATTCAGATGATGGTGGAGGAGGCACCATGACAAAAGTAGGATACTTTATGTCTTTAATGTGGTGGGACAGGGAAAAAACTATCTTCAACCAAAAAGCCTTGAAACATGCCCATAACTAATGACACATTTACAACTAGTTGTTTGTTAGAGTATTTGTTGTTATTTTCTCACCACTAGTCTTTTCTCTTTCATTTTTGTTTTTGTTGAGATCACCAAATCGATTTCCTTGCAATTATTTTTGAGTTTGTAAAGCAAAATGGTGCACAAAAGCTTTAGTAGAATAGCTAAGTTGAAGCCTTTATTTTTGTTTGTTTTTTTGGTATTTAGGTTAGTCAAAGCATTTTTGGGATTTATTTTTGTCCTATAATTAGACATTGTTCAACATTACAAAAATTTAGTTTTCTTATCTATGTTTATAATAAAAACTACATTTTACGAGTTTTATTTGCTTGCTTATATGATTTATTCTATTAAAAAATTATAGGGTTTTCCAAAAAGTTCAAATATTAGAGGAGATAAGTTTTCTTTGATTATATTATCTTTTAAAGGGTTAGTAGAGAATCTTTTGGAAATATGATGTTTTGAGAACTCTTTATTTTTGTAAACAAATGTTTAGAGTTTTGGAATGAGTTGGAAATTATCATAATGTTAGATTTATTTCCCATCCGAGGATTTGAATGTGTGAAGTTTTTTACAAAGAATGCTTAGGTTTGTATCAGAGGAAATGTTTGGGTTTTTTTAGGCTTTTTTCTTGGATATTATAAATTGTAATTAAAAGGTCCAAGCAAGGTGAATTTTTTTACACATTTATTTCCAACAAAATATTTTGGAGTTTCAAAGTTTCTTTAGGGTGCTTACACTTTTAAAGGCAAGCAAGGTGAAAAAACTATACTCAACACAATTACTTCCAAAATCCATTTCTCAAAAAAAAAAACTCCATTTTCATGAATCTTGTATGGGGTTTACACAAGTAATGTTATTGCATTGATACCTAAGGTAATGGCCCCATTGAGAGGGAGCTCTAGTCGATTTTTGTAATAAATCATGCTATGGGAAATAGAATTTTGTTTTATATGTAGGAAAAAAGGAATCTATAACACCTTCACAACATGACTAAAAGGTCATTTAAGGATTGATGCCATTTTTTGTAATGAGAAAATTCCCCATACTATAGTAACTTGTGCACATCCTTGTGTTTTTTCTACCTTAAAACCTAAAGTCTCATCTAGCATTTTTTATTTATATCATGTCTTCTAGAGTTGTGGAGGCTTCTCTTGTGTATCACAAGCATTTTAAAAAATATTAAACCCAAATATCCTTGAATACAATTTGTGATCATCTATGGTTGGTTTGAAAATTGATGTCATCTAGATTGTTTTCTACTACGGGTCAATTTTAAAATTTGCTATCATGGGGTAGGGTTTTTCCTTCCATAAACAGTGGTTATGTGTGTAAATTTTAATAACTTATTTTTTTATTTGATGTTATCTTGTTAGTGTTGGTTTTGAAAGAGAAAACAATTACAGTAACACTAGTTTTCTAATGTAATCATTTCATTAAAAAATAGAGGATTTTTATACCATGTAATAATAAACAACATTTAAAACAAAACAAAACATTGTTACAGTAATGAAAAGCTATTTGATTCATTAAAAACAATAAATACATGCATTACAATTCTCTCATGGAATTTTGTAATAATGTTGCTAATAATATCACGTGTTTCTTAAACACAAATATATCATGTACATGTGAAGGAATAAATTGGGAAAAAATGCATCATGAAATAAATTCTAACTCATACAATATGGGAAAATACCACCCCTCTGAATTCTAAAAAAAAATTAATTGTTATAGAGGAGGAAAGATAGTGTTGGACTAAATAAAACAATTGTTACAAAGGAGGAAAAATAGCGTTAGCAGCTTGCAGAAAGAGACAACATATAGAGTCTTTTTAAGAAAATATCCACATAAAGGATAACATAACCCTATCAAAAAGATAGATTTTTTTTCAAGAAAATAAAAATTTATCTCATATAGTTGTGTGGAGTATTTTTTGGAGAATGTGAGTTTTAATACAACATGATACAAAAAGTTGCTAACATAGGTTCATGTAACTGTGAGTATGTGGAGGAGTTTTTTTACAATACAAATGTTAAACTGTTTGTAAAAAAACTATAAAAAATGATAATAAAAATATATATACAACTTAAATAACACTTGTTTGATGAAAACGCCAAAAAATGGACGATGCAACATGTCATTTAAAATATGATGCAGTGTCCATTAGGGATTAATTTTTATTGTTGTATTTATTAGGTCAAATGTCTTGGGTACCAAATTTGCAATACACAACAGGAATTACCATATAGTGGTGCAATGCCATCTAGGGAAACAAGGAGGTTCTTGTGTCTAAAATCTATGTTCATATTTATTTTCAGTCTATAAACTAGAAGCTATAATTCTAGTAAATAATATCCACTTGCTCATCTTCAAGCTTTAATTCCACACAATATTTTTCCTTCACATTAGAAAGGATTATATTGGTCATAAACCAAAGTTCACCCATGGTTAGCATATTGGCAATGAGATCGCCATTTGTAGAGCCTGAGGTGTTCAAGTCGGTTATATGAAGATTAGGTCCATGCCATTGATTCTACTATGTTTCTAATTACATATCGTTGCATGGTAAATCACTTTAGTGGTTGTGAATTGAAACATAGGAAAAAATAGGGTTCACCACAATGGATTGATGAACAATGGACCTATTTCTTTAATTTCATTCAATGAAATGAGATCCAAACAATGAAGTGACTATCAACCCAAAAGGTGAGTCAGATCAAGGTATGAATCAACAAATTTCCTATCTATGCAAGGACGAAAATATGAACTAAATAGCACTTTGGGGAGAAAGACAAAACCTATCAAATAAACTCCAAAATACAAGCTATGATATGCAAATGAAGAACAGTAATTAAATCTGACAAAAACAGTAATCAAAAGGTAGATTTGGAAAGGGGAAAACAATGTGTAACTTTCACCAAAAGTCACCTTTTGAAGCTCGCTGAGGACTCATTCGCCCTATGGTGAATGGGTCCTGGCTAAGGTTCTTGAAAAATGCTTTTTGGGTTTTCTTCTACTAGGATTGCACTACCAGATTCCAGGTGTTCACTGTCGGACAAACAAAAATAAAATTTGTAGAGGAGTTTTCATGATTTGACAACTTTTCTTGCAACTTTGACAACTTTACAACTTTCTTCAATTTTTCTCTTCAAAGGATCTTTCACCTAAAATTTGCAATCACACATCAAAGAGAGAAAAATGTTGTTTTGTTAGGGAATGGGGGTTTGCCTTGGTCAAACCCTATTTTGGTAATTAAACCTTCAAATGAAATGGAAAAGCATGAAAAAATTATGAATGAACAACAATATGTAACAACTTACCAAACCTTATTTGAACCTTGGATAACAAATTTGCAAACTAGCATGAAGTGGCCTTAATGAGTGTATATCTCGATCATGAAACTTGGTGTCAAACAATTCTTTTGAATACTTTGATAGATTTTGAACTCTACATAAACACATTAGCTCAAACAACATGCATGATGCAATGAATCTTTGACATGATGAAAGGAATCTCGATTGCTACAACAATCTTCAATAAATATGGCCTTGAATGCCTTGAAAATGCTCTTGAATTGCCCTTGATCTCATAAACTTGATATTAGGAGTTGCTAGGTAAAACAAAGTGAAGTAACCTCTTATTTATACATATCTTAAGATTAATTCCTAAAATTCAAATATCACAAGATGACATTGAATTGTACATTTTAAGTCATTAAAATACCGCCAAAAACATATTTAAAAGGGGGGTCCTAGGTCTAAGTGAGGACCCATTCACCACAGGGCGAATGGGTCCTAGGTCACTTACCTAGGACACACATTGCTCAATGTTAAACATTATTTTAAATTAGGGTCCTAGATCTAAATGAGGACCCATTCACCCTATGGCGAATGGGTCCTAGGTCACTTACCTAGGACACATCTTCCAAAGTTAGGTGTTGTGTAAAGGCATTTATGAATGTCGGGTTTTATCCTTCAAAATTTGCATTTAATTAGGCTTGGATTTGAATTAAAGGGGACAATTAAGGTAAATTAACCTTGATCGATTAATAAAACCCTAGATTAGTGTGAAAGTGTAAAATTACACCTTAAAACACAAAAAATAAGGCACAACTAAGTCTATTTAATATAAAAGGGCATTAAACTTCATGTGAATATGAAAAACATATTACAACACTAAATCAAGGCATAATTAAGTTCATTTTATTTATTATTATTTATTCCCAAATTCAGTGTGAAAATATATGTTTTCCTACACTACATTTTCTCCCACTTTAGTGAGAGGATGACCCCATGTCTAACTCACACTAAAGTAGACATTCAAGACAATTATGTATGCAACAAGTTTTGTTTCAATTTTCAAATGCAAATGAATATGATGTAATGCTATGTAAATGATATGCAAGATGACTGAATTTTTTTTATTTTTTAAATTTAAAGAATGCAAAATATATAATCCTAAAAACCTTAAATGAAATGCAAAGTTGAATGCAAACTAGACACCCTAAATGAGACCTAACTCAATGCAAATAGATGCAAATGAATGCAAGATCTAAATATAAGATGAAAGAGGACTCCAAATTCTGAAAATGAAAGGATCAAACTCAAGTTCACCAAAATGAAACATAGGAAAAAGTAGGGTTCACCACAATGGATTGATGAACAATGGACCTATTTCTCTAATTTAATTCAAGGAAATAAGATTCAAACAATGAAGTGACTATCAACTCAAAAGGTGAGTCAAATCAAGGTATGAATCAAAAAAATTCCTATCTATGCAAGGATGAGGGTATGAACTAAATATAACTCTGGGGAGAAAGATAAAACCTATCAAACAAACTCCAAAATGCAAGCGATAAAATGCAAAAGAAGAACATCAACTAAATCTGACAGAATTAGTAATCAAAAGGCAGATTTGGAAAGGGAAAAACAATGTGTACCTTTCACCAAAAGTTGGCTTTTGAAGCTCACTGAGGACTCATTTGTCCTATGGAAAATGGGTCCTGGCTAAGGTTCCTAAAAAATACTTTTTGGGTTCTCTTCTGCCAGATCTACACTCCCATATTCTAGGTATTCACTATTGAATAACCGAAAATAAAATCTATAGAGGTTTTTTTATGATTTGAAAACTTTTCTTGCAACTTTGATAACTTTTCACTTTCTTCAATTTTGCCTTGTTCAAACCCCGTTTTCGTAATTAAACCTTGAAATGAAATAGAAAAGCATGAAGGAATGATGAATGAACAACAATATGTAACAACTCACCAAACCTTATTTTAACCTTGGATCATAACAAATCTACAAACTAGCATGAAGTGGCCTCAATGAGTGTAGATCGTGATCATGAAACTTGGTGTGAAATAACTCTTTTGAATACTTTGATATATCTTGAACTCTACGCCAAAACATTAGCTCAAACAACATGCATGATGTAATGAATCTTTGACATGATGAAAGGAATCTTGATTGTTGCAATAATCTTCAATACATCTGCCCTTAAATGCATTGAAAATGCTCCTCTTAGTTATACATATCTTAAGATTAATTCCCGAAATTCAAATATCACAAGTTGACATTGAATTGTAGATTTTTAATTATTAAAATACCACCAAAAACATATTTGAAAGGGGGGTCCTAGGTCTAAGTGAGAACCCATTCGCCATAGGGTGAATGGGCCCTAGGCCACTTACCTAGGACACACATTACCCAGCATTAAACATTATGTTAAATTAGGGTCCTAGATCTAAGTGATGACCCATTTTCCCAATGGTGAATGGGTCCTAGGTCACTTACCTAGGATACGTATCTTCCAATGTTAAGTGTTGTGTAAAGGCATTTATGAATGTTGGGTTTTATCCCTCAAAATTTGCATTTAATTAGGCTTGGATTGAATTAAAGGGGCCAATTAAGGCAAATTAACCTCAATCAATTAATAAAGCCCTAGATTGTTGTGAAAGTGTAAAAGTACATCTTACAACACCAAAAATAAGGCACAATTAAATCCATTTAATTTAAAAGGGCCCTAAACTTGATGTGAATATGAAAGACATATTGCAACACTAAATCAAGGCATAATTAACCTCATTTTATTTATTATTATTCATTCCCAAAATCAGTGTGAAAAGGGGATACTTTTTCCTACACTACATTTTTCCCCCACTTTAGTGAGAGGATCACCCCATCTCAAAATCACACTAAAGTAGACATTCAAGACACTTATGTATGCAACAATGACAAAGATACACAATCATACAACATCAAATACTAGGAAGATCAAGCCAAAACGGTCCAATCAGCGTGGATGTAACATACCAACCCTTTTATAAAGTAAAAATTTCTTAACTTTCACCAAACAAGTAAATAAATTAGGTAACAAGTCATTGCAATAAAAAAATTATTTCTTTTCTTGAGAATATACGAACAAGATTCCATATCATATTACAATAAATATTCCACTTCATTACAATAACTTCACAAGTACAAGTAACAAGAACACATACATTTACATACATAGCTCCAATGAGCTTTAGAACTAATAGTTGTAAGATGGTCCAGGATCTTCCCTTTCAAATCTTGGTTCTTTTGTCGCCTGTTGTGGAGGAGAAGCATCACTCAGGCGCTTTTCCACCAACCACAGACTCATAATGCAGTCCCCCGCATATCTATCATTTGATAGATGGCCATTTCCTTCGACAAAGAGATTGGTAGAGTAACCGATAACAACAACCAACTAAGCATAGTGGTGTGCCCTACATAACTAGAACTTTGCAATCCCACAATCCCAAACTAACATGTAATATTGGATCACGGTGAACTGACAATGTTAGTCTCGATATTCACACATCCTAGAGTGGAGTCACACAATCTAGAGTGGAGTCTTGGACATTCACACTACTTTGATCAAATATTTGTATTCAGTAAATGACTGAGAGTCATCTATCACATACACTACTCAGGGCCGATTTGACTTAAGGCTATCTTAAGCTACCCATAGATATTTCCTTCAATGGATAGTCACATTATCCCAGATAACCTACAACCATATTAATCTCCTTGGAATTAACTACTTAACTAGTAAGTACACAAGCTAGGTATTCCTTCTATGGATAGTCCATCATCCCAGATAACCTACATACTTGGATAACTCGACTTATGTGTAAGTATATTAAACCCTCTCCCATACTGGATGACCTCTCTTAGGAGTAAACACAATCTTCCCTAGTTAAATCAATAACTTAGCTAAGTGTTCCATATGTGCTTCTCATGTTCAATCATACCTAGTATATAATACTTATGATAAACACCCATCTCCTACTATGGAGTAAATACAAACATATTGCAACCCATGTTCAAACATATCTAGTATAGTTAAATACCTATGTCAAGAAATCTCTTTGACATATCTAGTATAATTAAGTACTTGTGTCATAAAATCTCTTTGACATATCTAGTATAATTAAGTACTTGTGTCAAGTAATCTCTCCATCATGGAGTACTTAAAAACACAATATAAAAACATCCTAAAAGCTTCAATTCCATTTTCCAAAGACACTCTCATTACTTCTATTGCACATAGTAAAAATACATTCCAGGCAACATAGAAATCATAATAATTCTAAGTAAATAACAAGAAGAAAAGATTCACATGCATATTATCACTTATCCCAATTAATGGTAGCAGTACAACTTTCTCCAACACAAACTAGCTTGAATTCAGCTTCTCACAACAACTCTTTCTCACTTTTTGATATCGCACTCCTCTCAATCAATAATAATACCTCTTACTCACAAAATACCACTCTATTTCTCACTCACAAAACAAAAGAATATGGTTGGTAATAACTCAGAAGCAATGAACTGTAAAAGACGTATATCTCTTGGGTAAAATGCGTCTCTCACAAGTGTAATGGAAGAATTCCTTTCAAGTCAAATGATTCAACTATTTATAGAGCAACCAGGCATCATAAATCCTACAATTTAGGAATTTCGAGTGACAACAAGTTTCATGCAAATGAAATCAACATAAAGGTGGTGATTAATAAATCTCAGAATCAACAAAACCATCAACAGATCGACTTACCTCATTGATAGAAATTCAAAGACCATTTCAAATAGCACATGGAGAATTCAAATTCTTCTCCAGCAATGACATCCATAGGAAAATACTATAAGAGGGGGTACCAAAGCCTCTTTTCCACAACCAAGTTGGTGCAGTTTCAGAAGAAGTGAAATAATCAATCTTATTTCTGCAACACTTAGCATGTATCGACTAAAATAAAGGATGAGTCAATTTAGCTAATTAAAGACATTGGACTAAGTCCACTTAAATCTCATTCACTCTCTCAACAAAGTCAAAGTTTACAGATTAAAATATATTGATACGTTTCCAAATATGCGACTGGGTGAGTGGCACGCGGCTTACATATACAGCCGTGTATATTTCCAAATCGACTTCCAATTTGATGACTATCATCAACCTTTATTGCCATGGTCATTTAACATCAAAAGTGACCTTTATAAATCAGCTTCTTATTGAATAAGAAATAGTTGAATTCTAATTACATAATTGATATGCTAAATATATATTATTTTTATACATATATATAGTATATATTATATACATACATATATATATATATATATATATATATATATTTAAATACCTTAACGTATTAATATATATATGTATGTATGTAAATATATCGTAAGTCAGTCAGCATACATCCGATATATATAAGAGTACATGAAAAATATTTTATAATAAACACATTATACAAGATGTATGCATATATATATGTATGTATGTATAAATGTATACGCCTATATGTACACACATATATAGGTATATCATATTGATGCATCTGAATGAGCATGTCCATTTTCCAACGTACGCTTGTATCGATATACATATACATATGGATATGTGTATATACTATACGTATATATATATATGTTCACATCCTATTCACTTACAACCATTCATATTTCCATCATGTTGATAAGTGTGTATATGTGGTATATCTATACATATGCATATATGTGTCATTAGATCCCATTGACACGCATGTGCATACATATAAACATACTTCCACCTACATCCCACTTACCCATATGATCGTAATAACACAAGAAAGATCTCAAAAACTCAAATAGATAAACATCACCCGCAAATGCATGTAGAAGTAAGCAAGAATCCAAATGAAAACATACAAGCTATGGATGACTTACCTATAACCCACAAAATGACTTAGTTCAATCACTCTAATGTGGTGTGTGTATGCTCAGATAATTACATTTACTGGTTACTTGACGAAGATCTTCTCTCGAGTGATACTTCCCCTCCCCTAGAGAAATGAACATTTAATTGCAACCACTAACTCATGCCTATGGTAGTTTCTTGTTCATAACATATGCAATATACATAAACATTTGCAAAGTTAGAATAACAAGAATTCAATAACCTTCCATTCACATATATGCAGTATTTCACCATGAATAACATCAACTGAGGTAATATCAAATGAGATAACATCAAATGAGATAACATTCATATTGATAACAAGGTACAAGCATAATCTATTCATCTCTAGAATTCACATTACATTCATATTTACCCTATGTAGTAATAGTAAACAATAACTTCACAATTGGGATGTAACATACTTCCCCCCTTGTGAATCATCAACCTCGATGATCTATAACCTCTTAACATACAGCTAAAGTCAAATAAATTTTACTTACTATTCTCAAAATACGTAAGATTTATAAAACATCCATCCTATGTAGCAACCTTCTCCTTCCTATACCTTGCTTTGAGTGCCCTCACTATCGCATAGGGAAATCTTGTATGTCTTACACATACTTAATCTCCCAAAGAGCTTTATTACACTATCATATATATACATCATAGATACAATAGTAACTATACATGACACCTAAAACATAGTGAATGGAAGTCATTGGTCCATGAATTTATCCTTAGTATAATCCAAATAGTTAAGGAATTTCGATGCATTGTACACTACACCATGGGTCCCATCCTTCCCCTTTGGTATTTACACTTTTCAACAACTCATAAATTGAGTCCGTTCGTCACTTACACATCCATTTTCCTTACCATAAAATACCTTCTCTTGATTACTTGTCCATCTCAAGTATAGCATTGCTCCTGGACACCTATCAAATCCTGATACTGCTTCATACTTAAGCTTGTATCGACAAAGTTTCATCTATCACTTCGATCTATTACTCCTTTTTGACATTCTATCAAGTCTTTGGTTTACCCTATTTCTAATCCTATTTCAGCTTAATAGAGTTTCCAACCTTTTCATATAATGGTCTAAACTTCAATGTTAGAAGTTTACCAATCATTCAAGATTTAGTTTACCATTTTTGCCTACTTGGCTATAATAGTATATTGTGCATTCATTCAATTGAATGTCTCATAGTATGATCATGGTTTACACAACCCTATCATTATTTTCTCATTCAAAACTGAAATAACCTTCTCGGGAATACTAAGCAACTACTTCCCACAAAATATTATTTAGGACTGAAGTCCTATAAGTCAAGTTTCCAAATAGCATTGGTTACTTTGATGAGTTTGTCCACTGGAACATTATGTCAGTTTTACCGACATAGGCAGATTGATTTGTCTTGTGTTCTACCACTTTCCCTTTGGATTCTCAAGAGAGTATACATGTCCTACTGATTATGGCATCTGGTTTTCATTTCTTGGCATACTAGATATTATCTTGCCACGTTCAGTGCAACCTCTTACTCTATCTTTTTCCAGGTTATAGTGGCTCTTCATCTGACAATTCCCTTTGTCATTCTAATATCCTAACTCTGACATTAATTTCCTCATTCCATTCCTAAATCTTCCAAAATTTTGGGTACATAGGTTCTTTTACATCCAATAATAGTCTATTCTTTGACTAAGTGAAAACCTATTTTATGATCTTACGCCATCTTTAATTCCCATGTGATAAAGGTTATAATTTTTGTGAAGATAAATCCCATTTATCTTAGGACATCCATATCGTGGATTTCTTTCGTCCTTGGATTATTTTCAAAGATTTAATCCATCTTTTAACTCAATCTAATTTTCCCGATAAAAATTGGTACTAATTTCGGTATTAATCCTCATTCAATCATGTTGATCCCTAAAAGATATCAAATTTAATTGCATACCTGATTACCAAGAACAAATGTTCCTTGTTATCACCTTTGATTCCCTTATTCACATAGGTGAGTCCCAACTTTGGTATATCATATTTGAGCATAAGTAACAACCCCAGTGTTCTACTCAGTAAAATTTTCCATCATTTCACACTAAGTGAAAATTCTATGACATCCTGACATAATAGATGCTTCCCTTTGAGAGTGTATCCCTTTTTAATATAAGATCCAATCAAAGTAGAGTATTGTCATCAATATGACTTCCTTTCAAGAGTGTTAAGTAATTAACCAAGTAGCTACTTTAACTCACTAGGTATCCCACTTATGTTTCCACTCATATAGAATTTCATAAGCTCAAGTGATTTACACATTTTCATGGGCAAATCTTAAACTCAATATTCCCTTCCAATTCTTAGGATAGAGTCCTCAATCGTTGACTAGTCCAATGTTATAGGGTTCTCTACCCCTATATGTTCCAATCAAGACCAAATGTACAACTCAACCGAATAAGTTATTCCCAACTTATAGGTGTTAATGAGTAGTCTAGTACATAACCCAACTCAATAGTTTAATCTTAACCTAAGATTTCTCTCTTTAATTAAATGAACTTCTTGTCCCAATTAGGTTATTCTAAACATAGGGTTTCATTCCAATATAAAGTATGATCAAATAATCACTCATAAAGAGATTTTTTATGTGGTTTACATAACGTCACATCCTACCTTATCTTTCACTCCATCTCAACCTTATTATCCCTGGGTCTCTTAGCATAATAAGCTACAGTGTCAAGTCACTTCACGACATTGATATTCTTCATAATATGTAGTATTACTACATATATAGAAATAATATCATTATCTAAATTCCCCATATAAGGTATATAGGAGTGTAGATACACTTTCTTCCAATTCATGAGTATCTTAGATCTTCCCTTCCCAATCCCATAGGCAATGATCAAATTATTTTCCTATTCTTTTCCAAGGCATTGATGATAATATCGTTTGATCTTCCAATCAAATAAATATAAGGTATGGGATGATAATAGGTCATAATCCTTGACCTTTCCATTTATCTTTCTCTAAAAATCCCAATACTTTTTTCCTTGTTGGTCATAAAATGTATGACTTAACTGACATCATAACTTGCGAAGAATTTATTAGTTCTTCCAAAATGAAAACATATCTATGTTTTTCATTGGGTAGGGTATTTAACTCAAGTCAATCCACTCTCTTCCTTCCCCCCTTAGTGTTTTCACAACTTTTGATCATCTTCAAAGTTGAACTCCTAGCAATACTTGATTTTTTTGAAAGGATTTTTTATTCCTTTTTTTTGGCTTTCCATTACCTTTTTCTTGCCTCAATGGTATACTTTGAATATACTTTTCCCAAAGATAGATTCATCATTTTTTTCTATCTCATAGATCCAACATTTTGGATCGTCCAATAGGAGATGTAATGAATAATAAACAACTTAGAAGTTAAGAGGCACCCTATTATTCCAATTCTCTTCCAATTATCCCTTTTAATGGAGGAATATCTATACTTACAAAGCCTCATTGGTTGATGTACCTTTCTACTTAGAGTGTTGTTACCTTACAACTTATATTGATTTGACACATAGTGCCTTATTGTATTCCATTTCCTTTTGGAACTTCTAAATGAAGGTTAATTTTTGAAAACATGTTGGTGAGTTCATATTATACTCCAACTAATCTATGCACTATCCAAACCTTTTTCAGGTTAACATGTTTTACTACCTTAGGTTTCCTTCTCACACTCCCATTTCCAACTATTTTTGTTCCAACTCTTGGTAACTTATTCTCTCATAACCTTTAGAGATACCAAAGTTGTTTGGTTCCCTTTTCCTCATTTTAATAAAAACTCCAATAATCTCATCAATATTGGTTGGTGGATCCGTGTCCATGTCATTGATTACTTCTTCTGACCATTCCGGCTTTTTCCTCTTTTCCTAGGTACTAACTCTTTTCTTGCAAGATCTTATCTTTACACAAGAATTAGATTTATGTCAAGAGTTCTCCAACATTGTGGATACCTCCTTCGTTGAATTTCTACTTCATTCTAATTTATGTTGACATTGCATACACATAGATTCATAGTGTTTTCAATAAATCCAAGAATTCTTGACTCTTTACAACTATAGTTGCTACTATAAAAGGGTTATCTCATTTCTTCTCATTCCCTTAGAGTCATATAATAATTTCGTAGGATGAAGGTATATAATTATTATTCTTCCTAACCTTCCTACATAACCTAATTGCTTAATCTTCTGCAATCCCAGGTAATATCATAAGTTGTTGGTTTAGGAGTTCCTACTCCAAGGACAAATCTTAACTAGTCCCAATTTACTCAAATTTCCAAAAATTCTCATCTTCCTTTTTACTTCCCTATGTTCTTTTCCCTTGCCGTTGTGGCACAAGAACTTTTCAACCATTATCTGTTGATAAGGTTTACGCATTGTTGCATCATGATCTCATAGGTTTCAGTGTAGAACCTAGTACCTCTGATACCACATGTAACATACCAACCCTTTCATAAAGTAAAAATTTCTTAATTTTCACCAAATGAGTAAAGAAACTAGGTAACAAGTCATTGCAATAAAATTTTCATTTCTTTTATTGAGAATATACGAACAAGATGCCATATCATATTACAATAAAGATTCCACTTCATTACAATAACTTCACAAGTACAAGTAACAAGAATACATACATAGCTCCAATGAGCTTTAGAATTAATAGTTGTAAGACGGTCCAAGATCTTCCCTTTCAAATCTTGGTTATTTTTTCACTTTCTATGGAGGAGAAGCATCACTCAGGTGCTTTTCCACCAACCACGAATTCATAATGTGGTCCCCTGCACATTTATCATTCAATAGATGGCCCTTCCCTTCAATAGAGAGATTGGTAGAGTAACCGATAATGACAACCAACTGAGTATAGTGTTATGTCCTACACAACTAGAACCTTGTGATCCCACAATCCCGAACTAGCATGTAATACTGGATCACGGTGAACTAACAGTGTTAGTCTCGATAGTCACACATCCTAGAGTGGAGTCACATAATCTAGTGTGGAGTCTCAGACATTCACACTACTTTGATCAAATATTTTTATTCAATAAACGACTGAGAGTCATCTATCACATACACTACTTAGGTTCGATTTGACTTAAGGCTATCTTAAGCTATGAGTAGGTATTTCCTTCAATGGATAGTCCCATTATCCTAGATAACCTACAACTGTATTAATCTACTTGGAATTAACTACTTAACTAGTAAGTACACAAGCTAGGTATTCCTTCTATGGATAGTCCATCATCCCATATAACCTACATACTTGGATAACTCGACTTATGTGTAAGTATATTAAACCCTTTCCCATACTGGATGACCTCTCCTAGGAATAAACATAAGCTTTTTAAATCAATATCTTAGCTAAGTGTTCCATATGTGCTTCTCATGTTCAATCATACCTAGTATATAATACTTATGATAAACACCCATCTCCTGGTATGGAGTAAATACAAACATATTGCAACCCATGTTCAAACATATCTAGTATAGTTAAATACCTATGTCAAGCAATCTCTTTGACATATCTAGTATAATTAAGTACTTGTGTCAAGAAATCTCTTTGACATATCTAGTATAATTAAGTACTTGTGTCAAGAAATCTCTCATGTCATGGAGTACTTAAAACATAATATAAAAACATCCTAAAAGCTTCAATTCCCTTTTCCAAAGACACTCTCAATCACTTTTATTGCACATAGTAAAAATACATTCTAGGCAACATAGAAATCATAATAATTCTAAGTAAATAACAAGAAGAATAGATTCTCATGCTTGTTATCGCTTATCCCAATTAATTGCAGCAGTGCATCTTTCTCCAACAAAAACTAGTTTGAATTTAGCTTATCACAACTCTTTCTCATTATTTGATAGCTTACTCCTCTCAATCAATAATAATACCTCTTACTCATAAAATACCACTCTATTTCTCACTCACAAAATAATAGAATATGGCTGGTAATAACTCAGAAGCAATGAACTATAAAAGATGTATATCTCTTGGGTAAAATACGTCTCTCACAAGTGTAATGGAAGAATGCCTTTCAAGTGAAATGGTTTGACTATTTATAGAGCAACCAAGCATCAAAAATCCTATGGTTTAGGCATGTCGAGTGACAACAAGTTTCATGCAAATAAAGTCAACATAAAGGTGGCGATGAATAAAGCTCAAACTCAGCAAAACCATCAACAGATCGACTTACCTCATTGACAACAATTCAAAGACCATTTCAAATAGCACATGGAGAAATCAAATTCTTCTCCAGCAATGAAATCTACAGGAAAATACTATAAGAGGGGGTGCCAAAGCCTCTTTTCCACAAAGTTGATAAATCGACTGAAATAAAGGATGAGTCGATTTATCCAATTAAATACATTAGACTAAGTCCACATAACTCTCATTCACTTTTTTGACCAAGTCTAAGTTTATAGATTAAAATGTATTGATATGTTTCCAAATACGCAACTAGGTGAGTGATACACGACTTACATATACAGTTGTGTATATTTCCAAATTGACTTCCAATTTGATGGCTATCATCAGCCTTTATTGGCATGGTAATTTAATGTCAAAAGTGACCTTTATGAATCAACTTCTTATTGAATAATAAATATTCGAATTCTAATTACATAATTGATATGCTAAATATATTTTTTTTTGGTTTGGTAAATCGTTGCTAAGGGGTAGCACCTTGAATGCTTTTGACAGAGCTATGAACCAGTGAGGCCACATTCGGGGGGCCTCATCCCCACCATTTTGAACTACCACCACCACCATATTCATTGCCGTCACCACCATATCCACCACTGCCACCACCACCATATCCATTGTCGCTACCACCATATCCACTACTGTCGCCACCATATCCATTGCCACCATTTCCTTTGTTGACCCCGCCACAGTGCCTGCCAAACTCAACCATTGTTCCACCCCCTCACCTCGAGCACTGAATGATACCACTCTCTCCTTGTGGTAATCCCACTATCCACCATGGGATTTGAATCGTAGACAACCCAACTATTGCTCTTGCAACTTAACTGTTGCACTGCGACGTCAACTCTGATATGCTAAATATATATTATTTTTATACATATATATATATATATTTAAATACCTTAATGTATTAATATATATATGTATGTAGATATATATCTAAATATATATATAATCGTTTAATATATATTTACATATAATATATATATATAAATGGATATATATATATATATTGTAGACCAGTCAACATACATCCGATATATATATGAGTACAGGAAAAATAGTTTACAATAAACACACTATACATGATGTATGCATATATATATATGTATAAATGTATACTCCTCTATGTACACGTATATATAGTTATATCATATTGATGCATCTGTATGAGCATGTCCATTTTCCAATGTACGCTTGTATCAATATACATATACATATGGATACGTGTATATACTATACATATATATATATATATGTTCACATCTAATTCACTTACAACCATTCACATTACCATCATATTGATAAGTGTGTACGTGTGGTATGTCTATACATATGCATATATGTGTCATTAGATCCCACTGACACAAATGTGCATACATATAAACATACTTACACCTACATCCCACTTATCCATATGATCATAATAGCACAAGAAAGATCTCAAAAACTCAAATAGATAAACATCCCCCACAAATGCATGTAGAAGTAAGCAAGACTCCAAATGCAAACATACAAGCTATGGATGACTTACGTATAACCCACAAACTAGCTTAGTTCAATCACTCTAATGTGGTGTGTGTATGCTCAGATAATTACATTTACCGATTACCCGACCAATATCTTCTCTCGAGTGATACTTCCCCTCCCCCTGGAGAAATGAACATTTACTTGCAACCACCAGCACATGCCTATGACAATTGCTTGTTCATAACATATGCAGTACACATAAACATTTCCAAAGTTAGAATAATAATAATTCTATAACCTTCCATTCACATATATGTAGTATTTCACCATGAATAACATCAACTGAGGTAATATTAAATGAGATATCAAATGAGATAACGTTCATATTGATAACAAGGTACAATCATAATCTGATATTCATCTCCAGAATTCACATTACATTCATATTTACCCTATGTATTAATATTGAATAGTAACTTCACAATTGGGATGTAACAGTGGAACACATCTAAGCCATCGGTTTTGTTTGTGTGTGCTCACTTCGGGGTAGTGGAGCCTCAGGCTGTCCACTAGGTGAGTATCCCAAAAGGGTGTAAAATGAGAGAATCATATTAGGCTCTCATACCATATCAAACATATCCTCCTGAAAACTTCAATAAGGTGCCACAATGCTATGCAAGGCTCCACAAACAAGCAAGGTGTGTTATGTGAGGTGGCCTTGAATTTAGGGTTCAAGCTTCACAAGGTTAGCAAGTTGTGTTGTACCAAAATCTTATGAACAATAATTCTAGTAAAAGGGATTTTTCTTAGTTCATGTAAGGTCTTATTCTTAGAGAATATCATGCCTAATGTCTCCAAGAGATGATAGATCAAGAGTAAAATATTTACAACTTAGGGAATGCAGTGTGTCCCATTATCACTAAAAGAAAGTTGTACACTAAGAAATATCACACTCTTGGAGGACATCAAACCCAATGACACCACCAGGAAAAGGATGCATCGCAAGAAGAAATAAAATCACACCATGAAACATGAGAATGTTGAAAGATATTATCGATGTATGTCCCCACTTTAAAGTGGTTGCTAACACCATTGTTGTGAGAAATTGCTTTACAATAGCCAATGTTCAATCGTAAGACATGAGAGCTTATTTGGAAATCCCTATGCCAATTCATGTTTTTTTGAAATAAAGTTACACCATCAAAAAGGAAGGAGGGGTTGCCCACAAAAATACATAAGGGATCTATGGATTTAGGGTCAGTATGTCTTTGCTACAATGTTGTTATAGAGCTCGAAAATATCATCATTCCCCAAATATTCATAGAACTAGAAGAATGACACAAAGAGAGTGAAAACATAGAAAAAGATTTTGGGTCAACATGGAAGAGACCTAAATTTCTTGACACCTTGCGTCATCCACAAAAGGAAAACACAAGAAAAATGAAAAAGGATAAAATGTTTATGACATAGAGAAGAATGTAGATACAAATAGAGGAATGGATATAAAGTGAGAGATACATCAAATAGAATGTTACGGGGGATCACATTATACACATGCAACCACATAAAGAAACATGAAAAACGAAAATAAAGAAAAATACTAGTAAGGCACATGTGAGTCAACCTATTAGTAGGTCGTTTGCATCCCAATCTTGATCAATATATGTGGAAGCCAGAGAAATAGCCAAAGAGACAACAACAAGTTCCAAAAAAGGACACACACCAAGTTCAAAACTCTTTTTAGGATAATTGTCATTTAAGATCATAAAAGAGGAGAACAATGAATTCAACTCATTATGCACTCGTTCATCAATATTTGAAATGTGAATGTCATAATATAAATTAATCACAATAGGAGGTCGAATGATAATGTCTCTGGAAGGTTCTTGTTTATGTTCTGGTGAAGGTATAAAATCATCATGCATTTCTTCAGGCAACTTCAAATTTTGATTTTTCATGTTGCTCTTATCTTCTTTAGTTTGTAACATACAAGCAATAGCACGATATCTATGCCTATGCTCTCTATTATTTTAGTCTCTTCACTCTGTTTTCAATTTGTGATTATGTAGGAGCGGGTTTTTCAACCATAGGTTTCTTTAAGGAACCATAGGAGATTGTTCGACCACTTTCTCTTTAGCTTTGTAAACTTGTTTGATTTTATGAGGTACAAAGGGATTGTTTTGATTATCTCATTGTCTCTTATAGGAAATGGTAGGAGGATTTATAATTGGTTTCTCTCGAATATTTGGAAGCAATTTTGGTTCAATCATGGTTTCATCAAGGTTAGGTGGCTCAATCACGGGTTGAGGGGCTTATTTCTAAGGGATAATTCTGCTATGCGCTTTGCCTTAATTTTGATATGATTTGAAAAAGAAGTCTTCGTGGAGTCTAATAGGTTCAATAGGCCCGGGCCAAATGAAATACAATGAAAATTTCCCACATGAAGACATAGGATTAAAGCCACTATGATGCATTGTAAAGATCTCATTGCCAAAAGAAAGTTCTTTAAACATTTATGCACAACTGATGGGACGAAATTCATGGAGCGAAGCCATGGATAGCCTAACTTCACATGAAATTGGTCCGACAACAGGATGATGGTGAATGAGAAATGTAATGTTTTTGGTCTGACCTTTAGAGGGAGATTTATCGAACCAATCATAGGGCAAGCAAAATCATTATGTGTTTTGATCCATGCTTTCAGTTTGTCATAGGTATCTTGATGAAGTTCATGCACAAATAGGAATTCTTTAGTATTCACGTTCTCTACATAGATGGGATCAATTAATATACCATTAGTAGGCTTGTCATTGATTCTCCCAACTATGTAAAGAGGACCATCGGGTGCATGTTTGATTATGTCTTTTTGTGAGAAACCAATATCAAGGGGTATTTTGGTTTGGCCCATATGAGGTTTAGCTTCAATAAAGTTGACTGAGGCATGTATTTTATCATTCTCTTGATTGTTTAAGTTCTCATTAATGAGGTAAGAGAGACCACATAAATTTTTTATTCCATTTTCAGTTGTACGCATCTTTTTTAGGTTAGCTAGCGTAGTAGCCACATCAGGACTCACAAGATTTTTCATTTTTTCTAAGCCTTCATCTATTCTTCTTATTCTTCTTGTGAGAAATGAAAAAAATTATGTACATTAGTTGTAGGTAAGGAAGTAATTGGAAATGACGTGTGCATGTTATGATCCATAAGGGGTTGATTATCAACACTATTACAAAAGAGTTAGAAAACCAAAGATCCATGGTGAATGGTGTATCATGAGATGACATGAGTCTTGAACTACGTCTCACAACAGTATTGCTAATAGGAAACCAAGTTGTAAAGATCATACACGTTTCACAAACTCAATGCCAACCCAAAATGGAAAGAGGGTAAAATGCAATGTAATGACCTAGAATGAAATATGTAAATGCAATTTTTAGATTCTAAACAAGGTAATTTTCTAATTACACTATGTAAAAATCTGAAAATAATGTCTTGTATATGCAATTTTTAAATCAAAGAATGCACTAAATTTATCAAATGAAGCTAAATATGATCAAATTGATGAAACAAAAATTTTGCAAACAAAAACAAAAATCTGATAACAACAAACATAAATGCATAAATGAATATTTTAATGCCTAGAAAATCAAAATGTGACCCTGATAAGGGACTCATTCGCCCTAGGGCGATTGGGTCCTAGATGAGGGTTTTAAAACAAGTTTTTATAGATTTTTGAGTGATTTTTAATAGTTTCCAGATTCTTCTTTGATATAGCAAGTTTCAATTTCAATTTTCTGTGAAATGAGGATGAAATGTAAATGCAAAATGCGAGAAAATGACAACCTAGAAAACCTAGTTTGATATGCATTTTTTGTTTCAATTTTCAAATGAAAATGAGTATGATGTAATGCTATGTAAATGATATGCAAGATGACTGAGTGTTTTTGTATTTTTCATATTTAAAGAATGCAAACTATACAATCCTAAAACCCTTAAATGAAATGCAAAGTTGAATGTAAACTAGACACCCTAAATGAGACCTAATTCAATGCAAAGAGATGCAAATCAATGCAAGATCTAAATCTAAGATGAAAGAGGACTCCAAAATCAAAACATGCAAGGATCAAACTCGTTCACGAAAATGAAACATAGGAAAAAGTAGGGTTCACCATAATGGATTGATGAACAGTGGACCTATTTCTCTAATTTTATTCAAGGAAATGAGATCCAAACAATGAAGTGACTATCAACCCAAAAGGTAAGTCAAATCAAGGTATGAATTAAAAAAAATCCTATCTATGCAAGGATGGGGGTATGAACTAAATATCACTTTGGGGAGAAAGATAAAACATATCAAACAAACTCCAAAATGCAAGCTATGAAATGCAAATGAAGAACAATAGTTAAATCTAGCAGAAACAGTAATCAAAAGGAAGATTTGGAAAGAGGAAAAAAATGTGTAACTTTCACCAAAATTCACCTTTTGAATCTCACTAAGGACTCATTCACCCTATGGTGAATGGGTCCTAGATAAGGTTCCTAAAAAATGTCGTTTGGGTTCTCTTTTGCCAGGTCTGCACTCCTAGATTCCAGGTGCTCATTGTCAAACAAATGAAAATAAAATTTGTAGAGGAATTTTTGTAATTTGAAAAAAATTATTGCAACTTTGATAACTTTTCAACTTTCTTCAATTTTTCTCTTCTAAGAATCTTTCACCTAAAATCTACAATCACATATCAAAGAGAGAAAAATGTTGCTTTGTTAGGGAATAGGTGTTTGCCTTGGTCAAACCCCATTTTGGTAATTAAACCTTGAAATGAAATAGAAAAGCATGAATGAATGATGAATGAACAACAATATGTAAAAAATCACCAAACCTTATTTGAACCTTGGATAAAAAATCTACAAACTAGCATGAAGTGGTCTTAATGAGTGTAGATCTTGATCATGAAACTTGGTGTGAAATAATTCTTTTGAATAATTTGATATATCTTGAACTCTATATCAACACATTAGCTCAAACAACATGAATGATGTAATGACTCTTTGACATGATGAAAGGAATCTTGATTGTTGCAATAATCTTCAATAAATTTACCCTTGCATGCCTTGAAAATTCTCTTGAATTGCTCTTGGTCTCATAAACTTTCTATTAAGACTTGCTCATAAAGTTGTTAGGTAAAACTAATTGAAATAACCTCTTAGTTATACATATCTTAAGATTAATTCCCGAAATTCAAATATCACAATCCGACATTTAATTGTAGATTTTAAATCTTGAAAATACTGCCAAAAATATATTTAAAAGGGGGGTCCTAGGTCTAAGCGAGGACCCATTCACCATAGGGCGAATGGGTCCTAGGCCAACTACCTAGGACACACACTGCTCAGTGTTAAACATTATGTTAAATTAGGGTCCTATATCTAAGTGAGGACCCATTTACCCTATGGTGAATGGGTCCTAAGTAACTTACCTAGGACACGCATCTTCCAAAGTTAAGTGTTGTGTAAACGTATTTATGAATTTTGGGTTTTATCCCTTGGAATTTGAATTTAATTAGGCTTGGATTTGAATTAAGGAAAATTAACCTCAATCAATTAATAAAGCCTTAGATTAGTGTGAAAGTGTAAAAGTACACCTTACAACATTAAAAAGAAGGCACAATTACGCCCATTTAATTTAAAAGGGACCTAAATTTAATGTGAATATGAAAATCATATTACAACACTAAATCAAGGCATAATTAAGCTCATTTTATTTATTATTATTCATTCCCAAGTTAAGTGTGAAAAATGGATACTTTTTCCTACACTAAATTTTTCCCCCACTTTAGTGAGAGGATGACCCCATGTCAAATTGACACTAAAGTAGACATTCAAGACACTTATGTATGCAGCAATGACAAAGATATGCAATCATACAACATCAAAGACCAGGAAGATCAAGCCCAAATGGTCTGATTGGCATGGAACACATCTAAGCCATCATTTTTGTTTGTTCATGCTCACTCTAGGGTAGTGGAACCTCAGGCTGTCCACTAGGTGATTATCCCAAAAGGGTGGCAAATAAGAGAATCATATTAGGCTCCCATACCATATCAAAGCTATCCTCCTTACAACTTCAATAAGATGCCACAATGCTAGGCAAGGCTCCATAGGAAAGAAAGGTGTGTTATGCTACGTGGCCTTGAATTTAGGGTTCGAGCTTCACAAGGTTAACAAGCTACATTATGCCAAACACTTATGAACAATAATGCTAGTAAAAGGTTTTTGTTAAAAGGGATTTTTCTTAGTTTGTGTAAAGTCTTCTTCTTAGGGAACATTGTGCCTAATGTCTCCAAGAGAGGACAGGTCAAGAGTAAGAGATTCACAACTTAGGGAATGCAGTGTGTTGCATCACCACTAAGAGGAAAGTGGTACACTAAGAAATATCACACTCTTGGAGCACATCAAACTCAATGACACCACCAGGAAAAGGATGCATTACAAGAAAAGAAAAAATCGCACCATAAAAAATGAGAATGTTGAAAGATATTATCGATGTATGCCCCCACTTTAAAGCGATTGCTAACACCATTGTTGTGAAAAATTGCTTTAAAGTAGTCAATGTTCAATCCTAATACATGGGAGATTATTCAAAAAGCCCTATGCCAAGTCATATGTTTCCGAAATAAAGCTACGCCATGAAAAAGGAAGGAGGGGTTACTCCCAAAAATACATAAGGGATTTATGGATTCGGGGTCAGTATGTCTTTGCTATAATATTGTTATAGAGATTGAAAACATCATCATTCCAAAATACTCATAGAACTAGAAGAATGACACAAAGAGAGTGAAAACAAAGAAAAATCTTTTGGGTCAACATGGAAGAGACCTAAATGTCTTGAAAGCTGCGTCGTCCTCAATAGGAAAACACAAGACAAATGAAAAAGGATAAAATGTTTACGACATAGAGAAGAATTTAGATACAAATAGAGGAATGCACATGAAGAGAGAGATGCATCAAATAAAACATTATGAGGGATAACATTATGCACATGGAACCACACAAAGAAACATGAAAATGAAAATAAAGGAAAAAATACTAGTAAGGCACATGCGAGTCAACCAATTAGCAAGTTGTATGCATCTGAATCTTGATCAGTATATGCGGAAGGTAGACAACTAGCCAAAGGGACAACATCAAGTGTCTAACTAGGACACACACCAAGTTCAACACTCATTTTAGGAGAATTTTCATTTAAGCTCGTAGAAGAGGAGAACAATGAATTCAACTCATTATGTACTCTTTCATCAATCTTTGTAATGTTAATGTCATAATCTAAATTAATCACAATAGGAGGTTGAATGATAATGTCTCTGGAAGGTTCTTGTTTATGTTGCGGCGAAGGTATAAAATCATCATGCATTGCTTCAGGCAAGTTTGGATTTTTATTTTTTCATGTTGCTATTATCTTCTTTAGTTTGTGACATTCAAGCAATATTACGACGTCTATGCCTACACTCTCTAGCATTTTGGTTTCTTTTCATTATGTTTTCAATTTGTGATTATGTAGGAGTGGGTTTGACAACCATAGGTTTCTTTTCTTCCCTTAAGGGAGGAATGGAAGGAACATAGGAGGTTGTTCAACCAATTTCTCTTTAGCTTTAAACTTGTTTGATTTTAGGAAGCACAACGAGATTGTTTTGATTGTCTCATTGTCTCTTATAGGAAATGGTAAGAGGATTCGTAATAGGCTACTCTTGGATATTTGGAAGGGCTTTTGGTTCAATCATGGTTTTGTCAAGGATAGGTGGCTCAATCACAGGTTGAGGCATATTTCTAAGGGATAATTCTGCTATGTGCTTTGCCTTAAACTTTTGATATGATTTGGAAAAGAATTCTTCATGGGGTCTAATAGGTTCAATAGGCTCAGGCAAAATAAATCCAATGAAAATTTCTTGCAGGAAGACATAGGATTAAAGCCACTATGATGCACTATAAATATCTCATTTCCAAAAGGAAAACTTAAACATGTATGTACAATCGACGGAATGAAATTTATGGAGCAAAGCCATGGATATCCTAACTCCACATGAAATTGGTCCGATGATGGGATGATGGTGGATGAGACATGTAATATTTTGGGTCTGACCTTTAGAGGGAGATTTATCGAGCCAATCATAGGGAAAGAAAAACCATAATGCATTTTGATCCATGCTTTCGATTTGTCATATGTATCTTGATAAATTTTATGCACAAATAGGTATTCTTTAGTAATCACATTCTCTACATAGATGGGATCAATTAATATCCCATTAGTAGGCTTGTCATTGATTCTTCCAGCTATGTAAATAGGACCATCGGGTGCATGCTTGATTATGTCTTTTTGTGAGAAACCAATATCAAGGGGCATTTTGGTTTTTCCCGTATGAGGTTTAGCTTCAATAAAGTTGACCGATGCATATATGTTATTATTCTATTGATTTTTTAAGTTCTTGTTAAGGAGGTAAGTGAGGCAACATAAATTTTTATTTCATTTTCAGTTGTAAGAATCTTCCTTAGGTTAGCTAGCGTAGTAGCCACATTAGGACTCACAATATTTTACATTTTTTCTAAGCCTTCATCTATTCTTCTTATCTCTTCTTACGGGATATGAACAACATTATGCACATTAGTTGTAGGTAAGGAAGTCATTAGAAATGAGGTATGCATGTTATGATCCATAGGGGGTTGATTATCAACACTATTACAAAAGAGTTAGAAAACCAAAGATCCGTGACGAATGGTGTATCATGGGATGACATGAGTCTTGAACTACATCTCACAACAGTATTGCCAATAGGAAACCAAGTTGTAAAGCTCATACAAGTTTCACAAACTCAATGCCAACCCAAAATGGAAAGAGGGTAAAATGCAATGTAATGACCTAGAATGCAATATGTAAATGCAATTTTTAGATTCTATACAACATAATTTTCTAATTACATTATGCAAAATTTGAAAATAATGTTTTGTACATGCAATTTTTAAATCACAGAATGCACTAACTTTATCAAATGAAGCTAAATATGATCAAATTGATGAAACAAAAATTCTACAAACAAAAACAAAAATCCAAAAACAACAAACAAAAAGCAGAAATGAATATTTTAATGCTTAAAAAATTCAAAATGTGACCTTGATCAGGGACTCATTTTCCTAGGGAGAATGGGTCCTAGGTGAGGGTTTTAAAACAAGTTTTTACAGTTTTTAAAGTGATTTTTAATAGTTTCTAGATTCTGGTTTGATACAACAAGTTTCAATTTCAATTTTCTATGAAATGAGGATGAAATGCAAATGCAAAATGTGAGAAAATGACAACCTAGAAAACCTAGTTTGATATGCATTTTTTGTTTCAATTTTCAAATGAAAATGAATATGATGTAATGCTATGTAAATGATATGCAAGATGACTAATTTTTTTGTATTTTTCAGATTTAAAGAATGCAAAATATAGAATCCTAAAACCCTTAGATGAAATGAAAAGATGAATGCAAAATAGACACCCTAAATGAGACCTAATTCAATGCAAAGAGATGCAAATGAATGCAAGATCTAAATCTAAGATGGAAGAGGACTCCAAAATCAAAAAATTCAAGGATCAAACTCAGGTTCACCAAAATGAAACATAGGAAAAAATAAGGTTCACCATAATGGATTCATGAAAAATGGACCTATTTCTCTAATTTTATCAAAGGAAATGAGATCTAAAAAATGAAGTGAATATCAACCCAAAAGGTGAGTCAAATGAAGTTATGAATCAACAAATTTCTTATTTATGCAAGGACTGGGGTATGAACTAAATATCACTTTGGGGAGAAAGATAAAAACCTATCAAACAAACTCCAAAATGCAAGCTATGAAATGCAAATGAAGAACAGTAATTAAATCTGATAGAAACGGTAATCAAAAGGCAGATTTGGAAAGGGGAAAACAATGTGTACCTTTCACCAAAAGTCACCTTTTGAAGCTTACTAAGGATCATTCGCCCTATGGTGAATGGGTCCTTGAAAAGTTTCCTAAAAAATGTTGTCTGAGTTCTTTTCTACCAGGAATGCACTCCCAGATTCTAGGTGTTCACTGTCGAACAGCCAGAAATAAAATTTGTAGAGGAGTTTTCGTGGTTTGACAAGTTTTGTTGTAACTTTCATTAATTTTTCTCTTCAAAGGATCTTTCACCTAAAATCTGCAATCACACATCAAAGAGAGAAAAATGTTGTTTTGTTAGGGAATGGGGGTTTGTCTTGGTCAAACCCCATTTTGGTAATTAAACCTTGAAATGAAATAGAAAAGCATGAAGGAATGATGAATGAAAAACAATATGTAACAACTCACCAAACTTTATTTGAACCTTGGATAACAAAACTAGCATGAAGTGGCCTCAATGAGTGTAGATCTTGATCATGAAACTTGGTGTGAAACAATGCTTTTGAATACTTTGATAGATTTTGAACTCTACATCAACACATTAGCTCAAGCAACATGCATGATGCAATGAAACTTTGAAATGATAAAAAGGAATCTTGATTTTTGCAATAATCTTCAATAAATCTATCTTTGAATGCCTTTAAAATTCTTTTGAATTTCTCTTGATCTCATAAACTTTCTATTAGAAATTTCTCATAAAGTTGCTAGGTAAAAGTAAGTGAAATAACCTCTTATTTGTACATATCTTAAATTTAATCCCCGAAATTCAAATATCACAAGATGACATTGAATTGTAGATTTTAAATCATTACAATACCACCAAAAACATATTTAAAAGGGGGGTCCTAGGTCTAAGTGAGGACCCATTTGCCATAGGGTGAATGGGTCCTAGGCTAGTTACCTATGACACACATTGCTCAGTGTTAAACATTATGTTAAATTAGGGTCATAGATCAAGTGAGGACCCATTCACCCTATGGTGAATGGGTCCTAGGTCACTTACCTAGGACACACATCTTCCAAAGTAAAGTGTTGTGTAAGGGAATTTATGAATGTCAGATTTTATCCCCTAGAATTTGCATTTAATTAGGCTTGGATTTGATTAACGGGCCAATTAAGGAAAATTAACCTCAATCAATTAATAAAGCCCTAGATTAGTGTAAAAGAATAAAAGTACACCTTACAACACCAAAAATAAGGTACAATTAAGTATATTTAATTTAAAAGGGTCCTAAACTTAATTTGAATATGAAAACCATATTACAACACTAAATCAAGGCATAATTAAGCTCATTTTATTTATGTAGACACTTAAAAATGTCTTGAATGGTACTACACACTTGAATTTGATCACTAACTTCATTTTGTCCTGAATTTCATCCTCTTTTCGCCTATTTGATTAAATTAACCTAGTTATTTAATTGAATGCATTATTTTCATCTATTGATCTAATTGACCCAATTAGGTTAATTCACCCTCTCTCACACTAACATTTCACTTGGTTTAATTAAATAATGTAACTTATTTAATGTAAACCCTAAGTCTTCTTATTTAATTAAATAACCTTAAACTATTTAATTAAATATCATATTGCATCCCCTTTTTCATTAAATAAATCAATAATTTAATGAATATCCCCACATTCTTCATCTTGCACATTCAAATTTAGTTTTAATTACTAAATTGCTACTTTCCCCTCACATCCACTTGCATAGGGAATATTCTAAAGGAATATTCTCCTATTTGGCTCCAAAAAGAAAATGATTGTTTTCAAACAAATTTTGTAACAAACTTTCAAAGTTGTTACAAAGTGTGTTTGTTTGAATCATTCTCAACCCTTGATCTTTCCTTGATCCATGTGATCTTTGATTCTCATCCATTGATGAGAATCCTTGATCCATGTTTCCCCCTTCATTTAATATTGACCATTGATAGATCAAATCGATCTGAGCCTTTGGTTTTTTATTTGCTCTCCTATAAATACATCACTATTTTGAGAGAAATGGATCCATATTTTGATATAAAATTTATGCTAT
Organism: Sequoiadendron giganteum; assembly: GCA_007115665.2. Classification (NCBI taxonomy): domain Eukaryota; kingdom Viridiplantae; phylum Streptophyta; class Pinopsida; order Cupressales; family Cupressaceae; genus Sequoiadendron; species Sequoiadendron giganteum. The sequence continues at coordinate 113,806,548 of CM021110.1, forward strand.
TGAAATTCATACTCACTTGCATCCATATTGAGCACTTTTTAGCATTTTAGATAAATCTTCATCCATATTAGCTTAGGCATCCATTAATGGCTTCCATGTTAACTTAGTTTGCATACATTTTAGCATAAATTTGTATCTATGGCTTGCACATTTGAACTTTGTTTACATTTATCAAATATTGCATCCATCTTATCCTGTATTTTAGCATATAAAACACATCCTCATCATGTTAAACTAGTTTTATATCACATTTTGTTCATATCTCATCGGTTTCATTGATTTTCTTCAATAAAATTGATTGGAACAAGCTCATATTACCCAAGGGATTGGGAAAGGGTCACCATTCCACATCAATGTGACCACATTCCCCCAATAAGATAAGATTCAAGGTCTTAGAATAGATTTCCCTTATGTTTCATGTTGATTTCATGTTAGTTGAATGGATTCTTTTTCTTCATAATTTCAAATATCTTATTGGGATCATTGCTTAGGGGATTAAATAAGGTTTAAATTCATTTGGATCTATTGTATTTAGTTTACAATATGACATTGGTCCCATTTTGGCGCTAGAAGGAGGGAAATGCTAACCGAATCTGATGAATTTCTCTTTAGATTCACGTGTTCTTGTGTTTGCAGATACAATGATGATTTTGATGGATTCAATGACACACCTGATACGCGTCGCTATATAGCAACACACTTTGGTTTAAATTCAGCGACACATTTTAATTTTTTCAACGCATATTTAATATAGCAACACTAAAGTGTTTTTTATTAGCACCATGATTTTCATTATAGCAACGCGTGCATTATAATGACACAATTGATGTCACTATTTTACTGCAGAGTGATGTACATGATTTTCACCAAAGTGATGCACCTCTGATATGGCAACATGTTTGATAAATTTAGCGATGCAATTGATTTCAGCGATGCTTTTTACTGGTAAATAAAAAAGAGAGCTGATTTTGACACATGCTTTAAATTTTTGATTTCATGTGCTCTCTAACATGTCACTAAAATTTGGTTTTTTATTTTTGAGGCTAATTGGTTTTTCAAATTTGAAAATATTTTAAGTAAAGAAGCATACTATCATTCATCGATACATTGTAAACAAGTGTTTTACACTTATGGGACAATTATAACCCATTATACATTGCTTTTCTTTATGTTTTAGGAACAACTAAACTTCCATTGGGTTTAAAATTTACTTTCAAAGTTGGTTAAAATTGGACCCACACATCCTCATTTTGCGATATTGGCTTAAAATTGAACAAAACAATCAAACACTTCCATTGGTGCTTAAAAATGAAGTCATTTTGCTATGTTAGATTAAAATGAATGAGTGCTTGCTTTGCTTGTATATATTTTTAGTGAATATCCACTCCCCTTGCGCTTCGTTCGATCTTGGGTGAAGAGAAACACTCAAGTGTACTTTCATTGTTTGTGTGCACTATATGCATCCACTCCCCTTGCACTTTGTGCAATCTTGGGTGAATAGAAATACTCAAGTACACTTTCATGCTTTGAGTCACTCTTAAGAGAGGGCTTATTATGAGACACATCTTGCAACAAAAAACTCATAGGCAAGCTATTGAAGCACATTTACCAATGGGCTATATCAAAGGTTGTAAAATCATCAAAAAGTAAATTCAATCCTAAGGCGTCAATGTGTTGCACCTAATCCCTCTCCTTAATTGGAAGGGAATAGTTGAAGAGCCTTAAGTGTCCAACGGATGGTAGTGAAACAATGAGTGTTCTTGGTTTGTTGTCATTAAGAACCTTGTTTAAAGTAGTGGCCAATTTTTTCCATCCAAAGAGTTCTTTAAAGTGGTGCATTGGAATTTAGATTCCAAGAAGTTACTTGCCATGTCTGATTTTGGTTGAAGTTTAGAGGTTAAGAGTTCACTCATAACATACCTCTACACTCTTTCCTAAATTGAATGTAAAATCATCTCTTTTACTATGAAGGGCATGAGGCAAGCCCGCCAAGAAGAGTGTACCCTTGAGCTAGGAATGTTATTGCTTGTGAGTCATGTTTGACACATTTTTTAGTTCCAAAACATCTTAAACACACATCAACAAGTTTACCAAATTTCAAACCCTCTGGATTAAGTATGGATGCCTTTTGAAGAGTCCTAATATTATTGCTTGTCCCTAAGGATTATATCCTTAGAGGCTTCTAAATAATTTTTCTTATATCTACATCCACTATTTCCAAAATTAACATAGGGAACTATGGCCTTAGGTTCATGATTTTCACATAATGAACTTTGTGAAATGTAGGTTGCTTTGACATATACATTTTAGTTTGAACGTTAATTAAGAATTTCTTGATGTGGTAATGAAATAATCTCACTTAAGAAAAGATTAAATCAAATGAACACCCCACATTGATGTATGTTCAAATGTTGACTCCCCAAAACAAGACAATTGAGACAAGGAAAATATTGCAAAACATTGAGTCTAAAATCATTGAGTTCTATTGTCAAAATCATCAGGTTCTATTTTCAAAATCATTGAATTCTATTTTACCAAAACCATTGAGTTCTTAGGGTTTATCACTTTAGAGGTATAGCATGTTTCTCACTACCTTGGTCTTGAAAAATAAAGGTTAATTTTAGGTTAACATTTTGGGTCAAACATTTCATCCACCTTCACACATTTTACATCGAATTTCACCAAACAAACTTTAGAAACTTTTGGACACACCAACACTTTTTAGACTTAGACATTTATCAAACCAATCTCCTAACTTAGCTATGTTGTGTGTAAAATGGATCATTTTCCATGCACTTAGTTGAGTTAGTTATCACATTTGTGGACTATTTTATCTTAAAGGTCACAAGTCTACCTTAAAAATTACGTGTTCATTAACACCTTTTACCCAAGGAATCAAAACATCAAATCCTTTTATCTAAAAGTGTTGTCAAAATTTTAGAAAGTTCCCCAACATCATTTCCCCTTTTCATCTCCCACTCACATCATTGGTCCAAAACAACTTAGAGGATCCCTTTTACCAAAATTTGAGTCAACAAGAGAGTTTCAACATTATAAATCTCAACACACCTCTCCTATTGTTGACCCATAATTTATGGTTACAATAAGATCACAACACAAAAAAATATGGAACAAACCAAAGTCACATCCACCACAAGTGATACTAACCCATAATAATTTGATCCAAGGAGCCATTCTACCCCCTCCCAACAACCACAAAATCCATTGGGACCATATGAGGTATAATATGTCACATAAAACCCACTTCAACTTACTAGGAAGAACTCCTTGAGTATAAACAAGATCATAGAACCTTAGAAAATTTGGCTCCCACTTTTCTCGTGCAAAAAATGATACAAGGGTTAACCCAATCTACGAATCAACCAACTCCATCCCTTGTGCCAAGTCAAACATTAACTCCTAGTCTTGCCACTAGGATTGCCACCGATCTTGGTCATACTCTCCCTCTAGGAGGAAACATACTTTTGGGTACCCAACGCACCAATATTCCCCAAGACACAACTTGGACACCATCATTTAGGTCTCCATCCCATTCTACCACCACCATTCTAGAGAATCCCCTCCATCCATACAAACCACTTACATTCCATAACACCACAACAACCTCAAAATTTTGAGCGCAACCATCTTCATCCATCACCACAAGTAACCAAAGTGTTCTCAATGTTACATAAGGTAATGTGAACCAAATACCTCAAATAGGAAAAGGGAAAGTTAACACACTCACACAAGGGCAACCCTTAACAAGTAGTTCCAACAAACCCATTGACACATAAAAAAAAGTGGTTACCCAAACTACTCAATTGAATTCACCATGCACATCAACCCCATCAAATATTAATCCAAATCAAAGCAACACATTGATCATAAACCCCATTAACCAAGGTAATGCCTTGGTCCCACATCGAACACAACAAGGGAACCCTCAACACATTGGTCAAGGGAACCCTTCTAATAAATTAACTCAAGGTCCTAATGTGCCATTGACATCGCAATACCCAATGGCGCCATCATCATCTTTACCATTGGTCCCCCAAATCATGCAAAATCAAATGGGGTCCCAAATATACATTCCTCCCCCCACAATCGATAATTTTAGAAGGAATGATAGCACAAAACAACCCACAAACACTCACCACACAACAACCATCCCAACAAAAAAACACTTCCACATTGAAACAACAATAGGCTCAAGCACAAGATTTCCAACAAGCATAACAAGCCTATCAACAAGCATTGTAACAAGAAGAATCTCAAGCTCAATCCCTACAAGCCCAACAAGCTCATGCTCTAGCTCTGCAACAAGCACAAGACGCCTACCAACAAGCCTTGGAAAAACAAAAATCTCAACAACAAGTCCTAGTCGCACAACAACAACAACAACAAGCTCAACAACAAGCCCAACAAAAAGAGTTCCTCTCACACCAACAACAACAAGCCCAACAACAAGAATTTCTAGCACAACAATATTCCCAACAATAACAAATGCTTTTATGAAACAACAAGGTTTATACTATAACCCCCAAAAAAACATCATCAATCCAATAGCACAAGGAGCATATATACCTCCACCCCTACCACTATCACCTTCACAATATCAGAATCCACCCAACACACCATATAACAACCCATCTTATCAAAATCCCACTTACACCTCATCCACCATCCCATAATACACAACATACACTCCTCCACCAAATCTACAAGACAATGTGTCATTGCAGCTCAAGGTGCTCACGCAACAGATCCAGGATATTCAAATGGGAAAAACAAAGAAACCACACATGCAACAAAACTTGTGTCTTTACCCCTTTGATAGGAACATAGCGATGGTTCCTTTCCCACATTGTTTTGAGGTCCCTAAGTTTGATAAATACAAAGGGAGGGTAAATCCTATAGATCACATCAAGGAGTTCCATGTCATGTGTATGGAGGTTGCCTACAATGACTCCTACTTGATGCGCCTCTTTCCATGAAGCTTGGCGGGCCCAATAATTGATTGGTTTTCGTAGTTGACTCTGAGAATTCAAAACTTCCAACAAATAATTGATAGGTTCATAGATCATTTCTCCTTCAATATTAACATGAATGTAAGATTGGAATATTTATATACCCTCAAGCAAAATAAAGGAGAATCCTTTGCAAATTTCTTACGGAGGTGGAGGCAAAGAGCTAGTAAGAGCAAGTGGCCCATTCCCGATGAGCAAAAAGTGGGGATTATTATAACAAACATTGATCTAGAGTTGTCCTTCCACTTAAAGATGCAATGTATCACCACTTATGATGAGCTTATCCCTAGGGTCCTCAACATCAAGAGAGCCCTAATTATATACATGAGCACACAAGGGTATAAAGATAACCACCCATCCACTAGTTCTAATGACAAGCCCCGATTTTGGGCCAAGAATAAGAATGTTACTAGTGATGGTGTTATTGATACAAATGTGGACTTAACTACTCCTAGGAAAGCAAACACCCAAACCATGAACACACAACAACCATCCACACCACCGCCAAACAATCAACCAACAATCAATGCTGCAAACACTCAACCTATGCCACAAAGAACAAACAGTTCTCCTAAATGAAAATTCACTCCCTTAGGGGAACCTATGGAGGATGTGTTGAAGAATTTGATACAGTCTAACCTTATCACACTCTCAGATTTCTAAAACTACCAACCACCACAAGTCAAATCTCCTACCTATAGAGAAGGTCATTTTTGTGAATTCCACAAATACAAAGGTTATATCATGCAAAATTGTTTTAGACTCAAAAATATAATACAAGATCTTATTGAAAAAGGAGACATTGATGATGATAAAAAATCTAGGAATGAAAACCTGAAAATTTACACACACCTTATGCTTAATCATGGAAAAACAAAAGATTCTGGAAATGCATCAACTTCAAACAATTTAAATCATACTCATGATACCACGGTGGGACACTTTCATGTTATACATTCATCACAACATGAGGAATCAGACACTTATCAAAATACTATTTTAAAACAAAGTCCAAACCCATCAATAGTGTCTAGCAATATTTCATATCGTAATAGCATCAAGTATGTATCAAATTACGATATCTTCCCCACATATGACTTCATGATTGGGCATGTTGAAGAAGTTCCAAAGGAGCAAGAAATATCCCTTATTGCACCCATACCCACAAACTATTGTGAAGAGTCTTTTACCAATGATATATCATACACTTGAGGATCATGTCAAGAAGAGGCTCTTGAGGATAACGTAAGTTACTTTGAATCGAGTCAAGATCAAGAACCCCTATCCCTAGAGTTTCACCAAGAGATGAGGGACATCTTCCAAACCATTTTAAATTTCAAATATGTCCCTGATATCACCCTTGAGATGTTTTTTTTATGGACATATAGACGTTCTTCATCCAAAATAATAATCTCCCATTCTTGATATTCCCACACAAGAGTAAGCAGTAGTCGAGATTCTTGATTCTTACAGTGATTGCACATCATCAACATCTTTTGAATTAGAACCAACATCTTTTGAAGTAATATCAACAGATAAAAATTTCATAGAATCATAGCAAACAGTTCATATTCCTAAACAACAGGAACCCATAGCAATATCATGTGTTCATGACAAGTCATATTCAGTGGCTATGGATCAGAGGATACATTATCAGGGTAAAGTATTAGGTATTGTCAATACCTTCACAATGTTGGGTGCAATCTTGTCTACAACAAACATCAACATATGGGGCATGAAGGATCCTTATGATGAAAATACTATCAACACTACAACAATTCATATCATGAATTGTCATCCATCGATCATCCCATACTCAAATTGGGACCAACGTAAAAAGAAAGGTTCTTATCAAAGGAAGGAGAAGATCCTAAAATAAAATAAAGTAGTAAAGAAAAAAGGACACATCAAGTACAAATGGATACCAAAGAAAAATAAAGAAAATCATCTCTCTAAAACTCCATCAGTCAAAGAAATTATGGGGAAAAATTAAAAAAGGGAAATGTATCCATCAAAAGCATCCTCAAATACAAAAATAAGGCTTCTCAAGCAAGGAACGAAGCATATCCAGTGGTTGGTCCTAATTCCCTGAAAACCTCCATTCCCACCCATCATTGCTCATCTTCCCAAGTTTGGAAAGTCAAAGGTTCCAAACCATCTACCAATCCATCTCATATTCCTTCATGCATAACACCATCCACTAAATTTATAATATCCAGTTCTCATATTAAACGTGTGTTGGCAGCTACCCTTCATCATAAGGATTCCAAAGGCACTTTATCGTGATGTGCAATATAGTCAAGGTTAATTCCGATATCCATAAGACATATCATAATTATCAAATTTTGCATTCGAGTGCTTGTGTCTTAGCAAAGCAACTTCTTCAAGCCGGGTATTGTTGGCATGTTATGATAGTGACCTCTACATCAGTACCGCCATGTGGCTCAACATGAGGGTAAAAAAAATAAAAAATCAAGAAATCAAGAAAATAGTAAAAGTAAAAAATAATCCTCCAGTGAAAACCACTTTGGTGGCGCTTTGGGAAAGTACTTGTTACCAAAATTTCACTTACAACTCAATTTGGTAGATCTGAAACAGTTGATTACATTTAAAAGTGAAGGGTATTCAAACTTTTCTACAAAGTTAAATCATTGCACAACAGGGATGCTTTCAATGGAGATTCAGTTTTATTATGCAAGATTTTACAACAGAAAGGAATTACACAAATTGCATAATTTTGTTGTCTTTTATTCATTTTGTAATGAAAATGTATACAAGATTGCATAAACATTGTTGTTTCATACATTGAGATCAAAAGAATGCTTAAATATCCCACACAAGCCATGGGAATGACTGAATTACATTAATACAACATGGAAAGCAAGCTATACATTTGAAGATAAAGTAAAGGAAAAAACATATGAAAAGAGATCATATCCTTCATTGCCTTAATGGTTGATGTTGGTGTTGATCCTTCTATCTTCAACTCCTCTCGTTCCCGATCTTCAAATGTACCTGCAGATGATTGGAAGATTTGGTTAGAGCTCGGGACATGAAATATCATCATATGTTTCATCAAAAGAGATATAACGTACATCTATGATGCATTAAATCAATTGAGCCATTATCAGATAAATGTAAAAGAGCCAAATCAGATCATCAAATGAAAGTCAAATCATCAGGGAGAGCATTGAACTTCACTATTTTATCTAACTACTTTTCTCATTGTGCAGGTATAGGTTCATCTTTCATTTCATAATCCATCTCTTTTGACATTTCAACATGTGGAGAAAATGGGCTCCCACAAGGGTTGAGCCCGGTGTGCTACCCTCTTGGATTTTAAGAGGGATTTAAAGTACATTTTAAATTTATGGAAGTCATTTCAGTTTTCATGCAGGTGCAGTCAAGAAGGCACATATGTGAATAATGAATATAGGATTTCTCACTCATGATTGTCAAGTCACAAAGTTCAATGAAGGTAACTCATCACAACGAAGTAACAATCACAAATGAGCCTTGCAGTTGTGGTCATATTATTATGTTACTTCATTGTCATTATCATCATCATTTCTTAGTGTTCATATCATACGAAATGCATACATTTGAAGTATTGTGCATCCAAAGGTGATCTGAAACAATCACACTACAAGAAAAACTATTGAGGGATTATATACAGCCTGTAGCATGCTGGAAATCATTTGGAAAAAAGAGCGGGCAATCATTTTTTAAGGCAGTCATATGTTAAAAGACAATTTGTAAGTAAAGGACACACTTCAACAAGCAGACTTCATGAGGCCTCATACAGTATGCAAGGGAAAAATAAAATCTTCGTGTGGCATATTTTTGAGACCACAAGTGAGTTTTTTTTGGATGGTATTAATATATGAGATTTCCAAGATTTCAAGGTACACAGTGACAATTAACTTGTAAAGAACAGTATACACCTCTATCATTAAACATTCAAGTAACGGTCCCAAAAGGAAAAACAGAGCATATACATTCACAACATTTGAAGATATAAATAGCATGAAATTTACAAACAATGGATGACTTGGCAACCATAGGATCAAAGCTTTTGAGGCAGATACAGTTAAAACAATAAAGACAACCATTACAAAATGACTATACAAAAAGAAATGATGTCATCAGTATTTTGTTAAGAAAATACCAAATTTGTGAAGGAAGAAAAAGGATAGTCCTTAATGATGACAGTAAGATTGGAGAAAGACAAACCAGTAAGCTTAGCAGCAAGAACAAATTATGATAGAGTAAAGAAGCACAACTATCAACCACAATGAAATAAAATTAAAAGGCAGTCATACAATGAGAGGTGCCACAGTTTTCAAAACACAAACAAAGGTTGTCAACTTGAATGCAGATTTAGAGATCAAAGAATTATAAGATGAGGATCAACTCATAAACAAATTGTGATAGTGGCATACTATCAAACATATAGCCACGAGGAATAAGAGCCTACAGTGAAAAGATGTGAATGCCCTGAAAGTTTTATTCACACAAGTATTTTAACATTGCAAACTTGAAGAACAAGATCTCTATAGTTAGTTGCGACCTGTTACAAAAAGCTGAATAACCCAAGTTGCAAAATTTCAAATGGGTTTAATTTATCAAGGTCACAATCAAAAAAATAGAATGGAGGGTTTCTCTTCATTTCAAATATTGAAACCATGACCTCTCATGGAGGAAAGGAGCAAAATAAGTAGTTTAAGCCGCTGCATAAATGGAGAAATATGTTACAAAAAGCACAAATGGAAACCGTATTTGTCTATTTGCAAAGCACTAACTATGTTCACAAAGAAATACAACAATGGAGGAACCATGGCCTAGGGTTTAAAAACCCTCGAGTAGCAAAGACAAAACTCATGACTTGCAAGGAAAAAATGAAACCATCGACACTAAAGGTGCAAACCCAAATCAAGTTTTGTACCAAGTTTCTTTACAAAAAATAGATCCACAGCCTGCAAAAAATAGGTACAAACCCACATGATTTCCTCATATCTTTCTTGCAGATAGAGCATGAGTTAAATGCTAATGGAAAAACCTAGAAAGGTTGAGATTTTTGATCATAATGAAGAGTTGTCTACAACTAATGCCAGGCGTAGTAAGCCACAAGTACAATAAGCTATGAAGCTCGATAAACAAGAGAAATCCCATTTTTGAAACCTACAGGGGAATGTTTCTAAGTGTCCTGTTAAAATGCTATATTCAAAGAGAAACCATGCTATATTCCACAGAAATTATCATTTCAACCATTCTTCTTCCACAATCAACAAAGAAAGCAATGTCTTCTTCCACATGTAAAAGTAAAAAACAACATTTTCATGTAAATGAAGTGCTTACCAGCAATATGAAGGCGATTAAACCTTGTAGGAAATCTCCAAGCAACCATCAAAACTCCAAACCCTAGCTTCATCTTGGCGGTGCCTAAGGAGAGCATGAAAATTGTCAAATTGAAGTGAAGTTAAGTCAAAGAGGCCGCATGTGTATTTTGTTTAGGGTTTCTTTTACCCTACATTTGGTTGACCCTTTTAGGGTATTTTAGCATTTTTATTTAAAAACTTCACCTTGTAACTAATACCTTAACTTGTATTAAGGTTATCCTTATAAATTTTGTAAAGTTTCTTGTATGCAAAATGTATGGTTTTCAAGCTCAAGCATTGACTTCACTCCTCCCTCAATTCTTGCACATTTTGAAATTAACTAATAAATGTAAATAGATATTAAAGCAATCAAGTTATAATTGCTTTAATATATGTCATGCGCATGCAATTAGGAAAACTCACAACACATATTAAAGTAATTGTTAATTGATTACTTTAATATCTGCTTAGATCAGTTAACTTCACGTCTATATCATGCAAAATCAAGAATGGAGTTCAATAGAAGCTTTTGAGCCTCATCTTCAATCAGATTTGAGTCTTTTTAGGAGCCTTTTGGGGTTAACCATCATGCAAACTAAGTTTAACCACTTGATCTTTCATTTTACATTAGTTTTGATCCCTCTTTTTGAGGGTTTTCATATTTACTCGTGGATGAGATATTGGAGAGATATTTTTCCTTGCAATTAACTCCAAGTGCCACCTCTTGGCACCTTGGAGTTACCTTTTGTATATATGGGAAAATAATTAGTATTTTTCCTAGTTCTTGCTTCTTTTCCTTTGCATTCTGTAAAGAGATTAGTTTTGTAACTCACTTTTTTCACAGTTATTAATATACAACAACATTTTACAGGTTATCTTACATTGTTACTTGTAGAGTTTCCTTCCATTTCTTATTACAATCAAATTTTATCCTTCTCACTTTTAGGTGTTTTGTCTTTTTGAATGATTTGGATGCAAATTTAATGAGTTTTAATCTCAAAACCTTAAATTTTTTGTCTTATTCATGGATGCATGTACATAGAAGTTGTTTTAATCACAGGTCATAGGTTGTGCTATTGATTTATCTTTTCCTTCAGGTTGTGAAAACATTATTTTCCTTCATAAAGGATAGATTATCAAGCCTTTTTTTGAAGCACTTATGTGATTAGACTGTCTAATTTGAGTTGTGAAAATAGATTTTTATGAGAAATAGTTGTGAATCAAGCTACTCATCGTTTATATTTAGGTGCATCACCTTCTCATAAATTAATTTTCATTTTTTAGAGTAATCCTTCTTATCTTTTCCCAACAATTCATTAGTTTCTAGGAATCAAAAGGGGAGCCAGCTCATAATCTAGAGATTCATCTTCACTATTAGCATACCCACAGGCTTAAAGGTGTTTCCATGTTTCAGGAGATTGCTAAGCATTCAAACTTAGCATTTGGGTGCAATCTTTGTGACAACAGTACTATGATGAAAACCTAGAAAATAGGTATCATGAGTAGATTTGAGCGTCTATATGATCCTTCTTAGATAGAAGTATCTCATCCTTGTCATGATAAATCCAATGTTTCCTCCATCCATCCACTCCAAATTTTATCTAGATATTCCAATTTGTCTTGATCTTAACAAAGATTCGACATATTTATCTTGATCTTGACAAAGATTTGGTGTATACTTCAACTATACTCATGACAAACTTTTGACAGTATCTTTACCATTTTATCTCATGAAGTCTCATAACCCATATCTAGCATGACAAAACTCTGTTGAAATCTTCGCATATACATTACCTATCTTGGTTTGTCCATTGCACTATGAAGCATTGCTAGACACTAGGGGCGGGTTTTTGCACTCTTGTTTTCAAATAACTCTTGATCCATGTCTTATATCTCATATTTTGACATCGACATTGTGGTCTAGGTATCATTTATATCATAAATCTCTCCAAAAATCCCAAAAAACATTCGTAAAACTTCATCAAAAATCCAAAAACAATTACAAAATCAGAAAATCCAAAAACATCAAAATCCTATACAGCTAGAATCCAAAAACATTTGGAAAATTGTAAAGTCAAAATCCAAAACATCCAAAACATATCAAAAATCCCAAAAATAGGTCAAAACATTGAATATCAAAATAAAAAATAGTACCTTGTCGAACTACGTTGTCTCTGATTTTGAACATAGGCAAGACCATCAATGATGTGCCCCTGAGACAAACTAGGTCAATCCCTTAGGATTATGTCATAATAAGCTGACAATTCATCGTGTTCATATCTCATCAATAAACAACTTTCCATCAGTCGAACTACGTGGTCTCTAAGTGAATAACGTAAGCAAGGCTCATCTTTGATAAGCCCCCAAGGCCCTTAGGATAGTCTTTTAGGTTAGGTTCTTGGTCAAAAATTATAAAACCCCAAAACATTTGAAAAACTTAGAAAAACACAAAAACATTTGAAAACTTTGAAAAACCCTAAATAACCTCAAATAATTAAAAACCAAAAAAACATTCACATAAACTTTCAAAAAGACCAAAAAATAGCCTCAAAATATTTTTAAAACATCAAAAACATTGAAATATTCCAAAAAATATCAAAGCTATCCATCCCATTTCACTTTCACCCACAATAAGCTTCCATTCATAATAAAATGATCATCACTCTCAACCTTTGGTAATACAAATGAAAAACAAGTACAACAATCAGCAAAAGTAGAACCTTTAAACACAACAATCAAACTCTTGATCATTATCAATCATGTCAATCAATCCTTATATCAACAACCTTTCAAATGACCTATCAACCCACCAACATATGATAACACATCCTAGGATGCATCCTCCTACAATGGGAATTATCATTGGCAATCACTTTGGATATTTATCCTAAACAAAACATACCTTTTAGCAATAGATATAAATAACATTGATTGTTTGTTCATTTTAATCTTGTCTTATGATTTATCTTGTTGACCCATTCCGAGGACCTCTCAATGATGTCTAAATTATTTATTAGAGAGAAAGGAATGGGGCGTCAATCATTATCTTTTGTTTGTTGTGCTTGTGGGATATTCTTGTAAGATAATCTTGGCGCATACTTGCTTAGTTGTGTGTAGGGAGGTCATTTGGAGTAGATTATTGACTATTGTGTATGCTTTGGTCTAAAATATTCTAAACTTCTAAACTACATTCCAACAAGGTTTTTGTATGTCAAGGTGTGAACAAGGATTATCCTATCTGTTTGTAGAGTTGAATTCCATCGCACTATATACAACGCCATCCTGGTTATCAATACCATGATGCATCATGTCTATGTGTTATATCAAAAATAAGGAATGACGGAGAGTCCCAATCCAAAAAATGATCAAATCATAAATCTCATCACCATATCTAATAGTCTCAAATAATCATGGACTTGTTGGACTTCTGAATCAATCTCAAAATCAATGGTTAATCCATCCATCTTATTCTTCTTATTCTTCTATATTTACTAGCAATTCTATCCAAGTGTCGAATATGTGTGATATATCAAAATATACATGAGGCTACCCATGGTCAATGATTGTCTATGCATCATCAAATCTATCTACATCAAACATCTAATCTTTCTAAGAAGTGTCTTACATCCTCTCTGAGCTGAAATGATATATTAAAATCTTTGTCATGAGATTGACTCAAAATTCCAATTTTTTGCCCTATCTCTTGAGGGGGTAGGGTACTAGCTTATTTTCTTCTGCTAGGGCAACAATGGGGCATCCAAAAAATCAAAACAAAAATAAAACTAAGCATCGGTGTTAATCTAAAAAGTGTTAGTCTTTGAACCAATGTAGCAAGTACCTCGCTTCAAAGAGGGGGAAAATGTAGACACTTAAAAATGTCTTGAATGGTAATATACACTTGAATTTGATCACTAACTTCATTCCATCCCAAATTTCATCCTCTTTTCACCTATTTGATTAAATTAACCTAGTTATTTAATTGAATGCATCATTTCCATCTATTAATCTAATTGACCTAATTATATTAATTCACCCTCTCTCACACTAACATTTGACCTAGTTTAATTAAATAATGCAACTTATTTAATTTAAACCCTAAGTATTCTTATTTAATTAAATAACCTTAAACTATTTAATTAAATAACCTTAAACTATTTAATTAAATATCACATTGCATCCCCTTTTTCATTAAATAAATCAATAATTTAATGAATATCCTCACATTCTTCATTTTCCACATTCAAATTTATTTTTAATTATTAAATTTCTAATTTCCCCTAACATCCACTTGCATAGGGAATATTTTAAAGGAATATTCTCCTATTTGGCTCCAAAAAGGGAATGATCGTTTTCAAACAAATTTTGTAACAAACTTTCAAAGTTGTTACAAAGTGTGTTTGTTTGAATCATTCTCATCCCTTGATCTTTCCTTGATCCATGTGATCTTTGATTCTCATCCATTGATGAGAATCCTTGATCCATGTTTCCCCCTTCATTCAATATTGACCATTGATAGATCAAATCGATCTAAGCCCTTGATTTGTCATTTGCTCTCACATAAATACATTGCTATTTGGAGAGAAATGGATCCATCTTTTGATAGCAAAATTATGCTGTTGAAATTCCTACTCACTTGCATCCATATTGAGCACTTATTAGCATTTTGGATTAATCTTCATCCATATTAGCTTAAGCATCCATTAATGTCTTCCATGTTAACTTAGTTTGCATACATTTTAGCATAAATTCGTATCTATGGCTTGCATATTTTAACTTTTTTTACATTTAGCATAGATTGCATCGATATCATCATGCATTTTAGCATTTAGAACACATCCCCATCATATTAAACTAGTTTTATATCATGTTTTGTTCATATCTCATTGGTTTCATCGATTTTCTTCAATAAAATATCAGAAATAAAAGAATACTATCAATTTATAAGAAAATATCAGACCGTTATGGCTGAAAATATTAGGTAGATGAAAGAAACTTGGCAAGATTGCACAAATGTAAGCATTGAGGAGAGGATCCACATGTGAAATTCATGGAAATTTTTAAAGGAATTGGCATAATCTCAAGCTGAGTTGTGGTCTTTGTCACATAGGATTCAAAGCAAATGTTTGAAATTTTGTAGGAGGGAAGACCAAGAAAATCATCAACTTGATCAATGAAAAGTTTAAACTTTGTGAGAGATGACAAATTTTGGAGGGTGCTACACCCTTAATATTGGTGTACATCGGGTTATGAATAGTTAGCTTGTGGCTATCTTAACTCCTAATTAAGTCATGTTATCATTATTATATTATTATTTAGTTAGTTAGGTCAGCCTAGGGCTTATATAGGGGTGTCTAAGTTGGCCTAGGTGATATCCTAGGCACAAATAGGTATATATAGGAGGTTGTGAGTCTTATTTCATGATCATATGGTGAATTGTGTACTCATTGAATATATTTTGAGGTTTCCCCCCTCTAAGTGGCTTGTTATTCTTAGTTATTATCAAGTATTTGTAGCATATTTCATATCATCTTATTTTATTGTGCAATTTTTTTCATTACAAGTGGTATCAGAGAGTGATCTTGGCACTGTAGAGACAAGGTTTTTTCTCAATATTAGAGGTTATTTTGGGAAGAGCATATATTTCATATTTTGGTGAATATTTTTTTGATTTTTAAAGGGTTTTTGAAGACCATATTAAAGAAGCTACGGTCTAGATTTTAGAGAAATTGGAGCATAATTGAGTGAATTATTGTAGAATTAGGGTTTCTATAGAATTTATTTGGAATCTAAATATCTCTCACATCCTGTCAAATTGGAGCTTGATTTTTATTAGGTTTTTGAAGACATAATAAAAGATACTGCAGTAAAAAATTTAGAGAAATTGCAACATAAATAAATGAGTTATTTTGAAAATAGTGTTTCCACAAATATTGCTCTCAAGGCCACAAATGTGCTTATTTCTTGGAGATTTTTCTAGGTGAGAGGTATTTGTGCCCTAGTAAGTTACAATATTTTTTTTAGAGAATTTAAGTTTCATTTGTGTGAGTTATTACAAAATCATTGGTTCCCATCATGACGGGGCCTGCAATAAGGGGCAAAAAGAATGTTGTCACACCGGGGAAGACTCCTGATAAGGATGGGGTAACAATAGAGGATATTAATCTTAATGAGGAAATTAGTAAGGTCAAGGAAGAAATTTCCTCAATGAATATGGATATGTGTGACCTAAGAGGAGATATATTGGAGATACGAAGCATGTTAAGCGTCTATATGAATGCACCAAGAAAGGAGTTCTCAAGCAACCAAGGTGAAAATTCCAGGTCAACTAATATTGACACAAATTTTAATACTCCTATGGAATCTAGGAATTTTTTTCCAAAGGTGGATATGCGCAAGTTCGATGGCAAGGATCCTC
Source organism: Sequoiadendron giganteum (assembly GCA_007115665.2). Classification (NCBI taxonomy): domain Eukaryota; kingdom Viridiplantae; phylum Streptophyta; class Pinopsida; order Cupressales; family Cupressaceae; genus Sequoiadendron; species Sequoiadendron giganteum. The sequence goes on from CM021110.1 coordinate 113,823,371, forward strand.
TAACATGGATAAATCAAATGGAGACTATTTTTGAAGTACATCAAATCCCAAATGGACAGAAGGTCACGATGACTTCCCTATATCTAGAACCATATCAATTCATTTGGTATCGTTGGCTTTGTACTCATCGAAGGAAAAATGGTCTCACTGTCTCATGGTCAATTTTTACAAAGGAACTCCAAGCACAATATAGCAATAGTGTGACAGAAAACTTCTTCAGTTAGCTTACTAAACTTCAGCAAACGAAATCAGTTAAGGATTATATTCAACAATTCCAAAATCTATCCTTAAGAGTGGATACAATTATAGAGGAGAACTTGAATGATTTGTTCTTGGGTAGTCTCAAGGATCACATTCAACATGAGGTACACATTTAGTCCTAGCTCTATAAACGAGTCTTTTATCTTAGCACGCAAGGTAGAGGAGAAGTATTTGATTCCTAAGAAGTAAGTAGCTAATGTGACAAGAGAGAAAAGGTATTCAACACCTTCTCTTCCTCAACCTACTAGGTTGACTCCACAAAGGAGAAAAGAGAAAAAGGGTTGTGTTTCAATTGTGATAGCAAATACAATTGAGGACATAAATATAGTGAAAAGAAATTGTTCTATATTGAAGGTCCAAGTGAGGAAGAAGAGGAGTAACCCATATTAGAGGATGGAAGAGAGTCAAATGAGGAATCACATGATTCTCAAACAATCATTTCTTGTCATGCACTCTCAGGTTTCAATGCTCCACAAACTCTCAAGGTACTGGGTTTCTTAAAGAAGTAGAGAGTAACAGTGTTGATTGACTCAGGTAGTATTCATAATTTCATCAACAAAAAGTTGGCTACTCGTCTAAATTGTTTTATAATCTAGCTTTGGAGTTTTAGGTTTTGATTGCAAATGGTGGTATAGTTAGTTGTTCTAGGAAGTGTCATAGCATTAAATTATCCATGGGAGATTATCAACTTGATACTCCAATGTATGAGATATCCATGGGTGCGACAAATATTTTTTTGAGAGTACAATGGCTTACTACATTTGGAACAATTGAGATGAATTTCCAAGAACTATTCATGAGATTTCAATTAGAAGGAAAGGTAGTAGAACTTAGGGGGTTGAAGGCAAAGTACCCACAGATGGTAAGATCACATCAAATGAAAAAATTTCTTAAAAAAGGAGTGGATGGATTTGTGGCCTAGCTATGTTCATTAGAAGTCTCTCAATCTAATGCTCCTACTCATCTAGATTTACAAGAAATAATGGATTGCCACTCAATGGTTCTTGGAGATATTCCTAAAGGACTTCTTCCTAAGAGGGATCATGATCATGCCATACAACTAGTTCCAGGGAACCAACCACCTAATAGAAGGCCTTATAGGTACCCACACATACCAAAAAGTGAGATAGAAAAAAATGTTGAGGAGATGTGGAGGCAGGAATTATCAGGCATAGCAAAAGTGCTTACTCCTCACTTGTGGTGATGGTACTGAGAAGGATTTTTTGGCCCCAAATTTTTCATTGCACCAAAAGGTCAACCTGTTAATACCCGATACAACTACCAAAGTTAACAGATCCATAGGAGGTGGTTATTCCATGTCACGAATCCTAAGGATGCACTAATCATCTGCCAACAAACTCCCCCTTAGCGTTACGCGAGGGGATTCAAACTGACACCTTTGGCTCTTATACTAATTGTTGGTCCCATAGTTGTCGTTGTACCAAAATTTTGACCTATTAATGCCTGATACATCTGCCAAAGTTAATGGATCCACGAGAGGTGGTTAGTCCATGTCACGAATCCCAAGGGGAGTGCTAACCATCTTCCAACAAGATGAAACTTGGTGCACGTGTCCGGATTATAGAGTGCTCAACATGTACACCATTAAAGATAAGTTTCCTATTCCAATCATTGATGATTTGCTAGATGAATTAAATGGAGCTATGTATTTTACCAAGTTAGATCTTAGATCTAGTTATCACCAAATTCAGATTAAGGAGGAAGATATTTGTAAGACAACATTTCAGACTCATGAGGGTCATTATGATTTTTTGGTGATGCCATTTGGTCTTACCAAAGCACCATCTGCATTCCAAATTTTGATGATTTCTATTTTAAATAAGTTCTTGAGAAATTTTATGTTAGTGTTCTTTGATGATATATTGATTTATAACAAGACTTGAGAAGAACATTTGCAGCATGTAGATCAAGCATTACAAATACTTGAATATCTTAAACTCTATGCTAAGCCATCCAAGTGTGCTTTTGGTCTTAAGGAGGTGGAGTATTTGGGACACATAGTTTCACATGAAGGAGTAAAGGTGGACCCTCACAAAATTAAGGCTATCATGGATTGGCCTATTCCAAAAACCACTAAGAAACTGAGGTGTTTCTTGGGTTTGACAGGGTACTATAGAAGATTTATGAAGAATTATTGTTGTATAGCAACACCCCTCACCACTCTATTGAAGAAGGATTATTTTCATTGGAATGATTTTGCTAATGTAACATTTGAGAGATTGAAGGAGGCTATGTGTACAACTTCAGTGCTTGCCACTCTGAACTTCACCAAGGAATTCATTGTGGAATGTGATGCTTCTCGAAATGGAATAGGAGTAGTTCTGATGCAAGAAGGTCAACCAATTGCTTTTGAGAGTCATCAATTAAAGGGTAAGAATCAAATCAAACCTATTTATGAGAAGGAAATGCTAGTGATCCTTCACACAGTTAAAAAATGGAGGTCTTATCTAATGGGTAGACACTTCAAGGTTAAGATAGATCATGATAGCCTAAAATATTTTTTGGAACAAAGATTATCTTCTGAAGAGCAACAAAAATGGGTCACTAAGATGTTAGGATATGAATTTGAGATTGTATATAAGAAAGGGAAGGAAAATATTGTGGCAGATGCACTTTCTAGGAAGGATGAGAAAGATGAAGCCTTATTGTGTGCCCTTTCAATATTACAAGAAAATTGGGTAGAAGAAGCCAAAGCAGAGTGGAAAAATGATGTTGTGACAAGTAATCTCATCCAACAATTAAAAAGTGATCCTAGTAGTTCAAATAAGTTTTGTTGGAAGGGAGATACTCTTTGGTATAAAGAGCATTTGTATCTCTGCAAGAATTCCACTCTTAAACACAAAATTCTCATAGAACTGCATGAGTCTCTAGTTGATGGTCATTCAAGATTTTTGAAGACATATCATTAGGTCAAGCAAGATTTTTCTGGGAAGGGCTAAAAGGTGATGTTCAAAAATTTGTGGTTGAGTGTTTATTTTATCAAAGGAATAAAGGGGAGACAATTAAGACCCCAGGTCTCTTGCAGTCCTTATCTATTCCTAGCCAGCGTTGGGAAGAGGTATCCATGGACTTGATCACAGGGCTTCTCAAATCTAAAGGTAATAATGTCATCATGGTAGTAGTTGATCACCTCACTAAATATGCACATTTTATTGCATTATCACATCCTTTTACAACAAGTATAGTGGCAAAAGTTTTTTTGGAGAATATCCAAAAGCTACATGGTACACATAAGGTTATTGTTAGTGATCATGATCCTATCTTTACTAGTCACTTTTGGAAAGATTTATTATCATGTTTGGGTACTCAATTGGCTCGTATATCTTCTTACCACCCTCAATCAGATGGGAAAAATGAGGTTGTTAATAAGTGTTTGGAAGGATATCTACGTTGTTTCACTTCAAAGAAATAGTCTCAATGGGTAGTTTGGCTACCACACAAAAAATGGTGGTATAACTATTGATATTTTGTCCTTGATGTCAAACTTGATATTATGGCACTTTGATCTTGGTTGTTTAGTCTTGGCATTTCATTGGTTCAGCTATGGCATTTTGGCATTGACATTATGATACTTGATTCAGGCTCAGCTTACTCTTGGTCTATTCATGTTTTGGCATTCAGTACTTTGATTATGGAAAAGTTTATGGATTAAGTTTACATTCAGATTTATTACATCTTGTGGTACTGATCAGGGTGAGCTTCATGTGCATATAAAGGTTATCCTGCTTATATAGGTAAATGGCATGGTTACTCAGGTATATCATTATCAGTTGGTTTTCAATTCCATTGATACTTATCAGTTTGGTTCACTGGTATCATTGGTTGATCTTGGCACATATCTCTCTACATTACATGTGACATGACATATTGGGTTGGCATTATACTAATGTTCATTTTGGCACCCGAGATTGATATTTCACTTGATATCTCTGCATTGGTATATGATATGGTTCATGGCTTATTGTTGATATCCACTGGAATCTATTTAAAAAAAGGTAATATCATGGCAATTTATAATGTTGTCTTGTGGCATTATTTTGGCTTACTTACATTTGAAAATGACCTAAATTGAAGTCATATTTTATAAGGATCCTAAGGTCGACATGAAGTTTATGAAAATTATTAAAAGTCACTTTGAAGTGACAAGGCATCGACATGTTTGAAAAAATTGGAAATTGCTTTATTGACTGACTTTGATTAAAGTCATATGTGAATGACTTGTCACTTTATTTGAAATCATTGTTTTTTGGTGATTATGTTTTTAAGTCATAATAGTGGTCGGCATTTGGAAATGTCTTCAAAACAACATAATTTTGTTTCATCAAAGTGTTTATTTCTGTCGGCCTATTTGGATTAAATGATTGATGTCGCAGACTTCAAAGCTCATTTCATTTTTGTCTAAGGTATTGAAAGGCTCAAAAGGAAGTTAGGGCATTCATTTTATCATTTCTCAAGCCTGTGGGTTTGAAACCCTAGCCACGCCGCCGCCATGGGTAACTTGTCACAGTCGTTACTCTCCTTGCTGCAACTTATGGATAGATGTGAGAGCTCGAGCATGAAAGAAACTCGACTGGTTTGTTCAATCTTCTACTTTGGTAAAATCTTGGTACATATTCTCACCTACTCTCTTTCAGACTCATTCAGGTATTCTTTTTATCATTTGAAGTATGGGGAACCGTTACTACTTGTGGCACGAAAATAGAAGGCAGTTTTTATTCTTTTATTTGAATCTGAAAATGCTTGAATTAGATAAGGCGAAAATGATTAATCATGATTAGAAAAGCATGCATTTTAGTTACTTAAGATTAAAATAGATACCTTGATAGAATATCATATCTATTTGTTCCTGCAATGAGGGGTTGTGTCTTTTGATTGGTGGGTAATCATGCATTCTGTGAAATATGTCATTCTAATAATGGATTCAAAGTGGAATTATTTTATGCGTTACAAAAAATAATGATTAACTACATAAGGATTCTTTGGAAAATAGATCCTTAAGGGTATTAAGGTTTATCAAGTTCCTTCGATATGTTAGCTAAAAAATGATTCTCTTGGTGCATACGTTATTGTATTATTGTATTCCTAAAACAAATGATTTTTATAGGTGCAGATTTTGATGTTTTTGGGTTCTGAGAACAAAATCATTACTATATTTTGTTTTATGTAAAAACCCTTGAGTGTAGATTCAAGAAGAAAAATGCAGTTTCACCTCACGACCATGTCAAGGGTTCTGAGATATTTTCTTAAAATGCATTTCCTGTTAATCTCTTCTACATTGTCAAATGAAATCATCATATTATGCATTCTTCAGTGTACTTTTGGGAATCTTGCATTGTAACTGACATAGTATTTGTCTTATCTATATACCTTCGTTGAAAGTTCAAAAAAGCAGGAATATTCATATAAAGGGATTGATCACTATTTTAGAGGTTCGGTTGTTGAGAGAGATGAGATAACTTCTGTGATAAAATCTGAAAAGAGAATGCAGATATATGTATAGTGTTTCATCACTATGAGATGCGGATGTTATTGTTGAGACTATAACTTGTTGTATCAAAAAGAAAAAGTTGAAAAAGTTGAAAAAGCTCTGTAATACAAATAGATAATATGATGCAGAGCAGATGTTTTTACTTAGTTTATTTAATATTTTAAGGATTCATTTTTTGAATCTTTAGGGTATTAGATAGATTAAGGGTGTGGGTTTCTATGAGCTTATCTGGAAAACAGAGAGATCCTCTGTGTTATTGTAATTATGTAAACTGAAAAGGGGTTGGTGCTCCTTGAAATTGGTGTTTCAAAATAAGGGGTTGGTGCTCCTTGAGATTGGTGTCTCTAAATGAGGGGTTGGTGCTCCTTGAGTTGGTGCTAAGAAATTAGCCTATAAGGCATTGTAAGCAGTGGTTTTTGAAATTAAGCCAATAAGGTAGTTTAGGAGTGGTTTTTCTACCCCAGGAGGGTTTTCCACTCGAAAAATTCTTTGTCTTATGGTCTCAATTGCTCTGATGTGATAATGCTTCATGACTGTGATGTTTTTGTGAGTAGTTGTTCTTATCAGTTTGAGCTTGGTTGAATGTTAGTCCCTTCATCGCTGCAAATGTTCATATCAAAATGATTTGCATAAGTTTTCTATCATTGTTAAAGATTTAGATTCAAAAGAAAGCTTAAATGTATTCATTTGTTTCAAAGCTCAAGAATTGTTTTGTTGAACTAAAGTCCTTTGTTGTTTCATGCTTATCTTATGTCATTCCATTGCACAGTTGGGTCTGTATTTCATAAGTCTGCATTGAAATATGGTAATCCTAAAGTGTTCAAACAATGTCAGTCATCTCTTTTGCAATTGCAAGATAAATCTCACAAGGATTATTGGGATAAGTTGTCAAAATGAACAATGCTAATGCTGTCATAAATGCTCTCAATGCAATCTTTCAGCCCTATTGTCAATAGAAAGGATATCTGCTTTAAAAGTCTTGATTAAAGTTTAAAAAGATTTAGACACTGATTCACCCCCCCTCTCAGTGTCTGTCTATACTCCAACAATAACACCTGTTTTCATATCTCATCAAAAATATCACCATTTTGAGCACTTTATGGATATCATCCTTCTTCCATCACATCATCATTAAAGGTGTCACCAAGAGTTCAGGCAGTAGAGGACCACTTGATTCATCAACAATAGGTACTTTCAGGACTCAAGGAGAATTTAGCCATGACACAAAATCGAATGAAACAATAGGCATACCAACATCATAGTGAAAGAAGTTTTGAAGTTGGTGATTGGGTCTTCTTGAGATTGTAACCTTATAAGAAAATATCACTAAAGCAAAAAATAATAATAATTTATCTCCAAGGTGTTATGGGCCATACCAAATCATGAAAAAGATCGGTAGTGTTGCATACAAGCTAGAGTTGGAACCAACAACAAGGATACATCCAGTTTTTCATATTTCTTGTTTGAAGAAGGTAATTGGGCATAATATTCCAACTCAAATAGTACTACCAGAGATTGATGAGGAAGTAAGAATCATTTTGGAACCAGAGTGCATTCGAAAAACACACATGAAGAAATTGAGGAATAGAACTCTCACTGGGTATCTCATACAATGGAAGAATTTACCAGTTGAAGATGCCACATGGGAGGACGAGGAGTTCATTCAAAAGAATCCACACTTGATTAGCATCAAGGATAATGCTTCTTTAAAGAAGGGGGCATGTTACGCCCTTAATATTGGTGTACATCGGGTTATGAATAGTCATCTTGTGGCTATATTAACTCCTAATTAAGTCATATTATCATTATTATATTATTATTTAGTTAGTTAGGTCGACCTAGGGCTTATATAGGGGTGTCTAAGTTGGACTAAGTGATATCATAGGCATAAATAGGTATATATAGGAGGTTGTGAGTCTTATTTCATGATCATATGGTGAATTATTTTCTCATTGGAGATATTTGGAGGTTTCCCCCCTCAAAGTGGCTTGTTATTCTTAGTTATTATCAAGTATTTGCAACATATTTCATATCATCTTCTTCTATTGTGCAAGTTATTTCATTATAGAGGGTGATCCTTATCACACACTAAACTTGATTGTTATTTATTTTTTCTTAGGTCTATCATAAAAAACACATAATATTACCAAGACAATATTTTAGAACCACTGGGCTCATACGCTTGCACTACACTAGATGCATGTACACTGCGTAGGGCCTTTCTGCATTATCATTCAAAGTAATTCACAACCAAAGCCAAAATCTCTTCGACTTGTAACTTGGCTGCAACCACCAACATCTTCTTGATAAAAATAATTTAAATAATATAGTATGACAATATTTATAATGGACCAATGGCACAACATTTTAAACTGAGTTCATCTGACAACATTTTAATTGTGCATGATTGGTTTATTTCACCAACTCAACAACTCCTTCAACCAATAGTGCAATTAAAATATTTTCTGATACACTTAGTTCAAAACCTTGTGCCATTGGTCCATTGTAAATATCATCATATTATATATTTACATTATATTGTATGTTATTATATTATAAAATCTTGTTTATATAATATAATATAATATAGTATAATATATATTATATTATGTTAATATATTTTCATTTATACTATATATATATATATATATATATATATATATATATATATATATATATATATATATATATATATTAGATTATATAATATATATAATATTAATCTATTATAGAATACACATCATAGTAATATATTATATATTATTACCTGCGTCAGTACCCTAATTTGGTGACTCTGTCTCATCGCTTTTTGGAGGCTGGTTGGTCAAGGGTGAGTGATTTTAAGAGTTTTTATCCATGTGGATAGGTGGAGGCGGCTAGGTGGAAGGACCCATGTGATTGGCCTATTCGCGGGTTGGATGAGGATTGTGTTGTGCTGCATAATATTTTGGCTGGTAGATAATGCAGTTCCCTAAGGGATAAATATATTCTAGCTTGGAGCCTAAATCCTAAGGGTGCTTTCACTGTGGCTAGTGGTTATTAGGAGTTGTTGTCTCATAAGTTTGGGGGGGTGGAGGTCCCTTGGTGGAAACATGTGTGGAACAAGTTTTCTTAGCCAAAGTGTAATTGTTTTGTGTGGACTTTGGCTTGGAATAGATGTTTGGCATGGGATGATCTTTGTAGGAGGGGTTTCTAGGGTCCCTCTATGTGTGTTATGTGTGGCTAAAGTGAGGAGGATTCTTCCCATTTTTTTTTTAGGTGTTCTTATTCTATGATGCTCTAACATTGGTGGTGGGGTTTTTGGAGACATTCGTGTGTTCATGCATCTTCCCTTATTGAGTTCTGGGGTAGTCGGCGAAAACCCCCTTCCCAGGCCTCCTTTCTCTAGATTGTGTGGAGCATTGGTCCTACATTCATTCTTTAGAAAATTTGGTTGGAAAGGAATCGTAGGATTTTTTGTGGGGATAGGATGATGGCTCAATAGGTTTGGCACAGAGTTGTGGGTATGATCCATGAGACAGTGGAAGCCAAATGTGAAGTGGTGTTTCCATTGGAAAGAAATGATGATGAGATTGTGAAGAGATTGGGCTTGCAGGGCTTGAATTTGATCCTTGCATGTGCCAGAAGAGGAAGGAGGGCTAAAAAGAGGGTTCGAAGGGTTGGACGATGGGTGCCTCCTTTGATAGATTTCCTGAAGATTAATACCGACGGTTCCTCTAGAGGTAACCCTGGGCCTGTTGGGATTGGTGGAGTTGGCAGAGATTGTTCAGGTTTGGTCATTTTCCTCTTCTCCATTCATAAGGGACAGTATTCTAACAAACTTATGGAAGGGCCGGCAATTATCTGGGCTATTGAGCATGCTTGTACCTTGGGTTGGTGTAAGATTATTTGTGAATCTGATTCACAGATTATTGTTAATATGTTGCTCGAGCAAAGGGTGGCTGAGGCTAATTGGAAAATTGTGTTGGTGGTTCGACAAATCTTGCAGAGGTGCTCTACATTGGAAATGGTGTCTTTGTCCACATTCCGAGAGAATGGAATAGGGTGGCTGATTGTTTGGCTAAGTGGGCTTCAGAGCATGAGGATGATTGGAGGATTGAGGGGCGGAGTTTGTTATCCCCTGAGAATATTCAGGAATTAGAGAGGGTCATTGTTGATGATATGGAGGGATGAGTTGCTGGTGGTTTTTGGATGGTGGTTTTGTTTTTGATGGATGTTCTGGGGTTTTCCTTTGTGGGAACCTGGGGCTCCTCGATTCTCATGTACTATTAATTTCTTGATTTCAATAAAGTTTTTATCCCTTTTTATTAATATATTATATATTATTACAATAATATATTACATTAATATAATATAATAATATAATTTAAATACAAAGATAATATATAATATCATATTCATATTTAAATTATATTGAATTTAAATATAAAGACAATATATAATATCATATTCATATGTAAATTAATTTAATTTAAATCCAAATATATATCAATATGAGAAGCAAACAACAATAAAACATATACTATTACTATAATACTGTAAAGACAATAGTTATCAGTACATGACACTTGGTTTTAGTATAGTCTTTTTAGCTTTTAATTAGATCATATCTCTCAATTCATTATTTTTCTTTGCATGTATTACTAAGAAGATTTATATAATCTACGGTACATTTGGTTTCCTTCCAATTAATCAATCAATAGAAATTAGTTCATAATTTTCCCCATTCTTAACATCATTAATTTATTTGCTTGAAATATTAATTGAATCTCTCTTTTTCTATGGGCCAATTGATCTAATGGATGGTGTTAAAGTTCTTATCACCTTTGGGGATTTCTAACCATATTTGATACCTCAATGTATCATAATAACTTGCTTTATGGTGACTTTTAGGAGTGCCTCTTTCTTTTTGTGTTTGTTCCTATGCCTTTTTATGTCTATATTAAAATTACTTTATCATCATTATAACTCATTCTACTACACAAAATCTAGAATAATATAATCAAATACCAAGTCTCTTATGCAATAAACACAATTTTTTAAGTACAAGATCCATAGCGAGATCTTTTAAGAACTTAACCTTAATATGTGAGTGGATTGGCCTTATTTGGTTCCTAGTTTTCCATAAGATTGAAACTTAAAGGGATATAAAATTATTTAGATAAAATGAATAGTCTCCTTGTCTATAAGAGTTGCTTTATGCATGTTGTTCTAAGGTTGTTGTCTAATTAGGGTCCTAGAGAATTGTAGACCTTTTCTTTAACCTTTACTATTTTAGTTTTTATTTTTGAATTATTCTCCACCATTCAAGTTGAGCTTATTAAAATATTACTTTATTTTGTTGGTTTTTGCTATATAGATGTTGTATGTGTATAGTAGAAATCAATTTTATGATTTATGCGTACAATAGAAGTCAATCTATGTCATGTAATTGTTGTAACTTCAACTATCTAGATTATAAATTGTTACTCATTGTTATCATCTAACTATATCAATTTACAATCCATTAATTTGATTTCTATTATCTAATTTAAATACAATTTCAATTTTATAAATTGTACTTCTTAATATACATTTATTTTATTTTATTAATTCTAAGAATAAAACAAACTTCAATTATGCTATTCAATTTAAAATTATAAATTTATCATTTAATAATAATTAGAAACGATACTAGAGAATTATGCTAAACCATCATCATGAAGTTTTATAATAATTATTATATTATATCTCGATATCACATACAATTATTCAAAGTTTTAAACTATTCTTAAACTAATTTATACAAAATCATTCTTTAAAATATAATCTTATAAGTTTGAATATTTTTTTTGTTATCATTTAATTATATCAATTTGCAATCCATTAATTTGAATACTATTATTTAATTTAAATATAATTTTAATTATATAAAATGTACTTCTTAATATACATTTATTTTATTAATTCTAAGAATAAATTAAACTTCAACTATGATATTCAATTTAAAATTATAAATTTATTATTTAATAATAATTATAAAAGATATTAGAGAATTATGGTTTACAATAATAATTGTATTATCTTGATATCTCATACAATTATTCAAAATTTTGGATGTTTTATATGCAGAGGGGATCACTAAGCAAGTGAATGTCGCAATAAAACTTTTGGTTCAAGATCATATGGTAATTCATTACCCACCCAACAAGCCATGTTTCAACAAAGAATACATGCAGTTGTGGATGATCGACAGGCTAATTACCAAGTAACTCCAGTCGAAACACCAAGTATTTTGTTTGGGTTACCTATTTTTGTTCTTATTGATACTAGTGCAACTAAAAATTTCATTTCACCTAGAATAGCTAAATAATTATCTAGGAAGGTGAGACACATGGCAATGTCTTGGGATGTAGAGTATGCAAACCAGACAAGAGCAAAGGTGGATCAATGTCTATTCAAGGCTAGGATAGAACTACCTAGTTTTACTACAAAAGTTAACCTTTATGTCACACCTCTAGGATCATATGATGTCATCCTATAAATGAATTGGTTGTGGAAACATAGGGCTATAGTACATTGCCATGCAAAGACTGTAGAATGTCTAGATGATTTTGTAAATCAAGAAAAATTCCAAGGAATACCTAGAGAGGTTAGGATTCGACAAATTACGACAATTCAACTTATAAGAGCTAAGAAGAAAGGGTGTAATTTCTTTGCCATAAAGATTTAAGAACTTGGGAAGGACAATGACAATTTTTAAGTACCAGAGTTTGCAAGAACTAGAAGATGGAGAAATAGAAGAAACTAGAAAATCAAATATGGAGAAGTACCTAATTTTGAGGAAATTTTCAGATATATTTCCAGATGAGTTACTTGGATTACCTCTGAAAAGAATATTTGAATTTCTCTATTGATATAGTTCCAGGGTCAAAACCTATTTCTAAGGTACCCTATAGGATGACAACCACTGAACTTATGGAACTTTAAGACACAGACAAATTGTTGTCGAAAGGACTAATAAAACCAAGTGTTTCACCTTGGGGAGTGTCAGTCATCTTTGTTATGAAGAAGGATGGTACATTGTGTTTGTGTATCGACTATTGTATGCTTAACAAAGCTACGGTTAAGAACAAGTATTTGTTGCCACGTATTGACGATATTTTTGATCAAATGAGAAGTGTTGCCGTATTCTCTAAAATAGACCTGAGATCTGGATATCACCAATTGAGGGTTAAAGATGAAGATATTTTTAAAACTGCATTCACAACTCGATATGGACACTATGAGTTCACTATTTTACCTTTTGGTTTAACAAATACACCTGCAACATTCATGAACCTAATGAATAGTGTGTTTAGGGATTACCTAGACAAGTTTGTACTAGTTTTTCTAGATGATATCTTGATTTATTCTAGAAATGAGGAAGAACATTGCAGACATTTAGAAATGGTCTTACAACATTTGAGAGAGCATAGGTTGTATGGTAAAATTTCCAAGTGTACATTCTTCCAAACGAAGGTACATTATCTGGGTCATGTGATTTCGATTGAAGGAATTGTTGGAGATCCAGAAAAGATCAAAGCAGTATTTGAGTGGCCTATACCCAAAAATGTGTCGGAAGTAAGAAGTTTCAAGGGTTTGGCAGGATATTATAGGAAGTTTGTCGAAATTTTTTCTAAGATTGCTTTTACAATTACTTCTTTACAGAAGAAAGGGAAGATATTTGAATGGAATGAGAAGTGTCAAGAAGTTTTTAACCTACTCAAAGAAAATTTAACCACCACACCAATCTTAAAAGTACCAGATCCTGAAGGTAACTTTATGGTTATCATGGATGCATGCAGAGAAGGGTTAGGAGGCGAGTTGATGCAAGATGGGAAATTAATTTCCTATGAATCTAGAAAGTTGAAACCATATGAAATGAATTATGCATCGCATGATTTAGAGTTGGCAGTTGTAGTTCATGCATTGCAAATGTGGAGGCACTATTTGCTGGGAAAACCCTTTGAGTTGAAAACTGACCATAATGTGTTAAAGTACCTTTTTACTCAACCTAATTTGAATGCTAGATAGAGAAGATGGTTAGAGCTAATAGCTGACTGTGATTTTAATATCAATTACATTAAGGGGAAAGAAAATTGGGTTGTCGACGCATTAAGTCGAAGATGACACATTGCTTCCTTAGTAGCAATTCAAATCAATTTCAAAGGGCAAGTACTCCAAAAGTGCAAGGAGGATGAGTATTACGTGAAAGTCAAGAAAGAACTCATGGATAATCCTCAAGATTCTAGGTATGAAGGATTTCAATTTGAACCTAATGGATTACTTAGACACAAGGGTAGAATGTATGTACCTAATGTAAAGGAATTAAGAAATCTGGTATGGAAGGAAATACACAAAGCACCATATTCCAAACATCCAAGAATGACGAAAATGATGGTTGATGTAAAACAATTATACTTCTAGAAGGGAATGAAAGGAGATGTCGCTAGTTTTATGGCTAGGTATCTTGAGTGTCAAAGGGTGAAAGTTGAGCATCATCATCCTGCGAGCTTGTTATACCCACACGACATACCAAAAAGGAAATGGCAAGTTATAAGTATGGACTTTGTGCAAGGATTGCCTATGTCAAGGAATAAGCACAATGCCATACTAGTGGTAGTAGATAAGCTTATAAAAGTGGCATATTTTAAACCAGGGAACCTAACTGATGGAGCACCTGTCATAGCAAGAAAATTTATGTAGGAAGTGTTTAGATTGAATGGGTTTCTTGAAAAGATTATTTCAGATAGGGATGCACGAGTCACTTCTAGGTTTTGGCAAACCTTGTTTTTTGCACTAGGGACTTAGTTAAATATTAGTGATGAGGGTCACTGCAGTCCTCATCATTAATTATAAATGTCAATCCAAGGCGATGTCCACGGAAATATGCAAGAGGGAGAAGAAATCATTTGCATGACATTCTTTTTCTACAAACAGAATTGAAAAGTAATGCATGAAATAAATTGTTGGAATCAAATCTAATCTAAGAGCTTGTAAATGAAATGTTGAAATCGAATCTATCCTAAGATCTTGTAAATGAAATGCTAGAATCAAATCTATCCTAAGAGACTTGTAAAGGGAAATAATGGAAATGTAAAGAATTGGAAATGAAATGACTATTAAGAAATGAAACTACAAACAACTACTGCTGCTAAAATACTGAACTATATTATTTCATGAAACCCTTCCCCATTTGATTCTTTGATTACAATGAATTTATATAATTCTAAAAGATGATCTTTATAGTTGTGTAACAAATTTCTAGAAGATAGGAACATGTGTTGGGGGAAAAAGATAAGTCTTTGCTTCATCTTATTGAGTCAATCTCCTTTGGTCACGTCTAAAACAAACATGCCCATTTTTTAGCCCTTTAACAAGCTCCAAAAAGGTGTTAGAGAGCTGAAAAATTCATGCCTTTAGCTTATGTATCATTAATGTTCATAAAACGACTCCTAGATGCTTGCAAAAAGGTTCAAACTGCCCAAAACTACCTCCTAGATATGCTCCATATGTTTGCACAACCCAACAACCTGCCTTAATGCTTGGAACTACCCCCTAGATGCTCTCAATTGTTGTCCCTTAACTGCCCATAGAAGCCCAAACTTCTCAACCTCTTCATAAATTCTATCATACTTGTCCTTCACTTAGATCCTTCTTAGCTCTGGAAATTCCAGAGCATCATACTTATCCTTCACTTAGATCCTACTTAGCTTTAGAAATTTTGGAGCATGAAATCAAAGTTTTGGAGCATCGGACTAGTGAAGTTTTCTTTCAAACCACGAATTAGGTTTTCGTGAAATCTAATGGGATTTTTCATCTTTTTGTTTCCTAATTTTAATCCAAAAATCTCAAGAACCCATATCGTAATTTTCAAGATATGATGAAATCTTGACTGCTCCAACTAAAAATCTCTTACTTTCCTCATCATGCTCAGTCTTGATAAACTTCATAATTAAGCAAAATACATGCTTTTATTTAACTAATAGATGATACATTTTTTTGTCTCATCATCTCCCCAACACCTAAAATGTTGCAGGTCCTCTTGCAACTTATAGTGAGCTCTGAGAGTCAAAATTTTCACTTTTATTGCAATTGCTTTGAAGATTTTCTAAGAGGTGCATTGGAGATGCTTCTGAAGATATTCTGAGTTACTCCGGAGCTATCTAGAGCTTGTTGTCTTTTCTTCTTGGTTGGTTTCCAAAATTAATCTGCAAAAGCTCTTGGGGGTAGAAACTTTTATAGAGGAATGCATATTTTCGAGCCTTAGAGAAGAAGACATAACATGTGTAAAACACTTATTTGCAAAGAAAAACCTACTCTATCCTACTCTACTTATTGATGTAGAGATAGGTTACATAAAACCATTAGCTGGTTGTGTAAAATAACATTCTTTTCTCAAAGGATGGATCCATGCATTCAAATTTTGAAAGAAGAGGAAAACCATGAGAAGAATATGACTAAATATTTGAACTTCGATGCTCCTCCTTCCTTCGAAATGGAAACCTTTTCCATAATTTATGATTATAGTAGATGCATCGGCTGATTGGAAAGATCTTGCAATCCTTCTTCACATTTTTTTGTATGCATGACTAGATGCAACTCCTTATCCTTTAAATATCTGATCAAACAACCCTCCTTGGACTTTGAAGGTGTCCAAACAATAATCTTTTTCTTGCTAGGGCTTGAATTCATGGTCCTCTAGTTGAGGAGATTACACAAGAGTTGTCACCTTTGAATGCAAGAACCTCTTCCTTTGGATCTATTGTTTTGGGGGGGAATTTCTAAAATAATAAACCTAAAAAATAAGGAATTTTTAAAATAATAAACTTAAAAATCTTGCCAAACTAATTTTTCTTTTGACATGTTGTCACTAGATCAACAAAAACTCCCTAATGACACCTTTCCACGGTAACGACGCCAAAATGACGAAGGTCACTGCAATCCTCATCATTTAATTATAAATTTCAATCCAAGGCGGTGTCCATGGTGATATGCACAATGGATAATAAATCATTTGTATTATATTCTATTTCTACAAACAAAATTGAAAAGTAATGCATGAAAAGAATTGTCAGAATCAAATCTAATCTAAGAGCTTGTAAATGAAATGTTGAAATCGAATCTATCCTAAGAGCTTGTAAATGAAATGCTAGAATCAAATCTATCCTAAGAGACTTGTAAAGGGAAATACTAGAAATGTAAAGAATAGGAAATGAAATGACCACTAAGAAATGAAACTACAAACAACTTCTGCTGCTAAAATATTGAACTATATTATTTCATGAAACTCTTCGCATTTGATGCCTTGATTACGATAAATTTATAGAATTCTAAAAGATGAGCCTTACAGTTGTATAACTGCTTGCTACAAGATAAGAACATGTGTTGGGGTAAAAAGATTAGTCTTTGCTTCATCTTGCTGAGTCAATCTCCTTTGGTCACGCCCAAAACAAATATGCCTATTTTTCAACCCTTTAACAAGATCCCAAAAGGTGTTAGAGAGCTGAAAAATTCATGCTTGTAACATCCTACCATAAAACCCCAGAGGACAACACAACTATGACATAAAAAGAACAATTATTTTTTGAAAGTAAACAACAACAGTTTGCATCATAAAACATAACAAGATAACTCTACCTAAGTCCTCTAAGGCTCCATGACAATGCTACTGATATAACTATTAAAACATGAAACGTTTTATTAACTATGATGATAACATGACAGTCTAACAAGTAAAGTTTGTTTAAACACAAACATCACATTAAATGATTCTTCATTACATACATCCATACGAAGCCATTAAATAACATCATTACATAATTCTTCCAAATATCTAATATATGCAAAATATAACACTTAACTAAATTCATTACGAGAGAGTTCATCAATATTTGTTACATTGTTACAAAGTTTACACAAAGCTTCCTCGAATACAACAAGGAAGATTATAAAAAAAAATCATATAATGGTACAACAGATACAAGATACAATACAAATACATATAAGGTAATCCACTCGATTAGGAGTTGATAAAGGAGTCCACGACACCAAGAACAATCTTCAAGTACACGAACATGAAGCAAGGTACCCAATGGAGTAAGTAGCACAAACCACCTGACCATGTGGAACCCGAAGGTCCACCCCCCATGCTAGGAGATAACACATGGTCCCACAACAGACGGTCAAACAAGAGGACAATAGGAAAACACATACAAGACTACATAGGACTCCAACATCACACTACAACAATATTAACATTAAATTAAACACTTACACTGCTTCCAGAGATAAACACAAAATAGAAGGAGAAACACATCAAGGGAATGCCAAAAGTATATTAGGGAAGAGTGTTTGATATGGGTTGTCCTGACAATCTCTCACTAGACCCGGACCCCCATAGAGTGACACATGTGGAACTAACATTCCTTTTGTGAGGACAAGGAAGTTGATTTTCCAACAAGGCCTTCTCAACCCATCCTTAGTATAAATGAGCACTACAGGCATGGGTGAGGCATCCATTATCTTGCTTAGTGTGAAAGATACCCAACCCACTAGTTCATTATTAAATTATCACTGGATTAAGAATACTCCTCAATGGGTTGTCCTAGACACCTCTTTGGGTTTTGGCCCCCATTGAGAGCCACTCTCCCTTCTACAACTAGTAAGTTCAACACAACAATAACAAGGCATAAACCAACATGCAAACGAAACATGATTACAAGACTCATTATATAGTGCAAGGTATGGACCTTCTTGCACACACACGAAACATGGTCAGCTACATCCAAGCGAACCATCAACAAAACCTTGTAAATAAAAACATTTCCTTCCCAAAGCCTTTGGAAGCCTACCACAATAATATTACCCTTTGACACCACTTAAGAACAATTTCCCAAAGTCACTCCCATACCAAGCATCAAACACAATATTCAAAACTATTGATCCAACAAGAAGTACATCCATAGAAGACATCATTTCCTCCTCGCCTTATATCCAACAACTAAATGCGTAATAAATATACAAATTGTCTCGTAGACAATTATAAAAGAAAAAACCGCAATCGTTATTTAGTACACTATTTCATCTATTTTATTTAATTCTTGATTTATAGAAGTAGAGGAATATTTCCCTTATTTAATTTTCAAATTCACTTGATTAACCTAATCAATAAATTCACATATATTGAACTATACTTTTATATATTACGACACACAATATAGCGTACATTTATAAACATGCATATATATAAAACATAAGGTACCTATATATATATATATATGAAAACCACACATAAAAAAAAAAGTTTACATCGAATTCCAAATCTTTGAATTACCAACATGGTGTATATTAAATCAACTCTCACAACCATTTATGTAATCACCTAATGCCACACTGGCTATTGGATTTAAATCAGATCTTTAATACTTAAAGTATGGCACAAATGATTAAATATAAATGCTAAATATAAAGGAGTAGAAAACAAATCGAATGCTATAGGACAACCATCGAATGAAAGGAGATATTTGACACTGGACAATAAGCACGACAATAATAGCTACCACAGAAGTAAGCAGGGGAGGGATTAGCTACAGGCAACACTAACGATAGGCAGAAACCATAATTTTTCCAATATAATGTATGTTCGTTGAATGCCAAAACATACTACATATTCATCGATTCACATTAAATAAAAAACCAACATATTTCATATTTACCGAATCTCTCAAAAATATATGTTCATCGATTATCAAACCAATGCATATATAATCAAATTCTTATCACAACATGTGTCCATCGGTTATCAATAATAAACATATTAATCAATTTATATAAAATCGAATTACCAAGGCAATGCATAATAATCAAATCCCAATCACAAAATGTATTCAGCAAATATAGAAGGTGGAGCGATCTATAATACAATCGAGCTAGCTAATATCGGGTGCATGGCACATGAAGAAAAATCACAAATAAGGAAGAGAGACTCCAATATAGCATTCCAAGCAGCAACGATACAAACCATAGGGCATGACATAAGCGGTCGATTCACATGAGCGGCGATAACCAAAGAGTAGGCGAAATATCCCAAAAATAAAACATAGTCATCGGCTAAAACCGAAATATTCAGTTTCAAACATAACACATAGAGATAAGAAGGAAACACAACGTACGATGTCACATAAACCACTGACCAAACCCTAAGCGATACACAACAACCAATTCACTGAAGGAGAAATGGGATTCGGCCCACGGCCATGCCTGGATTCATATCCCGACGCCAAGTAACAAGCAAACAACGCGTAAGCATCAAGCAGACGACCTCAAAAAGAAACAAATAAAACACAGTGCACCCAATAAATTAATGAGAGGCTTACAAAATCCACAAAAATACAATGACAGGAGCAAATCGATATCACAGTAAGCAATACAATAAAATTTAGATCCTAAATAAGATGTTGAAGGGCAAACAGTGAAGAATACAAGGGGTGCACAACGAGAATCAAAGAATAAGCTTGAGAAACTTTCAAGAAAATACAAATGATAGGTGTAAATGGCCGCTATCTCAAGTAACACAATGATTGCAAAGCAAGTACAAAGCGATTTACAGAAAGAGGCTTAGGGTAAAAAATTTAGAAGATGCAATTCCTAATTGATTCAATTCATAAATTAAACAACCAAAGAAGTGTTTTGCTGCAAACAGTTTGAGTTTTCAATATTAATTATCTAAACGGAATTAAAATTGAGAAGACAATAATGGAACCTAGATTCAAATGTTTGGTTGAGCTGAAGAATGATGTCGGCTTCAAATTCTAAAGTTGCATCCCCAGTCCCTTTAAAAACTCCCAACAATTCCTACAGGCAATTTATTTTCTCCAGCGAAAACCTCCAAAAACCATAAAAACATTCACGGCCAACAAAACAAGATCCCCTTTCTTTGCTAAAAATAACCAATTTCATTAACTACCCCTTCGTGCACGATGTTGCATGCAACTTATTTTATTTAATCGTTTTATATTTTAATACTTTACATTCACTACAACTTATATTTATTTATATATAAAAATTACGAAGACATAATTTTATTTATTTGAATTTAATATGCCTCTTTATATTATTTATTTACTAATTTTCAACTTTGCATTATAACTATTTGTTCGTACAATATATATATATATATATATATATATATAATCATTTACATTAATTCAATAAAATCCCTCTTAACTAAATAATTCTATTTTAATGCAACAATATAATAGAAGCATTTCATAGATAAATTTTAAATCAAAAGAACTATACACCAAACAATACCTTACCCCACAGCGAGATCGAAAGGCATGACCAAAATAACACTGACAGACTAAAACAACCATACTGACCAAATTGGCAAGGTGTAAAATCAGGTACTCATCTTCTTCAAAGATGATGGCTAAAATAGGAGACCTGGTGTTATCTCCAAACAACAATTCCATTGGGTTTTGAGGCACGCTCAGACCTGATAATTTAGGTGGAGTCAATGCCCAGTACCTGCAACCTGCAACACACAAAATTATCAAACATATATACAGTCATACAATTAGGCACATTGTGAAAGGAAATTGCAGCGTAACAGGGTACTCACAAAGGAGTAATGTGACACTACCCCTTCCACCAAAACATATCAAACAAGTGACTACATCAACTCATAACAATTATTTGGTTAATCCACATATAAGAATAATCACTAGATAACATCATAATGCTCATGATCAATCAAAACCATATGTTAACCATTCTATGTGCATAAAACTCAACTAACAAAACGCCATCACTAGCATCATCATAGGAATAAGTCCAACATCAGTCAAAGTACCATAATATCTCATCACAAAATAAAACAGTTGTCAATCAATCTGAGGAAAACATGCGGGGCACTACAATGCTTTTAGCTTATGTATCATTAAAGCTCACAAAACAACTCCTCGATGCTTGCAAAAGGGTTCAAATTGCCCAAAACTGCCTCCTAGATATGCTCCATTTGTTTGCACAACCCAACAACTTACCTTAATGCTTGGAATTTCCCCCTAGATGCTCTCAACTGCTATCCCTTAATTGCTCATAGAAGCCCAAACTGCTCAACCTCTTCATAAATGCTATCATACTTATCCTTCACTTAGATCCTTCTTAGCTTTGGAAATTAGGGAGCATGAAAGCAAAGTTCTAGAGCATCGAACGGGTAAAGTTTTCTCTCAAACCACAAACTGGATTTTCATGAAATCTAATGGGTTTTTTCGTCTTCTTGTCTCTTAATTTCCATCCAAAAATCTCAAGAACCCAAATCGTAATTTTAAAGATATGATGAAATCTTGACTGCTTCAACTGAAAATCTCTTACTTTCCTCATCATGCCCAATCTTGATAAACTTCATAATTAAGCAAAATACATGCTTTTATTTATCTAATAGATGAGACATTTTTTTGTCTCATCAATTAGCTCGGCATATCATCTGAAAACAGATGGGAAAAGGGAAAGGGTAAACCAAGTATTGGAAGACCTACTTAGGATGTATTGCATGGATTAGCAGTACAAGTGGGAAGATTACTTACCCTTAGTTGAATTTGCTTACAATAACTCATATCATTCTGCAATTAAGATGGATCCTTTCGAAGCTTTGTATGGCTAAGAGTGTCAAACTCTTATAAATTGGGATAAACTTGAGGATTGAGTGAGTCTTGGGCCAAATATTTTGGTTGAAATGGATGAGCAAGTTAAGATTATTAAGCAAAGGTTAGCATAAGCTAACAAACGACAAAAAAGTTACGTTGATGCTAAGAGAGTGCCCTATAATTTTTCCTTAGGCAACAAAGTATTGTTGAGAGTGAAACCTCACAAGAATTCCATTAAATTTGGAAAGTCTTCTGAGTTAGCCCCACACTATGTTGGAACTTTTGAGATTCTAGATGAAGTGAATCTAGTAGCCTATCAAATCACGTTGCCACTAGCTCTTGCCAGAATGCATAATGTCTTCCATGTGTCCTACCTTAAAAAGTATATACCAGGGGATAATCATGTAATTGAATGGTCTTCTTTACAAGTAAGGGACCCCAAAGTAGTAACTCTTGAGCCCGTCAAGGTGCTAGGAACACATAAGCTATGCTTTCATAATAGAGAGGTCTTGCAGTGCAAAGTCTAGTGGGACCAGTACACAGAAAAATTAGCTACTTGGGAGGACTATGCAAAAATTTAATAGAAATTTCTTGACATTCTTGATGCTTTTGAGAATATTGAATAAAGTAATATTAGTTGTTATGTTTTGAATAAAACCTTAGGTCATCGGGGATAATGATTCATAAGGGGGGAGTATGTTACACCCCAATTGTATAGATACTATTTACTATTACTGTATAGGGTAAAAATGGATGTAATGTGAATTCTGGAGATGAATAAAATATGCTTGTACCTTGTTATCAATATGAATGTTATCACATTTGAGGATTGTCTCATTTGAATGTTATCTCTTTTGATGTTATACATGGTGAAATATTGCATTTATGTGAATGAAAGGTTATTGAATTATAATTATTCTAACTTTGGAGATGTTTATGTATACTGCATATGGTATGAACATTGACTGCTGTGAGCATGTGTTAGTGGATTCAGGTATGTGTTCCATTCCTACAGGTGGAGGTGGAGTATCACTCAGGAGAAGATCTTGGTTGGGTAAACGATAAAAGTAAACTATCTGAGCATACACGCACCACATTAGATTGATTGAATTGAGTCAGTTTTTGGGTTATAGGTAAGACATCCTTAGCTTGTATGTTTGTATTAGGAGTCTTGTTTACTTCTGCATGCATTTGCGGGTGATGTTTATCTATTTGAGCTTTTGATATCTTTCTTGTGATATTACAATGATATGGGTAAGTGGGATGTAGGTGGAAGTATGTTAATATGTATGCACATACGTGTCGATGAGATCTAACGACACATATATGCATATGTATAGATATACCACACGTACACACTTATCAATATGATGGTAACATGAATGGCTGTAAGTGAATCGAATGTGAATATATATATGTATATATATACACATATGCATATATACACATATAGTATATACACGTATCCATATGCATATGTATATCGATACAAGTGTACGTTGGAAAATGGACATGCTTATATAGATGCATCGTTATAAAATACCTATATATACGTGTACATAGAGACATATACATTTATACATATACATATATATATATATATACATCATGTATAATGTGTTTATTATAAACTATATTTCTTGTACTCTTATATATATATCAAATGTATGCTGACACTTTCGGCTTACAATATATATATATATATATATATATATATATTATATGTAAATATATATATTAAATGATTATATATACATACATATATATATTAATACGTTAAGGTATTTAAAGATATATATATATATATATATAAATATGTATATAATATATACTATATATACATATAATAATATATATTTAGCATATTAGTTATGTAATTATAATTCAACTAATTCTTATTCAGTAAGAAGTCGATTTATAAAGACTACTTTAGACGTTTGATGACCATGGCAATAAAGGTCGAATATGGTCATCCACGACTATGAAGTTGGAAGACGAGTTGGAAATGTATACAGCTGTGTATGTAAGCCGCGTATTACTCGCCATAAGGAAACATATGAATACATTTTAATCTGGTAAATTTTGACTTGGTCGACACAGTGAATGAGAGTTATGTGGACTTAGTCCAACGTCTTTAATTGGCTAAATTGACTCATCCTTTATTTCCGTCGATACTTGCTAAGTGTTGTTGAAATACGATTGACTACTTCACTCCTTCTGAAATTGCACCAGCTTGATAGTGAAAAAGAGGCTTTGGTGCCACCTTTTGAAGCATTTTCTTGTAGATGTCTTTGCTGGAGAAGAATTCAAATTCTCCATGTGCTTTTTGAATTGGTCATTGAATTGTTGTCACAAAGATAATTTGATCTATTGGAGGTTTTGCCGAGTCAAAGCTTATTTCATCGCCACCTTTGTGCTGACTTTCTTTGCATGAAACTTGTTGTCACTCTTCATGCCTAAACTATAGGATTTCTGATGCTTGGTTGCTCTATAAATAGTCGTACCATTTCATTTGAGAGGTATTCTTAATATTCTTCCTTTTCACTTGTGAGAGATGCATTTCTTACCCAAGAGATATACGTCCTTTGTTGTTCAATACCTCTGAGATATTACCAGCCATATTTATCTTGTTTTATGAGTGAGAAACAAAGTGATTTTTGTGAGTAAGATATATCATTATTATTTGAGATAAGTGAGCTATCAACTAGTGAGGAAAGAGTTGTAGAGAGAAGCTGATTTCAAGTTGATTACTATTGGAGAAGGTTGCATTGTTGCCTTTAATTGGGATAAGCGATAACAGGCATGAGAATCTCTTCCTCTTGTTAATTACTTGGAATTATTGTATTTTCTATGTTGCCTGAAATGTCTTTACTGTTTGTGCAATAAAAGTAATTATGAGTGTCTTTGAAAAAAGGAATTGAAGTTTTAGGTTGTTTTTATATTGTGTTTGTAAGAACTCCGTACAAGGAGATTGGTGTATATCATAGTTATTATATACTAGGCTTGATTGAATGCAAGAGTCACTTGAGGTATGCCCAACTAAAGTTATTAATTTAACTAGTAAAGCTTGTGTTACTCCTAGGATAGTTAATCCAATATGGGAGGGAGCTTGTGTACTTGTTAAAAAGATTCTTTTCAAGCAGATTAGTCTGGGATGATAGATTATCCATTGAAGGACAATACTTATATGTAGTGTAAGATAGCCTTAAGTCAAAGTGGCCTTGAGTAGTGTATGTGATAGATGAATCTAAGTCATTTATTGAACTAAACACTTTGGCCAAAATAGTGCAATGCCCGAGACTCCACTATAGATTGTGTGACTACCGAGACTACACTGTCAGTTCACTGTGATCCATTATTACATGCTAGTTTGAGATTGTGGGATTGTAAAGTTCTAATTATGTAGGACACAACACTATGCTCCATTGGTTGTCATTATCGGTTACTCTACCAATCTCTTCATCAAAGGGAAGGGCCATCTATCAAATGCTAGACGTGTGGGGGACCACATTAAGAGTCCATGGTTGGCGGAAAAGCACCTTAGTGATGCTTCTCCTCCACAACAGGTGACTGAAGAACCAAGATTTGAAAGGAAGGATCCTGGACCATCTTACAACTATTTGTTCTACAGATCTTTGAGCTATGTATGTATTTGTTTGCTTTCTTGCATTCATGAATATATGAAATGAAATGGAATTCATGTTGTAATATGCTTTGAATCTTGATTGGAAATTATCAATAAAAGAAAATAATTTTTTTATTGCAATACTTTGTTACTTGTTTATTTACTTGTTTGGTGTAAAATAAGATTTTTTTTACTTTATAGAAGGGTTGGTACATTACAATTATGAAGAAAGAGCCTCCATGTAGGATTTAGGTTCATTGTTAGTAATCAACAAAGCAAAAACACATTAGAAATTGGATGGGTTATACCTGTTAACTATATTTCGTTGTCTTGTGGATCTTTTCAAGGTAGGAGTAATGGGTTCTTGTTGCTCTTCTTCTACATGCTCATCCTGCAGATCATCTGAACTCTCTAAATCCTCTTCTTCTTCTCCATCCTCTAATCCATCTGGTTGTTCTTCCACATGTGCATCTTCCTGCTTCTCAATATTTGTCTTGAAGTGCATTATTTTTGTCTTATCTTCCTCCTTTGGTTGTTCTTCACTTAAGTAAGCTCTAAACTCTCTAAAAATTACATCTCTAGAGAAAACCATTTTATAGGTTAGTAGATTCCAAAGCTTATAACCTTTTACATTCTCACCGTATCCAATGAAGATGCATTTTTGTGCTTTCAGATCCAACTTCTAATGCTTCTCTTGAGGCACATGAATAAAATCCTCACAACCAAATACCCTTAAATGTGAAACATACGATTGTCTACCTATCCACACTTCATAATGAGTTTTATCAACAAGAGTTGAATAAGGAGATCTATTAACCAAATAATATGCAGTACTTACAACTTCTTCCCAAAAGAATCTATCAAGCTTAGCACCACTCAAAATTCTCTTAGCTCTTTCCATCAAGGTTTGATTCATTATTTTTGCTACCCCATTTTGTTGAGGTGTATAAAGAGTAGTCTTTTGTCAAACAATACTTGCATGCTTATAGAACTCATCAAATTCCCTAGAACAATATTCACCCCCATTGTCATATCTCAACACCCTTATCTTATAATCCATTTGATTCTCAACTATAGGTTTAAATTCTTTAAACTTAATGAAAACCTCAAATTTTGCATGCATAAAATAAATCCAGGTGTATCTTGACATCATCAATGAAAGTAACATAATAACGAGATTTTCCAAAAAAAGTCAACATCCACTAGTCCAAACACATCCAAATGAATGATCTCTAATAATCTATTAGCTTTATTAGTTCCATTAGGAAATGATAATATATTTTGTTACCAAACACATAATTCTCACAATTTTTTTTTACCAAGAAAATAATTAGAAATATCGTCAACCAAATTTTATTCAAAATGGTCTTAAGACCCTTTTCACTTATGTGACCCGATCTATGGCACCACAACTTACATACATTTTTAGTGCCAGTTACATTGGAAGAGTTACAAAAAGTGGAAGCATTAAGCCTAAATAAAGTCCACATCCGAGATCCTCTAGCAATCACCGAACTCCCTCTTACCAACTTGCAACCAGACTTGTCAAATGTCACATGCATTCCAGAATCATTCAACTTAGATACTAAAAGTAAATTTCTTGTAAGTCTTGGAATATATAAAACATGATCAAGGGTTTTAACCCTCCCATCACTGAAACACAACTTTACCTTTCCCTTACCAACAATCTTCTTCATGTTGTTATCACCAAGAAAAAGTTCTCTGTCATCATAAGCTAAATATGAAGTAAACCACTCCTTGTGAGGAGTCATATGGTAGGAGCAACCTGAATCAATAAGCCAAGCATCATCACTAATAGTGTTAGCAGAAATAAACAAAGCATCAAAATCACCATCTTTTGAGGACTTTTCCATGGAAGTATTCAAACTCTTTTTCTTATTCCTACACTCCTTCGCATGCTCTCTCTTACCACAATTCCAACACTTTACTCTGCTCTTCCTGAGGGTTTTAGAACATCTTTTAGACTTGTCTCTCTTCTTGTCCCATTTATGACCTCCTTTTTCTTTGGACCTTCCTCGCACATGCAAGGCATTTTGGGAGCCCACATTCATGGACTTTCTCCTCATCTTTTTTGAAAGAAGTAGTGCAATGAGGCTATCCATATTTGGTTCTGTACCACCACCACTTATGGCAACAATTAGATTTTCCCAAGATTCTAGTAAATAATAAAGCAACAAAATACATTTATCTTCCTCTTCTACCTTAACATCTACTGATGCAAGCTGAATTATAATCATATTAAAAGTATTTAAATGTTCTGCAATAGAATCACCATCCTTCATTTTCAAATAATACAAACATCTTTTGAGATACAAATTATTAGTTAAACTTTTGGTTTGGTAAATATCACCTATCCTCTTCTACAAATTGTATGCGGTAGATTATTCTAAAACATTCAAGAGGACGAAATCTAAAAGACACGACTGAATGGTTCCCTGTGCCTTCTTGTCCATTTTCTTCCAATCTTCATCGGACATTGATTTTGGTTTCTTTTCATTCGAAATTGCTAACCACTAACCTCTCTCTTCAAGGAGATCCTCCATCTTCAACTTCCACATCTCATAGCTAGTGCCATTGAACTTCTCAATATCTAGAGGAGAGGTAAATGTTAGCAAAATAAGGATAGACAACTGAGAGAGGGGGTGAATCAGTTGTTACCAAAATCAAACTTATACATCATTAATCAACCTTATATCACAAATCTAACAATTAACAATGCAAACATTAAATCAACAACACATCAGAGACACATGAACACCAAGATTTTATACGTGGAAACCCTGTTAGGGGAAAAACCACGATGGATGTTAGTCCACAAGATTATACCCTATTAGAAGTATAATGAAGAATAAAAAGGGAATGCACTTGCATTTAGGTGCACTGCCTAGAACACACTGCTCAAAGGGAAGGCTCACTCCCTTACATACAATAATCAGATTAAATCCATCTGATGAAGTTGAACTGAAAAATTAGTTTTTACAAAAGCCTGATTACAGTTTCAGTTAGGCGCACAAAAACTTCTTCAAATTTTTCCACCCTTTGCTCAAACTCTTCCACACTCTGCTCTGAATGATTTGACCTTTATTCACACTTGTACATCACTTGTACACTTGAACACTTCTCTCTAAATGAGGGAAAAAATCTCATATATATATCCACTACACAGATTTACAACCACTATTCAATTGGCCACAAATAAAGAATGAATTACAATTGTCGGGCTTGATACATGAATAAATTACAATGCACACCAACACAAGTCGGTCACAACATAGTGAAGACCCAAACAAACACCTCCAAACACACCAAACAATAAAATATTAATCCTCATGGATTCGCAGCATGCTAACATCATCATGTCGGCCAAGAACATGAAAACTCGGGCACACATCGGAAGAATATCTGATTACAAACACTTCAATCAATGCAGACGGACAATAAGGATAGAGCACAATCTAGACTCATCCATGAACATCACAAGTACATGCACAACACATGAAATTACCAAAATTTCATCCGCTTCAACCAAGAACACCATCTATAGAAACTGAGTAACTGTAGGCACACAAATCTTCATAACTTCCACAAATCTTTATGCGAACCTCTGAAACTTTCAGACAACATACTAGAAAGCTTCAGCAACAAACCCTTTGAAGTGCACCTTTAGATCTTCAACACATAGAGCTTTACAACATTCTGACCTTCTAAGCTCCACTGGTTGCCTGTACTATATTTTTTACAATTTTCTCAATATCCTCGACATATACAGCCTTAAGCAGATTCAATGCTAATAGTGTTGACATCAATGACAACCACATATCAACAACACAACCACAACATCCAATAGTAAAATCCATGGTTTACAATCTTCTTCACAAATTTGCAAAATCCATAATACACAAGCTCCCACTACAACCAAAAAACCTTCAACACTCAAAAGAAAGGCATCCCTCTCTTAAAAAATCCATTAGCTCTGACACCAAATGTTGTAAATAAAGGTATAACTTGCAAGAATATGAACTTATTAAAGTGATTGCAAATCTTAAATTATGTTTACAAGATTACCATAAAATGATTAAGTGATTGACAATTGCAATAATGAAAGAAAAATATCAATACAACAATCCTCTCTGTAATCCAACAATACTTCGTTGCATTGACAACCTACAAATAACTCATACTAAACCACCATCTCAAGGCTCTAATATATAGAAGTTTGTTGGAGAGAATACTATAAATGATATCCTAAAACAATAAGCAAAATCACCTAGAAAAATCCATGCCCCCCTTAATGGACAACCCATAAACGTGGAATAAAATATTAAATTATTACATGGCCTTCACATGGGCCCGTAACCCACAACCAATCAGAATTGGTCAAACTTGAGTGCTCCATAACCCTCTGATGGCTCTGATGGTTACATGCAAGATCATGCACCAACATGCAAACCTGGACGTGCAAGAGCATGAAAAACATGCAAATAACATGCAAGGACATGCACACTAAAGTGGTACTCACCCACAAAGTTGGGCGCCCAAGAGGAATATGCCTCCAAAATGCATTGTAACCGTCATTGTAATGGGTCCACCTCTTTGAATGAAATTACAATTAATCATAGGAAAATAAATAATAAATATTTTGTCCCTGATGTCCCCTAGAACACTTTCCAAAGAATGTGGAGACACATAAATCAACTTAGGATATCAATTTGAATGTCAACTATCCTAACACAAATGATCCTCAATTCCCCCTCATTCGGTTCAACAAACTTAAGGTGGAAAAATTATAGAATGTGTGTAACTTATTCTCCCAACTATTGTCATGGTGAAAAATTTATTCTTGTGTGCTTCACAGACCCAAAGACAAAGATTGAGTGGAAGATAGATAAATGGCGTTAAGTGGAGTTCTTTAGTATCCTTACCGTAATGTTTATTTATTCTTTAGTATACTTTATTTGTTGTAGCTTAGGTGTATTCTAATCTGGGTGCAAAAAATATTGACAAAAAGTGCACACTTCACACTTTTCCCACTTATTTTAGTTCTTGATTGGAATAAAAGCATAATTTTGACTAATTTCCACCTTTTTAGAGTACAAATTAGCCCAAAAATGACCTCATTCTAGTTGGAAATGATCCCTCACACTATAAACACCTTGTACACCCTTGTTCACATCCTTGATCCATTTGATATACTAGTAAATGATTTTTTTTAATCATTTGGGATATAATCACACACATTGGTTTTTGTGATTCAAACTTGTTCTTCCCACCAAAAGAACTACCTTTTCCATTAAACATCGACCTTTCATAATTAGATTATCCCTAAGCATACTTATTTAAGTAGATTTATAAAAATTAAAAAATATTCACTAACACCTATACCTAACTTCTCACACAATCTAATTCTACGTGCATACCTATTTTCAATAGTCATAGGCAGGGAATCCATCTTTACCCATTAACCTCCATCAATGTAAACTTCATAAACAAACACCCTAGGGCCACACACACTCTTAAACTCTTTCAACTACTTTTATTGAAATGTGTCATAGGGGTTTGACTTAGGCAATACCCTAAATATGGCATAAGCAATCATTTACCCCATTATAGAGCTCTAAAAGGTAGTGTAGTAGGTGCATGAAAGGTTGAGAAGCCCAAAAATTAATGTCAATAGCTAAAAAGGACTCAACTACAATAGTACAAGATACTAGCAAACCATACAAGACATTATCATAAGAGCAAGACATGACTGCATGTGGTTTCATCCTTGAAAGACATTTACCAAAATAGATAGTCTCTACATCATTCTAGTAGTGCAATCTTTCTCTATTCTCCCCCAATAAACCTTCAACAACCATTTTTTAGACACGATCTCTAACTTCCACATCTTTTCTTTGTTTTGGTGGTAGTGCAACCTCTATTCTCATATTTCATTTACTTAATTTATGCCCCAAACTAACTACATGATGTGATTGGGGTGGGAATTGAGTATATGACTTGCCGCAACACCCAGTACTCATAAATGAGGAAGCCACTCCTCAAATGCATGACACATGATCTCCTCCCACCAAGAAACCTTCTTTTACCCCACCCTAGAAGGTCATAGTTTTAGTAGTGGACTGCTAGTTAGTTGCTTTATTTGGTTATTGGAGCTAATGAAAATTGGTTGTATGATTGGGGGAACATTGATTGGCCAACTTTTGGGACCCCATAAATAAATATTTCCCCCACTACTATAATTCCCCCTCAATCACGTAGGAATTTTAGATTGGACCTTGCTTGATACTCATCATTTATTATTAGGAGTAGGGGTGGGTGAAATGACTTCTTCTTTCTTGATGTCCCATCAACTTAATAACTAAAAGAAGTTCATGCAAATCTTGTTAAGGGTCTATCTTAGCCAAAATCTATTTTTGCTCAATTTTCTTTTACTCGATCTATAGGGATGAAATGTGCTTTGCTACATATAAATAATATTTGGTTTTCCCACTTACTCGTCCCACTTTCTTGGGAAGAATTGACCACCCACTACTATAGATAGGGTGCCCTACTATAACTTACTAACTACAATGGGGTGGAGGGCATTTGACCTTTTACTATGAGAATATGAAATGGGGTGGGAAGGCCCCTACTATTCTAAGGGTAGTTGATCTCAAGTAATTAACAAATTCATTCATGAAAAGCAACAAATATATGAACCAAAAAAATGACGCCCTACTATAACTAACTACCTATAATCTAGAATTATTGGAACTACAATTCCCCCCACCTGTTGCTATTGTTGGGTGGGCCTATTTTTTGTTTCTCCATCTAGCTGTCCATGGGCCTTGTCTATTCTATCTGGGTAGTTGAAGGTTGAGGTGATCCCTCCTTGCTATATAGGAGGGGAGTGGAGGGCCTATATTTCATATTGATGGGTGAACATTTATGTGTGGGCTTACAACTATTTTCTTTGGCTATCCACACTCAAACATAATTATCATTTTTATTTTCAATTAGAATTAGATTATTAAGTAGTTAAACACAATATTCTATTTTGTTTGATTAATTAGTGGGGATCTAGAGGGCCTCTTTCTAATGAAAAGAAACAGTTATAAAATATGACCACAATGGTCAAAACTAAAAGACAATGAATTGTAATCCAAAAACTAGTAAGACTACAACTTGTAACACCAATAAACAAAATATAAAACTACAACCTTACACACAAGCACCCTTTCCACCTACCCTCCAACAAGATTAACATCCCAACCAATCACATCCACCATCACAATTTCTTTGTTCCCTCCAACATCACCACCTAAAGCAAGATTATCACATTAAATAACCAAATTAATTAATTTATACCCTTTTCTTAATTTACACAAAATTATTTACATTTAAAAAGGATATTAAAAAAGTACTCAACACTTCCAAAAACCTACAATTATGAATAACCATAAAATTCTCTACAACTCAACCTAAATCTAGAAAAATAACTTAAACTCTATATTCCATACAAATAATTAAAATTTCATTCCTTATAAATTGACATCCTTCTAAAAGCGTTGAAAGATTGTGTACCTTCAACCTAAATCTTTTCATAACCTAGCACCTCCATTTGAACATACTATATTATTAAACAAGGCAGCAACATCAAACATAGAAGCCACATCCCATGCTTATCGAGTGATACTTATAGTACCGACTTCTAAACGAAGTCCTTTACTTAATCATATAAAGCATATATAGGTGCGGAAATAAAATGGAAAGTGAAAATGTTAATAGCTCAGCTAAGAACTAGTTCTCACCAATTGAGATGTGAAACCGACAGATGGACAACACTTAAAGAAGATTGGGCTGATAGGATATGCAGGTTCTGTTCGCTTGGGCTTGTAGAGACAGAGTGGCATTTCATCATGGAATGCCCAGCCTACATGGATATTCGGGTCAATTATATCGAGATCTTAAATGTGAACTCTTTATACAGCTTATTCGAGGAAGATAGAATATCGAAAAGTGTTGAGTACTTGATAAAAATTCATAGTAGAAGATCCAAAATTCAAAAAGAAAGGGAGATCAAGTAATTGCTGGGCTGTGGTTTCTTTTTCGGGTTGTTATGGTGTTCCGTTTTGTTACCGATCCGTGGGTCCCATAGGCTGTTTGGCCTTGTGAACGTTATTAAAAATCTTCATTCATTCATTCAATCGAGGACTGTCACCTACTTCACCTAAAACGACTTTGAACAAAACCAAGAGTCACACAATTCCTACGATTAAAAATCGAGCACAAATAAACACAATATTACTTAGTAAAGTAATTAAACAATACAAATCAGTAAAAAATTACCTCGAGTCTAACAAATTACACCTCAATGCTTCACCCAACCGCCTGAGGTGGTCTCTCCCGCTTGATATTTATCTGTAAACACCGTTTCAAATTTTGAAAAGGCATTGTATGTTTGTCTATATTTTGGTGCAGAGCCACTCTCCACTTTACTGTGACGTGTTTAGTGTTCAACAAACGCATGGGTCATACCTACGTGTCAATGCCAGTGACGAAGGGAAGAAGAGCAATGGCGGCATAACTTTGATATAAATATAAATTTGGGGTGTTAATAGGAGAGGTTGGTTCAAGTGAAGATGGCACAACAAAAACGGTTGAAAGGTAATTTGGATTTGAAGCGGGAGAAGACAATAGAGGAATTGGAAAATACTCAGGCTGAGCTGCAGCAGGAATTGGTCGCTGTTGCTGGCATAAGTGACCACCATTCGGATAAGCTCTCACCTTTCCTCAGAATATTGCAGATGATGGGTCATGCTGTATTCGTTTTCTCGCCAACAACTGGAGCGCTAATGTTCTGGTGCGCCCACATTGCTTCTTAATCACAAGTACTTTTCATATAAAATTTGGGTGAAAAATGGATAGAGTTTTACATGCGTGGCCCTATATTTCCCCAGCATCTATTTCATGACAGCAAACAAATGTGACGAGGCCTATTAACGATTTCTTAGCTTAATTTAGCATTGGTTTTTCAAGCAATTTTCCTGCCGCTTCTTGTTTTAGTTCCCATCTTCATTTCCTTTTCGATTATTCTTCACCTGCTCTCATCAATTCCACTTTTCTTTAATTCCATTGCTCACACTATTAAATAGAATTGCCTAAAGTGGCTCAAATAACTCTTGTACGAAATGGAGTAGATGCACTCAAAGCTCTCCGGAATGAATCTGCACGGTACTCTTAAAGGTTATTTGATTTACTTTAGTGACCGCCCTTATAAATTATATCAAAATGAAAACCAGCTTTCTATGTAGCTTTAATATAAAAAGGAACAACTCTTCTCTCATCGTATTCTCAACATGGAGAAGTACTTCAGTAAGGACATTTCAGTGAAAGGACAGCAAATGAATAAACCGGAATTTTATGCAGTCAGGAAGATAACAATGCTTTATGGCTTGTCGAAGAGGAAAACCATCAATGGTCAAGATGTTCGGAGGACGAAGGGGTACATTAATCGTTTTGGTAAAGAATTGCTAACCCTTCTGTGGCACATACGGTTTGATTATTTGCAATGGAGTGGGTAGGTGGAAGAAATTCGAAAATTATATATGCAAAACTTACGAGCAAGTGTTGTTGATTATGTTATTCCCTCACAAAATCTGATAGGGAGTTAATGATTCAAGATTTTCAGAACATAGCCTATAATGGCAAGAGAAAAATCAACAGATGTTAAAAGTGCAGTTCAATCAATAGCTCGTAGCAAAGGGAAATATTCTTATAACACAAGAAATGCTGTATTTTCAAAAAAAGCGCTCAAAAACTTTTAGCAAAGGGAAACATTCTAATAACATGAGAAATATTCTATTTTCAAAGAAGCGCTAAAGCTAGGAGGGGGGAAAAGAACAAAGACACAAGGAAGGAAAAACAAGAAAAGAAAAGAGTTTCAAAAGCAACGAGTTAACATAATTCAAGTGCTAAAAGGGCAAGGAAGAATAATAAAATAAATTATTTTGGAGGGAACTTCAACAAATAAAAAACAAATAAAGAATAACATTATAGCCACTTGATGACTAGAATATCTAAAGCAATTGTATGAATAGGAATAAGGGGAAGAAGTCCCCCAAACAGTCAATGCAACAACAAAATTATTCACTTTATAGGACATTAAAGAAAGTATTAAGAAGATGGGTACAGGTAAGGCTTGCAGCATGGATGGGCTATAAGCATAATACTTCAAATGGGGAATGAAAAAACCTCACTCCTTACATTGAGAAAATATTCTAACATCATTTCAACATGGGTTTTCAAGAGATTTGACAATTAGTCTAACAATACCTCTCTTCAAGAGTTGACATGTAAACAATTCTTCTACTACAAACCATCATGATCAACCCTTTCTTTCCAAAGCTGTTTGGAAGCATGGTTGAACACATAATCACTAAGTGGGTAGAAGAAAAAGCTAAAAGGGGAAAAAGGCAAGTAGGTTTCAGATCAAAACACACAACGTTAAGTCATGGCATTACTTTGGCATATGATTGAAAACTTGCGGAACAAAAAAGAGGAAACTTATTGTTATTTTGTGGACTTCAAGAAAGCTTGATAAGTAGGAGGTATTTTCCACAGCGTGTCAAATTATGATATTGCTATCAGGATTCAACCGTGTAGTTTTTCTAGCCAAACTGATTGATCCATGTTTCATGAGTAGTGGTTCACAAGAACCCATCTCTCATGATAATGAATGGTCCACTTAGCACTCATTGCAGCTAGGTGATGCTTACAGAGGTGAAGCATTGGGCCTTCTTGGGAGGTCACCCATCCCAATACTATTCCAACTCAAGCACGCTTAACCATGGAGTTTTCCCCAAGGTTAAGCCCACTTAGCTTGCAATCCCATTTGCAAAACCTTTAGCAAGTGTTGTGCTTATGAACCATTCATTATAGAGTTCCTTTAGCTCATCAATTAATAAGTAAGAGGTATTTTCCACGTGTCAAATTATGATATTGCTATTAGGATTCAACCGTGTAGTTTTTTGAGTCAAACTCATTGACCCA
This sequence comes from Sequoiadendron giganteum, assembly GCA_007115665.2. Classification (NCBI taxonomy): domain Eukaryota; kingdom Viridiplantae; phylum Streptophyta; class Pinopsida; order Cupressales; family Cupressaceae; genus Sequoiadendron; species Sequoiadendron giganteum. The sequence continues at coordinate 113,860,488 of CM021110.1, forward strand.
TGTTTCATGAGTAGTGGTTCACAAGAACCCATCTCTCATGATAATGAATGGTCCACTTAACACTCATTGCATCTTGGTGATGCTCACAGAGGTGAAGCATTGGGCTTTGTAATAACCACCCTTAATTTTTTTTTGAAAACTTGTTAGTTCAACAAAATGAAAATGCTAAACAACTTTCCTTTCCACTTTTTGATCACCAAGTTCTTAGTGTGGGCAAGGTGAGAGCATACAGTGTACGAAATTACAATTATACTTGAAATGAGCAACTAAAAAGAACATCCACTTATCCAGTGGGGATTAGTTGGGCACATCCACTTTGTAGTGGGAAAGCATATATAATAATGAAATGCAAAGTAAGCTCTTCCACTTCTCAGTGGTGAGTGAGTACAACCAATAAACAACTCTTCCACTTTTTAGTGATGAATGAGTACCAGAAAGCCACTTATGTAGTGGGGTGAGTAATAAGAGCCACTTATGCAGTGGCGTAAGTAACAACAAGTTGTTGGAATGATGGATGCACAGGTGTCCTTGATGAAGCTGCAATACAATCTTCAATGGAGGACCTTTGACAGGAAGAAATATTCAACCACAAAGAAAGTATGATAATGGCATTCAAAATAGAGATTCTATTATGATCTATTAGATTGATAGATAGATGGATATTTTACAAAGAGTACATATGCCTGATTATATAGGCAAGTGCTAAACCTAGAATGAAAAGGATGTTGCCAAGTGTTCAAATCACACTTCATTTGACAACAAGAAACCCTAACCAACTACCTAGGGAATGATAACAAGATGGAGATAAGTTCTAGAAAAGACAACTCATCTTCTAGAAGGGAATCTTATCTCAACAACTTTATTAAATGATTAAATGCAACTTAGGACTAATATGATTAATTAAAACCTAAGTTAACTTATGCTAGTGTAATAATTAATTAATTACACTAACACCCCCCCATAAGTGCAACTTAGGGAGGAAATGAAAAATGCAATGATTATGCATGATGATGATGGGTCCTAGCTGATGGCCATTTTAGGTACCCAAATACAAATGCAATGCAAACTAAACTAACTGGGGTAAAAGAGAAAACCCAGTGGGAACAAAACTCCTCCCCAAAATAGAATGCAAAGAGCAACTAAGTGATGAAGGATGGAGGACTCCATAAGACCCCCAAGGAAACCATCCATCACAAAGATACATGAAATAACCCCCCCAAAAGAGAGGAAGAAAGAGACCACTGATCCCCCCCAGAATGAAGTAGCCCCAAAAGAACTGGAGAAACTGCATCTCCTGAAAGAAGTGAGAGGGAAGAGGCCGAATGAAAGCAATCTCTGAAGGTGAAGTAGGTGTAGCCCATGATGTCTCCACAGAAGCAGGTGTGACCTCAACAAATGAAGAAGTCAAAGTGGGTGAAGACTGAATAGGAACCTCCAAAGATGGATGATCAATTGGATCCTGCTGCAGTGAAATAGAAGAAACTACACCTGTAGTCATAGAAGTATCAACAACTGCAACAGTAGGTGAAGGAGATGGAATGGATGGCTCAAGAGCAGGATCTGAAGTGAGAACTCCAATGTTCAAGTAGCCAAATGTCTCCTCAGAATGATGATTCACATTAGAAGTGTGATGAACAGTTGTAGGAACAAAAGCACCATTAGTAGCAAAATCTGCAAAGGAATACAATCGAGATGAGTGATCCACCACCCCAGTAGCAATAACTGCTCTACTCTCCAAGTCTCTGATGATAACTGAATGAGGTGTGAACTCCACAGACCTCCCATTGCCTCCATGTGTGATCTGATATATAGAAAGAAGGTTGTTCGTCAAATGAGGAACACATAAGACATCCTGAAAAGTGTTGTCCCCAAAACTAATAGACCCCTTCCCTGTAACACTCATGTAGGTATTGTTTCCCATCAAAATAGGAGACCTAGTGTGGACTCAAAGGAAGTGAACATAGACTGTGTAGAAGCCATATGATGAGATGCTCCTGAATCTAGAAGCCATCTCCCTGATCCAAGACTCGAAGAAGCACAAAGAGCATGTCCCTTCATATCTGATGAAGTATGTAAACCAGCTGTGCCCTTGTCATGCTGTACTGAAGAAGAAGAAGAAGAAGAAGAAGAAGAAGAAAAAGAAGAAGAAGAAGAAGGAGGGGAAGGAGATGATGCAGACATCCTAGAAGGCAAATCAATCTGATGTTTCTGAAGAAGATTCTTCAGCTCATCAATGTCCCTTCTTGTAGCAATTATGTTTTGCATGTCCTTCTCTCTTGCAATATGCACATGGGCCCTTCTCCTTCCTAAATGATTTCCCCTTAGAAGAGGATGATGAATTTGAGGACTCTTTCTGCTGCTCATAAGATTTGGAATCCTTTTGTTTTTGTTTAGTTCATTTTTCTATAGAAGCCTTCTGATCTCTGAGCTCCTGTGATGAAGAGGGCTTCAACTTGCCCATATTGGCCAACTTGGCCTGCTCTTGAGTGAGAGAAGATGCAAAATCATCAAAATAAGGCATAGTAAATCTAGTACCAAGTGCATCCCTAGTAGCATAAAAGGTAGAAACAAAAACTGAATAATCTGGTCCAAGCTTAGAAAGAATGGATAATATCAACTGAGAGTCTTCCTTCTGAACACCACACTGTGACAACTGCAATCTAAGAGACTTGAGTTTGGTGAAAAACTCTTGGATGCTGTCAAAATCCCTAGGATTTAAGCCAATAAGCTCATTCTCTAACTGAAACCCTCTCATAGTATCTTGCTTCCCAAACAAAGACTGTAAAGTAGTCCAAACCGCATGGGGTGTAGTGCAAGACTCAATATGAAAAGGAAGGTCAGAAGAAAGAGATAGACATAATGTACCATAAGGTTCATTACACCTATTAAACCACTTTCTCTTTTCAACAGCAACTATAGGTTCAATTTCTGTGCCCATGGTTACCCTGTACAACCCTTTATGTTTCAAGTGAATCTCCATTTGTTTTTTCCAACCAAAATAGTTGAATGGAGTAAGGGGTGCAATATTATGTGTATCCATGACATAAAACAGCAATATATACTCTCAAATAAAAAATAAAAAAAACTGAATTTAGCTTGCAGGAAACGGGAGCAAAAACATTTATTTCTAATTTGATTTCTGAAAAATCTACTCACTGTTTGTAGACAAAAATAAAAACCCAGAAATATTTTGATGCTAGAAATAAAACCCAGAAATTGTTTCTTGATCCACCGAACAGAAGATGAAAAATTGATTTTTTTAAACCTTCAGCTAGGAGAAAAATGACGCCCGACGCTTTTTAGATTGCGATTTTCTCCAGATCTGTGTAAGATATGCAAAATCTAAAAGATACCCAATTCAGATTTCGACGTTGGCTACAAAACTCATAAATCGTTTTTCCTGCAAATGAGTGAAAACTGGATTTTTGAAGCAAATATGATGACGGCTCCAATAAAAAACGGCTTGCAACAAACCCTTGCTTGCCAAAGAATCTCACTAGCCAAACTTTCTTGATCTTGGGATGAACCTTCACTAGAATAGCTCTGATACCATGTTGGAATGATGGATGCACAGGTGTCCTTGATGAAGCTGCAATACAATCTTCAATGGAGGACCTTTGCCAGGAAGAAATATTCAACCACAAAGAAAGTATGATAATGGCATTCAAAATAGAGATTCTATTATGATCTATCAGATTGATAGATAGATGGATATTTTACAAAGAGTACATATGCCTGATTATATAGGCAAGTGCTAAACCTAGAATGAAAAGGATGTTGCCAAGTGTTCAAATCACACTTCATGTGACAACAAGAAACCCTAACCAACTACCTAGGGAATGATAACAAGATGGAGATAAGTTTTAGAAAAGACAACTCATCTTCTAGAAGAGAATCTTATCTCAACAACTTTATTAAATGATTAAATGCAACTTAGGACTAATATGATTAATTAAAACCTAAGTTAACTTATGCTAGTGTAATAATTAATTAATTACACTAACACAAGTAACATGAGCAAGATCATTGGTGGTACTACCGCCTAGTGTTACAATGCTAGCTCTTACAATTCATTCCAAACCAAATACATATCTGTTGTTACAAATATTAATGTGATATGAAGCTAATTGAAGCTGATTAAAGCACCCCAAATGAAACCCCCAACTCAATAAAGTAACCACCCAATATTGTAATAGAAAATATAGAATATGGAAGTCTGATATAAATCTGAAACTTTGTTGCAGCAGTTTGGATAGCGAGATAGATGATTCAGGAAACTTCACCCAGCTACCTCCAACGTGCCGAAATGATCACCAACTACCTTAGCGCCCAAACAACAGTGCCAACTCACACCAAAACTCATGAGAAGAGTGTATCACTATTCTGGAAAGGTATATCAGACATTTGCAGATCTGAAACTACAATTGTAGCAGGTAGCAACAATGGTACGGCCCCCTAAAAAGCACCCCAAACTCCACACTTAACACTTTTGCAATTTGGAAAGGAATCACACCAAAATGTAATGCTAAAACACATTAAAATAGTTCATAATGGAAAACCCAAATTGAAACTTCAAATTAGCTCCAATGGTGATTCTTGGCTAGAATCACACCACAGTCTAGCTAGGGAATATCTTGCAATTCCAAAACTAGAAACTATGAGGGATTTCATCTTCAAAGATTGAAGAGAACCAAAGTCATTTCGACAACATAAGATTATCATTCTTTGGCATATCCAAATGAGCTTCCAACACCTCCTTTTATAGCTTTTTTTGTTGTTTTTTCTGAAAAGCGTTTTTTGCTATTTTGATGCTTTAAAAAAAAAACACTTTTGTTTTAATTTAAATAATTCATTATGTGCAAACATTTAATCACATTTTCCATGAAATTCCTTTTTAAAATAAAATAAAATCTTTTTCATGTGCAAGACCCCCTTATTTTTCCTAGGAATCCAAATGGGGAATTACAATACCTTTTCAAAAAGATGTTGCACTTAAGTTATAAAAAATAATGATAAAACATTATAACTTAAGTGAATAATTTAATTATTTTACCTCAAGTTGGGGAAAATCTTGAAACACATCGAAATCCAAATTTGACCACGCCAATATGATACTAAGGCAGTAGGTGAATAATAGAAGCCAATTTGGTGACTTACTATAAATAGACGTGCTCTCCAAGAAGTTTGGAGAACACCCCAAAAGTTAGAAAACATTTCAGAGGGTGTCATTCAGATTAGTATTGCCCATAGAGCTCATTGCCAACAAACGAAACCTTGTAACTCTGAAACTGCATCCTCCAAGAACTTTGGAGTTGTCCCATCTCTCTTGGAAGCTTACAAAAAAACCTCAGAAATTGGCCAATGTTCACGAAACAACATGGTGTAAAAATGGGGACATTATAAACCTTTTTGGGAGGTCACCCATCCTAGTACTACTCCAACTCAAGCGCGCTTAACCAAAGAGTTTTCCCCAAGGTTAAGCCCACTTAGCTTGTAATATGATGCAGAGCAGGGGTGGACAACTCCAAACAATCCTCAAACAAGCAAACTTTCAATCTCTAACCATTCAAATGGCGGGTTTTCATTCATTAGGCCTCAATCTCCTAGTAGTACTTCTTAACTGGTTTTTCCATCATAACTTCTTGTGCAGACCTCAAACCCAGACTGTAAAAGCATTTTTGAGTACCCTTTTGGCTCTTATTTAACATATCCCAAAATGAGGGTAGGTTTTTTTGTACGGAAAAACCCTAATTTTGATTGTCCTTTTTCTTGAACCTAGGGCATGGTAGCAGTAAATTGGTGTTTTTCGGCCATAATTTTCAAACCAGACTTGATACCAAAAATATAAACACAGTTCTAGATACCCATTTGGGCTTTATACAACATATTAAAAATTAGGATAGGGTTATTTTGGAACACAAGACTCAAATTTGGACCGTTCTCCCTCAAATTAGGCCTACTAGGGTTTCAAGCTGCCCGGGGTAAAAAGGCTCTAACTTGTTTGAAACATAATGAATTTGAGTGCTACAAAAAGGAGAATAAATAAGATTTACAGTACCACGAATTCCAATAGGTTTCAGGTCATGGTGAGGCCGTATAAGTCGTACACAGTCGTGGAACAGAAAAAAAGCTTCAGAATTGCAGAAACAAAGATAGTTTTATTGATTTTTCTTTAAATTACAACTTTCCCACCTTGGCTTCGACCTTGCCTGTTAAGAATATGTTTTTGTGCATACAATATATAAAAACATCTGCTTAAACTAGGGGGCTGACATTCGAAAAGCATTACATGGAAAAGCGCAAAGGCCCTTTACTCTCACCACAATTTGAGGTTCAAGTAACTTTTGCATTGGATTCTTACATTTTTAGTTTCTCTTTTTCTTTTAGGGGAAATCTGGAATGCAATTAATAATTATATATTTTGTCACAACCTGATGCTGGAATGGACTTGGTCTTCCTGATGTTTATGCGCATTGAAGGTATTGACCAAAATCACGGAAGTGCTGTCAGAGCCTGCTATGTTTACAAATTGTAATCAATGCTAGTGAAGTCCATATTGCAGCTATATAAGCTGTTCATTCCTATATATATATTAATGATGTTTATTAGACTAGTGGCAATCTCAAGGGCAAGAGGTAAAGAGTTGTTTTAAACTTTTGAGTGATATAATTACAGTTCAAGTTTCGATCTGGTTTGTTTCCTTCTTACTTGTATTTGGCACTTACCTCTTGCAATTTTAGGTTTTGAAGCATTTGTCTTGTTCCCTGATTTGATTTTTCAGGAATCGATCAGCAGAAGATCTATATGGATGGAAAGACTATGAAGTCCTTGGGAAGCATGCCCTTAAGTTGCTTATTCCCAAAAGTCAATATGCTCTTGCTGAAAAAATTCTTGGAAGGATAAGCTTGGGGCAAGCATGGGCAGGACTATTTCCATTGAAGAAGAAATCAGGTAGGGTGTTTACAGCAATGATAACTGACACACCATTATATGAGAATGGTGAAGTTGTGGGTGTGATTTCTGTGACAAGTGATGCTTTTGCCTATGGAGATATCAATAGTACTGGAGTTTCAAGATACAATTCTTTTGATAATCAGAATATCGGTGACAGCTTTCGAGTAATTCATCATTTTAACAAACCAACATTTGAACAGAGACCGCCTTTTCGTAAAGCATCTACTATATCAAGGCTGGTACGGACAAATCCTTGTCATTGGCATTGTCTTAAATTGTCCTTTTTTTAGGAATTCATCTTATATCACTTTGTGAATTACAACAATCAATTAAAAGAGATACACAAAATCTCTCCCTATGAAAGCTAAAAAGGCAAACATTTGTGACTGTACCTCATGGGGAATGACTCAACCTCTTTATGGAAACAATTGAATGTAACTTTGACTATTAGAGTAAACTGCTGCTTAAAAAGCCTCAACTCCTCTAGTGTGAGAGAGGATCAGTCTTCATGAAAAGCAACCGTGCACCTCAATTTCCACAGGAATTGAGGAGTGGTCAACTGGATTGTATGCCATAACAGTTCATAACTATTCCTAATCATCCAAATGTCTCCCCATATGCCATTTTGTAAATAGCTAATCTGTTTAGTTAATTTTATCAGAATTCTGTAGGCATTATCATTTTTATTAGAATGTTCTTTTGAGGTATGCCATATTCCACACTCCTTTGCAGGCAAAGAGAATGCTATCATGTATACACACAGGGGAGGATAATGTTGATCTTTATGCAGCTGATGAATATTTTGGAGGACAGGGACAAGAACTTGCTCCAGCAGAGGTGTTCACAAGACCGGTACTCTACTTTGCAAAATCGCTAGTGTAATTGTTGCATGCTTTAGTTGGTACCAAGATAACCTAGTTAAGTGGAAACCAAACCTTGCATGTGCTAGCTTTAACTTTTAACAAATAGTTGGAACATATGCATTATGATTCATATGAGAATAAATAGTCCATTTTGTTTTAATGAATAACCATTTTCATGTTATACATTATGGTATCCTGTGAATATTTCCACAAATTATATGTTTCTTCAAGCTGGTCTTCTACTGAGATTAGGAGTGATTCAGAAAATGTGAGTACAAGCCTCTTGGGTGGAGAAATGAACTTATGCGTGCCCTTCAATCAATAAATATTGTATTTTTTGAATCCTTATGTTCGCAGTTTGTTAGGTCAGACAAAACTGCATTAAGTAGTGTATGGCATAACTGTCTCCCTGAACTTTTTTTCTCTGAATAGCATTTTTTGTGATTCTGGTACAGGCAGCAAAAAAATTATCCAAGATATGCGTGGGGGTAAATAGTAGCAGTATTCTAGCCAGGTGTAGAAATGATGTTGGCTCACATCAAGGAAACACTAATGCATGGATGCCAACAAAACAAGTTGGTTGCTTTTTTAATATTTGATTTTCTTTAAGATCCTGTGTCTAGTGAATTCTACTTCACAGCCCTCTTTTATTGAATGTTAAGCTGGTGCCCCTCATACTTTTATATATTCAGGATTCTAAAATGCTGTGTAAGTTCCTCTATAGAGGGACAGACAGCAATCTGAGTATGACAAGCTATGTCCAAGGAAGATTAGACCCAGGATCTGAGCATGTTAATCCATCTCCATGTCAGGTATATTTTCTGAACACAAATACTTGCATCAAAACTAAGTTGAGCTTTTAGAAATGCCTCATAAAAGATTTTCTCGTATTCTTTTCTTGTGTATAAGTCTTTGTGTTAAGTATACTTTGACTTTGGATGTAGGCATCAGAGCTGCCGACAAGTATACTACCAGTCGAGAGTAGAAATAATTATGAGAGTAACATGATTGATGGAAAAGGAGTGCAACAGAGTACTTGCTCAAGCTCATCAAGACTCGTATGTCTTGAAAATTAATTGCTCTGCTACCTTCTTTCAAATGTTCATTTGATCAAATTCAAACTGCAATGAAATCAGCAAAAAATCCTATTCCACTAGTCATTGGGATTCTCATTTATTACTGTTTCAAATGATTACAGGATTCAAACATATATTTAAGACCAAAACAGGATAGACAACTCCATTTTGAGCATGATGTAAGGTTATTTGAAGAGGATACTCTTCACAGAAGAAAGCTAGAAGAGAATGAATTTCACCGTGCATTGAAAATTACATCCAACTGTCTTAAGAATAGTCCTAGGATTAGTTCCAGACAATTTCCCATTGTATTGCCTCAAAGTGCCAGCAAGGAAATTGAACATGAAGACAAGGGATTGGAGAAAATGTCCAAGTACAAGGCCATACCTGAGGACTGGAACCAAAGTGAATATTATTGGGAAAGGTCTGGATTGGATAAACAGTTGAATGGAATACCAGAATCCTCATCTACCAAGAAACATTTGGGAAGGAATTTGCTGGGTTATGATGACCATCTTAGTGAGCACATCCAAAGAGACAAGTGGTCATTGCAGGGATCAGAGAAGAACAAGAAGATTAAGCAACCTGCAGAAAACACGATAATTGAGAAAAACAATAGAGAAAGCATGACACAGAAGAATATTGGAGCAGCTGAGGCCCCAGTTTCATGGAATATCACTAGTAACAATAACAGACTGTTTTCATGTGAGAGAGGGCAAGTTGGTCTGGACTCTGTTGCAGATTGTGAAATATTATGGGAAGATCTTTTTCTGGGTAAACCAATTGGAAAAGGTAATGTTTGCTGATATTCTTCCAATGTGTTGTTCTAATTATCAAACTCTGTTGTTTATGTGCATGTTAAATACATGCCTTCTTGCTTGCTCAAGTGCCCGCTACAGTCCATAAATATGCAAGGTCTTCCCCGATCCTTATATCTTTGAAAAATGAAATGAAAAAAACAAATTAAATGAGACCGAAGATTATATGAGAATGATCTCAAATTATTAAATTAATTGATCTTTATATGATCAAATGGTCCTATACATGAATTACTCTCTACACTTTGAGAGGTCCTACAAACTAATTCGGTTTGAAAGGCATTAAAAGCTGCCATCATCATCATTATCATGATATCATTTTTAAGATTATTGGCACATTATTTTGTCCATTTTCCTGCATAGATGAGGGAGGGCATCATATGGACAATATTGTTCACACATGCACATATAGGTATATGCAGTTGTGGAGGAACAATCTCTCTCTCTCTCTCTCTCTCTCTCTCTCTCCACACACACACACATGTATATGTATAATACCTATGTTACCGGGTTCTCTCATACAGCCCCCCGTACCTTGCAAAATACGTCTGGGTTCTTGGTACGGTTTTGGTTCGCCCTGGGTTCGATCAGATTCTTCCCTGGCCACTCGGGTTCTCTGTGGGTCCTTCACAAAAGGACCCACAGAGAACCCAGGTGGCCAGGGAAGAACCCTGGTTGAACCCACGGATTACCAGGAAGGACCCAGGCAGACCCGCAACAAATAGTGCCTAAAAAGGAAGAAAACTCACTTAAAAAACAAAAAGCAAAACCCTAAAAAGTGCAAATAATGCCTTATATTGCCTTGACCGACCAAATAAGGCTCATTTTGCAAACTCAAAAGACGAATTTGAAGACTACTAAGTTAAATATTGATTGTAATTTGAATTTTCAATGTGTAATGACATTTTAAGACTTGAGTATTTACTATTTACATTTTTGCAAATTATGAATATGATTATATGAGGTATTACCGTATTTCAATATTCTATTTATTGGCAATTATGTTTAATAGACTATAGTTTATCAATTATCATTTATGTCTAATGAATATCATTGTTCTTATAATTAAATTTATAATTTTGAACATGCTTATGAGTCTATGGCATTATGTTTATAATTTAATAATATATATATAAAAATTTTCCGTATCGGTGTACCCGCCTCCGTACCTGTATCTGAACCCCTACCCGAACTGGCAACTTAGTATAATACACATTGGCACACAACCACATATATAGGTTAACTAACCCTTCTACACAAGCAAGGAAAAAAATACACAATAAAGAGGAAGAAATAACTAACTTGTTCTCATGCATCTGATAAAGTTGGGAAAGAGCAGACAGTCAAATGAGAGGGCCAAATTGTATCAAAAAGGGAAAACTTTTCCATACAATTTTATGAAAAATAAACTTCTCAACTGGATTATGGTTGTGAATGTGTTGTAGGAAGGGTTAGGAAGCCTTGTTCAAATTCTGTTACATCAATCTACAATCAATGATCGCTCCTTTTCACTTATAATAACTGTGAAATACCCATTTGTCAAGCTCACAAAAGCCACTTTCCCATCTTTGATTTTTTCACCCTCCTCCAAGTAATTTTTAAGTATGGTTCTCCCTCCAAGTGGAGTGCTGTTTTGTTAATCCTCATTTTTCATCCGCAAAGGCAAGTTAATGATGGTATGAAATCCCTCTCTTTGTAACATCAGTGCATCTTCCCTCATCTAAATTATATGAATAATATCTTCCTAGTAGGTTTAAAGTATTGTAATTCTTAAAAAGTGTTAAATAAAAACTTCACTTTACTCTTCCAACTTAACCATGTGCTATCACATTTCTGAATCAGATTTCTTCATCTTTCACAATAAATTTGAAAATAAAATTGATTTAGGAGGATCTACCAATAGTGATTCTTGTGGTAATATGAAGACCATTCTCATGGCATCTCCCAAATGCTTGCAGTAATGCCAAGATTATCCATCTGTCATCAGTAGTTGTTGCTAGGGGCATAGAGCGCTCTGCACAAGAATAGACTCGGCAGTAATGATACCTCCATCAAACCTTCGATGGTTCCTACCACAATTTCAATAAGGTCCAACACACTTCTAGGCCAAACCACAAAGACCAACTCACACCGTGCTATTCTAGGTGTTACACTTTAGACATTGGACAATGCATTTGCCACGACAACCGAGATGGCATTCTTGAGGCTCGTGCTATGTGAGGTCATCTATTAGCCCATTATGAACCTACCAACCACATTGCCTATTGTCAAGAGATGATGAGTCACACACGGAAATGATTCTTCCATAATGACTCTCAACCTTCATGGCATGTAAATTGTAATCTATATTTACATATCTGTAACATGACTTAGCAAATAGAGATAGATAGATAGTAAGTAGCAATAGATTAGAAGATAGAAACCATACATCTTTCTCAAGATTATGTCATGCATAGGATGGAAAAATAAGGAAAAGTACATTTTTTGTTTCAGTTAAATTTAGGTCTCTGTCTCTCTGTCTCTCTTTCTCTCTCTCGTTTTTCTTTTCCATGTCTTGTAAAGCTTCCACTCACACACAACTCCATCTATATCTTCATTTAGAGAGTTGTCCCTTAGGTTTCACCCTAGGCCCCATATTAGTGGTATAATAGAGGTTCATCTTCTTCTTGCATAACCTATTGAATGCTATCAAAGTATTTGAGCCTTGACTTCAGTCCTCGAGATCCCTCATAATAGATGTTAGGTCATTTCAAAATGGCCAAACTAATGCAAGAGGAGATACAAATGTTGTTCAAGAACAAAATTCTAGCAGTTATGGATGAATATAATTTTTTATTCAGCTAGTTTGTAGAAGTCCTTGAATAGGTAGTTCCTTTGACTCCATCAAGTAAAGTGCTTAGTAGTTGAGTATCCCCTAGTTTCAAGAAAATCTCAATGTTTCTATATTTGAGGGCAAGATAATGCAAATGTAATAGATTACTAGTTAGAACAGTTAGAATCCCATTTCTCCATGAATGATTTTTTTTTCCGAAGAGGAGATCAAGATTGCACTTATGAAAGTCCCTTCACCTCCTAAGAAGTGGTTTCTTGGAAGCCTTCAAGTATGAAAAGTATGAATACTATCTTGAAGATCTCTATGATAACTGCTGCATGTAGTGGTCACAATTGTGACAAGGACATGATTGGTGAGTCCAAGCCTACACTTACTCCTTCAATGATCTCTATGCAAGATTGGGCTCATTTGAGTTAGAACAATAATAAGTCCTCAAATACCATATTGGCATATGATCATCCATTTAGTCTAGATTGAAGTTGGTTAAAGTCAAGATGATGGGAGAAGCCTATTGATATGTGGCAACCATTGAGGAGAGGTTCAAGCAAAAGGGAAAGTAGGAAACAATCTCTGCACCAAAGAAAATGTTGCCTTCAAACAAGAGCATATTATCCAAGGTAGGTAAATGGTGTGATAGACACAAAAGCAATAGTCACTCCAACACCGAGTGCCATTTTAAAAAACCTTTCTTATGCAAATTGGAATAGAGGATGAAGCCAAGACCTTAGAGGGTATCATTGACACAAATCATAATGTGCTAGTCAACACTGCACAAGCAACCCCCATAGTGTTAAAAGCTGAAGAAAAGTGACTATTTTGTTCACAAATGTGGGTACAAGGGCAGCCACTAGATTTTCTAATTAATGGTGGTAGCATGAAGAACCTCACTTTTTGTAGCAACTATTAAAGCAATTGGATTTTACAACCATGCCCCATTTGTAGGCTTACAAATTGCAACACCCAAGATATATATGTTTCTCTCTAATGTTGCTTTTCATATTCTATTCATTTTCTTAAGGAGTAATTAGTGTTTAATCTAGTGCCAATGGAGGTCTGTAATGTACCCCTTGGACATCCATAAAGTGTATGTATAATGCCAATCTTCACAATCTAGTTGTATTAGTGGGTAGTAAGAGATGCTGGTTTCTTTAAGTGATTCAATGCATAACAAATGCTATGCCAACTCCAAAGAAGATTGTGCCATACAACTGTGCATACTTAGCTTTCCACAGTTCATTGCTAATTGATGTAGAACCTGATGTGTTAAAGACATTAGATTATGGAAACCATGTTTACACAAAACTATTCTATGCCTATGTACATAGTCTTCAGAGTAGTTTAGCTACCACAACAAGCCAAATGGTTCATCGAGTAAAGAATAGAAGTCAAGATTCTTTACCTACTTCCTAGACAACACAATTGGGACTATTGCTTTAGAAGAAGGGGCGACTGGTCTAGGAGGATCTACCAACAATGGTTCCCATAGTAATTCCAAGACCATACTCATGTCTTGCAATAACTATGGTAACACTTGTATGGTTTGTAGTACACCAAATAATCACCTCCCAAATGCTTATGGTAATGCCAGGATCATCCATTTCTCTTTAATAGATGTTGCACACTCTCTAGTAATGGTGCATAGCACTCCACATAGGGTCAGACTTAAGCAATAACCATACCTTTGCCAAACCTTCTATAGTTTCTACAATGGCTTCAGTATGGTCCAAAACATCTTCGGGCCAAATGACAAAGGCTAATTCACATTGCTCGTCACTACATTGTTCAAGGTATTACAGTTCAAACATCTAATAGTGTAGTTGCTTTGGCAATTTAGGTGGCACTCCTTAGGCTTGTGCTATTCTAGGTTATCTACTAGGACATTGTGCACCTACTAGCTACACCACCTAACCTTTAGTAGATGATGAGTTAGACATGGAGACAACTCAACTTCCATAACGAATCTTAGTCTTCATGACATATAATTTATATTTACACATTTGTAACATAGCTTAGTAGATAGAGATAGATAAATAGGTAGATAACAACAATAGATTAAAAGATAGCAGTCATACTATAATAACCTTTGTAGGGCTTTAGCTCAAAATCACATAAAATTTTACGATCACTCAAATTCTAACTCTTTCTAATCATCAAGTTCCTAATGTGGGCAAAGTGAGAGCATACAAAGATTAGAATGAGGATAATGAAACTACATGAAAGATATTGGTGGCTATTTGTAATGTCTCCTTTCTTCGAGTGATCATCTAGCATGGCCATCTAGCCTATTTTATTCCCATAGGCAATGACAAGCATTAACCGCACTAGGTCTCGTAAACCAGAAACCTATCAATAAATAGGAACACATTCCTACTAATTCCCAAAAAAGATATATTTGTAATAAATTAGGGCTAATAACTAGTCCTAGCATAGAAGCATTGAAAAAATTAAGGTAAGCATGGAAGTTCCATTTTTCCAGAATGTATCTTGATTTTCGGCCTATTTCTTCTTCTAGTTATCGATTTCATTTTTGATCAGAAAAAAGACAACTTGGTTCTATTTCATCTCTGTTTATAAAGTTGTGTAAATAAATTAAATCATAAGGATAACTTTATTTTAATTAATTTAATTAAAGTGACAAATAAAAAATAAAAAATATTATAAAGTCACTTTATTAAATATTATAAAGTTGCTTTATTAAATATTATAAAGTTAAGTTATTAAATATTACAAAGTCACTTTATTAAATAAAGAGTTCTTTTAGAAGCTTGAGGAGGTTACATTGGATTCTTCTAGAAGACTCAGTTGAGCCTTTAAAAAGAGATGAGAAAAAGTTATTTGGACACATCTTTGATCTTTTATCAGATTTTCTGGAAGAGCTTGTGTTTGCAGGTTCAGCGTGCCTTAGGACGAAAACCCTTGGGTATTACGGTTGTGTGGACAAAAACCCATTCAACCTTTTTGGGTGGATTCATTACAGGATTCACAATTGAGATTTGTTGATTAATTTGGAGATTTGGAGCTTCATGGAATAAGTTGTTGCAGAACTCAGAAGAGCAGATTAAATTAGATATTCAGATCGGACCTGAAGAAGGATTTGTTGGCAACTTTTTAGAGGCATATTGACTAGGGTTTGGTCCTAGGGTTTGAATGTCGTCTTCTAGGATTGGAGCGACCTCTTCCTTGAGGCGATTTGTGGAGTTTATTGGCTGCTAGGGTTTGAAAAACATATTCAGTTTGGAATAGCAGCAGACCAAACCTCTTCCAGCATTGTTGAAGATTGTAAATTGATGCTTGTGGCTAGGGATTCATCTTTCATTTGGAGTGCCTAATTTTGGAGGAGATATTGGTGGTTTTATTGCATCCATTTGGCATCATTCTTGGAGCAACAATTTTTGCAGACCTATATGCCCACTTGTTTCAGCTTTTTTGGTGTTGTGAGATTCATTGCCATAGGGTTTCAAACCCTAAATTTGAGCGCCACACCTTGGAGGTTCCTTTTTATCCTAAGTTACTGGTTCGGGTTCGGGGACGGGTTCCCCGAACCCGTCCCCGAACTCGGTACGTGGGTAAATGAAATTTTGTTTAGGGGTTTGGTATGTATGGGTACGTGTGTAGATATATTATATATACAAAAAAATAAGAGAAATATACAGAATTGTAAAACTAAATCATTTCATAGTATGATACTTGATCATTGATCAATGCCAAATGCCAAAGATAAATATTAAATTGATAGTTGAAAAATATTCAAATACGCCATATCAATGATATCAATTTTGGAAATCATCACAATTAATGAATTACAAAATGTAGTTCATGAAAGTTGAAACATGATTCAATTTCAATGTTCATCAATCATCAAAAGGATTATCAAAAAAATCATCGTGACTTGGATTTTCAGTGGCTTCAACTTCAAGATCATCATCATTTGAACCCAAAGCGGTTCCACTTCCAACACCATGTGGTATGTCATGATCATCATTATCATCCACATCATCCATAGTGGCTCTAGCAAGATCCTGAATGGTTGCATCCAAGTCAATAGACTCGGGTGCTACATCCCAAAGCTTCGCTGCCCCTTGCTTGTATTGAGGTTCCTTACGTGACAAAAGACGCAAATTGGAATGAATATACACCAAGTCTTCAGTTTTTTTTGCAGCCAACCGGTTACGCTTCATTGAGTGGATACAGGAGTATGTACTCCAATTTCGTTCAGCGGCAAAAGAGCTTGCAACCTAGAGAGAAAACCAACAAAATAAAAAATAAAAAATGCAAGATAAATTCAAGAATGTTAAGTGTTAAATTCTACAATACAAGTGGCAAAAAAAAAAAAAAAACTTACTTGTGAGAGGATCTTGATTGCAAGAGGTTGGAGGTACATATAATCTTGACCATGGAGGTACCACCATGTAATAGCATCCATTTTGTATTGGTCTTTGACAACATAAGGGGTAAGATTTTATCCTGAGATAAACATTCCAAATTCTTTCATAACACCTGTCTGCACTTTTGGATCAGTGAAGAGTCTATTAAATGCCCTCTTATACCCTCTAGCAACTTCAAGATCTCTATATGGCGGTATTCTCCCTGGGATAGAAAGTACTTCTGTGGTATAGTACCTTGGAGATAGGGCATATGCAAGGAGGTGCAATGGTGTTGTCATCTTGTTCCAACGATGAAGAACGATTGCTTCCACCCTTTTGTAAAGGGTGTCTTCAGGATCATTCTCTCTCTTTTGTATTTCAATTTTTATTTTCTCCAACATCGTGTCCATGCTATCATAGACATCCCCCAAGCATGGTTCATCTGTATTAGCAAACCGGAGCATAGACATGATAGGTTCGGTGAACTCCAATACATAATTCACACGATCCCACCAATCGTTATCCAAGATCAATGCCTTGAACTTTTGGGCCCTCTCTAAATTTGATTGCTTCCATATACCCCATTGGTTGCTAATAACCATTTGACTGAATGCCTCTTTCACCTTCACAAGTCGTCTCAGAACAATTGTGTGAGATGCAAATCGGGTCTCAACAACCTAAGAACATGTTAATAGTAAGTTAATAACACATTTAAAATATGTAAATTACTAAATAAGTAAAAAAAATATTTTATTCAATTATGTAAAACATGACATAGATGAAACTAAATAAATTAAATTTACCTTCAACAATTCCAATCTTGAAAAATTTCTAAAAATTGCTTGTGACATATGGTGGTTTGTCACAAACATCTGGATCTCCTCGGCCTCCTGGTATATTTCTTTTACCCACTCTATTTGGTTTCCAATTGCTTGCATTACCAAATTGAGGGAGTGTACGGTGCAAGGTTTCCAAAAGATGTGCTCATATCTAGCCTCTACCAAAGCTCCTGCAGCCCTGCAAACTTTTGCATTGTCCGTAATTTGTAATGTTCCCCTTTTGGCAGTAATCCTGTCAGTGGCTCATCAACCTATTCCGGAATCCTGTAGGCTCGTTGAGGTGTTTCAAAGGGTTCCAGTTTTGGAGGTTTTGTGATCTTTCCTCATTATTTACTATTTATAGTAAATACTATTTTTGGCAGTTAGCAGTTGTTAGCCTTGAGTTCATCACGTCATTGGTAGCAGTATTCAGAACTAAGCCTTGGCCTTTTGGAAATATATTTTTTAATGGATTTCTTCATTAATAGAGCAAATGGTTTTAATTCGCAGTTACCCCTTGGCCTAAGGAATTAACTTCAAGTTGTTTTAAAAGGGGGGCTTTAAGGGTGGCGCCACATGAAGAATTCAAAAGGTTTTTTATTAATTTAATTCTTCATTATCTCAAGTGGGGCGTATTTTTGAAGAGTTATATTTCTTTTTTGGAAATTGAAAAGGTGATGGCTTTTGGAGTACCTTCTTGGAGGATTTCAACAGTCTCCTCTCTTCCTTTAAAATTGAGGCTTGGCTCCAGCATTTGATCATCCATTATTTTGCTAAACTTATGCTGTCGAAATGATTTATCATTTTATGCTTCGAGGAATGCTGACCTCCTAGTTCATTCTTCAATTTCGTGTTTGTAAGATAACACCTAATTGAATTATTGCTGCTTCTCATCTAGACTAGCAGATTGAGTTTCAAGGTGAAAATTTGATGTATTTTCTAGTTTTACAGTTGCTGTTTGCATATAGCTGAATGTTGTTTTTGTTCATGGCTGAATGTACGAATTTTATATTGTTCTGGGCATTTGAAATTATTAATCCTAAGGTCTAGGCGACCAATTCCTTCAAGTGGCAGATTTTAATTTGAAGTGGTTATTTTTAAAATAAGAAATCGCCCCTCTCAAGGGCCGTACCTTTCAGCATGCATTGGGAAGTGTGCCATTAATTATTGCAGGTGTTTCAGAGCTATTTCTGTGTTTCAACAAGGGCGCCTATCTCCCAATTAACCTTTGCCTTCGATTTCACGCCATTCAGAGGTATTTTGATCAAGTTGTGAGCATTTTACATATTTCTGTAGTTGCTGATTTCCATTTCCAGAATTGCAGTTTCTGAGATTAAAGCAGTTCATTTGCTGTTTCCATATTCTATCTTCTTTCTTATTATTCTCTAACTCGGAAACATTGTATTAAGTGGTGCTTAGAAAATGGTGATGAACAATGTAATTTGCAGCTTTTTACCTTGTACAAACTATTAATAGTAGTACTGTTTCCGTTTTAGCTTTGCTGCAATTAATTAGTTAACTTCATATTAAGCACCCCTGGATGGTATACCTCTAGTGTGGATAATTTTGTTTTGTAATATCTTTCATGCCCACTTTCAAGTGGTGAATCCCCACTCTTCAGTGGATGCCTGCCGCAGCAGAAGAAGTAATCAATTGTAATCTTTTCCCCCCACTGTTTGGTGGTAGCGTGGAAAGCTTCTTGGCTGGTTATCCGCCTTGTTCTTTTGAAATTCATCAGTAGTACTCCACCATATGTTAGCACCTTGCCTGTAAAAGGATCTTGAGTGCACATCCTTGGTGTCGAGTTTAATATTTCTCTTTCAGTATAATCTCGTACTTGTTGATTCAGTAGATCCTAGGGATCCTCTGACCATATGCCCGCCCCTCCTCCTTAAGTGGTTTTAGAGTGCATTCTTGGTTAGAGTTCTTTCATGTACGTTTTGGTTATGCTAACCTTAACGAGTGATTGATTCTATTGTAAATGTTTGGTTTAAAAATCAAAAAAATTGAGAGAATATTTCATAATTACTTGGACAACATTTTCATTACCCACCATCTCTATGGAGTCAATGAGAATCTTGGAAATGAACTCTGCATCTTTCACTTCCCCTTCACAGTCTACCACCCTAAAAAACATTGCCCCCTTGGGGGACACTACAATAACATTGATCAATGGACGGTTTTTGGAATCTTTCCATCCATCGGAAACAATAGATACACCTGTTTCAATCCAAGAATTTCTAATTGGTTTTAGTTGTGCCTCTAAAGATTTCTTCTCTTTTTGCAATAAGGTGGTACGCACCTTTTCATACCCAGGACTTGTGAAATCAGGAGGTGCACTATTTATTGTTGACACCATGTCCCGCCAATATGGTGATCTCACCAAGTTGAATGGAAGACCATTGGCATAGAGGCAATGTGCAATTCTTTCTTCAGCAATATCTCTTGCCTCCATTTTAAATCCCTCTCCAATGGACCTCTCTTGCGGGTGGTGATTTGTTGTTCATCTTAATCTTCCTCTTTCGTAGAGGGCATAGACAAGAAGGGATGTCTGGAGGCCCTAACTGTTTGAGAGGGTAATGTTGGTGTTTTTTTCTTTCCGAAAGAATAACCTCTTTGTTTTCCTCTTGCAACCAATTTGTCAGCATCTTCTTGTTGTTTTATAAATCTTGCTATTTGTACAACAGACAACCCCTTCTTATTTGGGCCCTCACACATATTAATCCCTTTACCACTAGGGCCCATAAAATGAAGTTTCACTCGGTAATAGGAGCTATTATATTGCGCATTGCAAAAATTACACTTCCAAACAAACCCCCCACCTCCAGGAATTTGTGAAATTCTTGTGGTATGTCTCCATAAAGGAGATGCTTTATCAATTTTAAATTTTTGACTTCCCTTCCCACCCACTGAACTTTGACTACTGGCCATTGTTGTAATCTATACAAAAAAATGAAAAAAAAAACATACTTGAAAAACTTCTTCACAAACTTGAAAAAATCCATCAAAAAATTGAAAAAAATCATCAAAAGACAAAAGAATAGGGTTTAAATGCATACCTTCCAAGCAATGAGCCCTAGAGGATACCTTGAATTGATTTCGTCCTGGCAAACAAATTAGAGATCCATCACTAAAATAGTCTGAATAGTAGAATATTAGTACTCCACATTGAACATCGGAATTAAACATGAGTGACTCTATTTTAAATATCATAATTAACATTATTAGTTATCTAATTCAAGATGACATATTAGCAATGTTATAATAACAAATAGTAGCCTGCATAGTCTTATTACTCCAAAATGACACTAATAACATCATATCACTATGTATAGATTGTATTTATCAACTATCAATAATGTATGAGTATCTATTAACCATAATATATTTCAATATATTTATTAATCATTAGATGTTATTTGGATTCCTAATATATCTGGCAATCACCCATACCTGAATTCATAATGCATTTAAATCCCATTTTCTAGGTACAAAAATATTCATCATCTTCTTATTTAAAATCATGAAGAATGCTTACTATAGTCCTTATCCACACCCTTAATATAATTGCTAAATTAATTATTTGAATACAGAAAATACTTATCTTTGTTTGATTGTTGAAGCTTTCTTAATTCTCCAAACCACAATCTTATGAATATAAATAACACTTAATTAAATATATCTCTCATAATTTATCTCATTTCCAATCTGCTGCTTTATGAAGATTTCTGATAGATTTTCCTATCCGTTCCCTGCATATGATTTATTACAAACTCTTATATGCCCTCACAAAGAGAAACATCTTCATGAGGAGATGAGTTTCAAAGGAGGTGACTCTTTATTAGACTTAATCGCTGACTCATCATTATTTATTCACAGCCATTTTCCAATAATCATTGCTCTTTCAATCCTAATTTCTATGCCTCTTCAAATATTATTATCGCTGCTTTAGAATGCTCTTGTAACTAATGTACATGCTGTTTTTTATTTATTTATCCATTGCTGCCCCCCCTTTGTATTATTTCCTCCTTTATATTCCTATGGTGGGGAAAAGGTATGAGTCATGACCATTCAAAACAATCGATGCCTTCTTTGATTGTTATTATTATTATTTTTATTTACTATTTTATGTTTTATATATTATGCTTTCTTATTTTAATATATATAATTTTTGCATTAGTATTATATATATATATCTCATCATTATTTAAATTGATTTATATGTTAGTATTTATAATATTGCATTTGGTAATTTAATTATAATTCTCACAAGAGAATTATAATTAAATTACTAATATTTAGAATTTAATATGTATTTTATTTTTATCTTATTTACTTATTCCAATGCTCATTGTTTTACGTTTTCGGGGACATGACAAATGGGGCCTATGTCACAACATTCACAAAATTTTCGGCTTTAGATTCGAAATTTGGTGAATCTAGAAAAACTTTATGATATTTGTTAAAATTCGAAAAAAAATTGTACGAACGCGGTGTAGTCGGTCATAGTCGGTCACAGTTAATTATATTTAAATAAGACTATAGTTAGTTTATAATATTTCATATACTTTTGTACATGTTTCGGGAAGACTAATTCCCCAACTGGTGATTAGTTGTTGTCCTGTGTTACACGGGGACGCGTCCCTGAGATGAGCCCAGCTGGATCTCTTACCCAAACCCCAACTGTACTACCTTTTTAATGTGTTTATTAAGTTTTTTAGGGAAAATTTAGACAGAAGTAGAAGGGTCGATACAACATAAAATGCTTATTGAAGTAAAATTTACAAACTAAATGCTCAAGTAATGATATATATAGTGTCAGGTAGTGCATACAATGAATCTACAAATAATAAATGTACTCGAGATGCTCCAGAATAATTAAATAAAGAATTTCCAGGCTTGGCAGGCAAGAATGACTGGAAAACCTCTGGATGCACACTAGGAGCTTAGATTTGTGCTCTCCCATAGGTAAACTGGAGGAAATGACCTGTAGAGATGGGACACCTATGATGCAAGAAGAAAATGGGACAAGAATGAGGCGATTTGCCTCAAAAGTGCCACGCCTCCCTCAAGGAGAACACGCCAACCTCATGCAAAGCTACGGCCTCAGCAATGGCAGACTCAACTCTGAAGTACGCTGAAAAGGAAGATGGATATGGCGGTTTGATGAAGAAACCCTTCCTCTGAAAGTGAGAAAACTCTGATATGTCCCTGAATAGATCCTGATTAAGCCCAATGAAAGCTCCAAAATGAAGCCCTCTCACATTGCATCGATTCAACTGATATCCCACATCCTCAAGGAAGCAAACCTTTGAAGAATATGCGTTCTCCAATGGCAGTAATCTGTAAACCCTTGTTCTCAGATATGCATAGAGAAATAAGAAGCGAAGTTGAATAATCAAAAAGTGAGTTCAATTTGCTGCTCTTTTGCCTTTTAACCAAAAAGGCATGATTCTCAAAAAGGTACGGCTTCACCCTAAAATACAATTAAATTGTATTTTAATCAAATTCTCAATAATATACTTGGGTGTACCTTTTTAATTGATTTAAGTATTTTTTAATAAATCACTTTTTCAATAAAGTAATCTTTTATTACTTTATAATATATTTAAGTGGTTTCCAATTATAAAGTCAATTTGACTTTATATTAAACATCTAAGTTTAATAAATAACTTAACCACTGAAATACTGATAAATTTTCCCCAACTCAGTATATATTCATGCTGTCAAAAGCTGACGAACACTGAACTCCATCTCCCTGCACTGGTACCAACACTGAACTCCATCTCCCTGCACTAGTACCAACACTGAGCTGAATAGGTGAGAATAAAAATACCCACCCAAAAGAACCATTGACCCTCTAACCAAGTCCTGTCAGCCCACGAGGGTCCAAGAAATAGGCTAACTCCATAGTCATCTGACATTGACTAGGATGGGGACATCACAGTCCCCTGCCCCAAAACCCATTGTCCCCGTCCCCTGCTGTCCCCGAGACGGGAGGACACAAAGGGGACGTCCCCCAACCATCCTCGAAACAGCCCAACTAGCAGGAAACGAGAGGAAATGTCCCCTGCCCTTTGGGGACGTTTCCCCATCCTCCTTTCTAAGGTGATTTTTGAGTTTGGGCTGTTTGACATTTTGTCAAACACTTGGCATGCAAAGTGACCGAGTGTTGATTTCTGAATGTTTATGCTTGTGTTTGATTGAATTTTAATGCCAAATCATTTGCATAAAACATAGAAATGATAACTACTATCGTAACATCAACGAATATGAAATATTCAACCTCAAATCTGATTTTATTTGCACTATACCAAGTCTGAATACATTGCATTACAGGTCTGATATAAGTTTGATTTGATTACAGCAGTAGGCATTTCCTTCAAAATCTAATTTATATTGATTCCCAATGAAATACAAACATACCCAGATCATTGGCTACAATAATAAGTTTAATGACATTTATTATGCTGTTATACTACTGCTCTCGCGATTTATTTACATATTGATATTGTTGTTATCAATTATTAAGTTATTGACATATCTCTCTTTCCCTCTCTCTCTATAATATATTAATAAATTTTGAAAAAATCATATATATATATATATATATGTATTTTGTATGTTGCCGTCCCCTACCGTCCCCTAAAAATGCCCCCTAGGAAACGTCTTGGAAAGGCATCCTTTGCTGTTCTCCCGTCCCCGACTCCGAAATGCTGTGGAACATAGTTGTTGTCATGCAGCATCATGACCGTTGGTTCCTCAACCACCGCTAGCAGCTATTTGTACTTGAGTCAGTATAGTCGGGAGACATTATGTGGGTACTTATGATATTATGTTACATGCTGTTACATTCTTGTATGGGTAATTGTACTTGGTTAGCGTGAATAATAAATGAAGTGCTATTTTGCTATGCAATATGCATTCATAATTGTTCAAACTTTTCTATGTTTTGTTGATTCCTATTTACTCTTGTATTACATCGTGAGTACCCCAGTGAGTAAACATTTGGTGCCATTGCCTAAGTGAATTCGAAGATCACCCAAATGAGAGAATGGCGTCGTGATGGGGTAGTCGATCGAAGAGTCGGTACAAGCAAACGAGGATCGTGAAGACGCTCTGACATAAGACCTCTGCAGTCTATGGGAAATCTCGTTAAGGGACCACATACGAAGGGAGGCTCTCAGGCGAGAGATCCCTCAATTGGTCATCTGGGATCGACTGCATGTCAACCGAGAGTTTGACCATCTCCTTACTAGACTGCCAAGGTTGATAGCACGCCACTACATTATCTTACAGGATCTTCGGGTTGAGAGGAATTAGGAACAAAGAAGGCAACAAATACTGCAATGGTACAAGGAGAGAACCAAGCGGAAAGAGGAGGAATGAGATACAATCCGAAGACGTATGTCTAGCAACTAAGGCTCATACGATCGACAATTAATGCTCGTAAGTCTCAACAAAGACAAAAACCAAGTACCGAAAGGGCAAGAAATTGCCGAGGAACAAGTACGGAGATCATTAAGACTCAAAGAATAAGAGAACCAATGGAGGAAATTAAAACAAACCACCGAAGGAGTAGATAAAGACTGGAACGAAATAAACCAAATATTGTTTACATTGGTGGAGAAACTAACGAGGGGAACTTTAGAACACCATCAATAACATATAGAGCAAAATATAAAATAAATGAAAATGAAAATGAAGTGGCAAAAGAACTTGAAAACAACATACGTCCTATGAGAGAACTATCCATATCGGACGATGAAGGGCCGAGAGTTGGAAGATCTGAGCCTAAGACCCTAGGGTAGAGGGAGTACCGAAATGAACCCTAGGAGACTTGAGGTGTAGATGATGCCGACAGAGGACACGGGGAAGAATCGAACGTGGCCGAGAGTGCAAGTGACGCACCGAGATGTTGCGGGAGAACCAATCTAGTCAGGTCCAACGCACAAGGAGGGCATTGGGGAAGGATGGCGACTTCGCCAGTAGAGAGGCAAAAGCTGCCAAAATTCACGAGGAATGGGTCAAAAGCTCCAGTACGATACTATAAGACGTGCGAGATGATTTGGATAGCCAACGAGAAAGATGATGTGGACTATTGGCTAAAAGCATTTCTAGCGATGTTAAGAGACAGTGCCATCGACTGGTACATAGAGTTGGACCAAGTACATAGGGCATCATGCAGATTACTCAAGAAGGCATTCCAAGACGAATTCAAACTCTTGAGGGATGACAGTGAAATTGTAGCGGGTCCGAAGCAAGAGAAGCACAAGAACGTGCGAACCTACAACTGAAGACTCAAAGAATTGTTGGGAAAATTGGAGACTCAACTAGTTGACGGGTTGAAGAAGTGATGGTTCATCGAAGGGTTACTCCCGTCGTTGAGAAATAAAATGAAAGTCATGCCTCCGTCGTCGTACGTCGAAGCGTACAATCGGGTGATGGATATAGAGAGTGAAAATAAAACATCCTCTCGAGGGAAAAGGAAGACAGACGACGAGGAGAGTACGGATGAAAACAACGATAGTGAATCCAAGACCGTGAAAGCACTCAGGAAGGACATGATGAGAATGATGAAAGAATTGAAGGCCAACAAGGAGAGTACGAGGGAAGCCAGAGAACTGTGGTGTACTGATTGCAAGGGGGAATGTCACACAAAGACAAATTGCCTGAAGAAGTTGTTCTATGATATCTGCCAAGTAATGGGACATTTTATCAAGGAATGCCCATACAATCTAAAAGCAAGGGGTACGCAAGTACTCTTCACTCAGGGAGAACCGTTAACACCACTGAATACACCACCGAAGCCCCAGTACAATAGCAATGCATCCCCTAGAGATCACTGAAGCAACAAAAGTCCGAGAAGCAAGATACAGTACAATGGTAAAGGAAGGCCCATGATACAATGTCGGAAGTGCAATGAATGGGGCCACATTGCCAAGGAATGCCAGAATGGTCAAGGTTCAGGGGGAAGACTGTGCAAGTGGTGCGGATCGGGTGATCATGAAGACAACGAATGCCCCAAGCAGAAAGGCATCCATATGTTAGATGTGTAAGCGGAAGAGGTACTGGCGATTACTAGAGCGCAAACGAAGGTCACCTACCTAGATCCATGTATAGAGAAACAAAGAATGAAGTAAGCAAAAGCAGAAGTGGAATTGGCGATGGCGAAGGAACACAAACCACCTCTGGAGAATCCAAACACCTCTTGGCGATCGAAGGCGGAAAACATCATACGACAGGTATTGCAGACCACCGTACCCATAAAGGTGACTGACCTTCTCTAGACTATGCCGCAGTTAGGACTGACGATCATGAATGTCGTCGGTAATGACCAACGTTAGCGGTAGGAAGGCCGAAGGAAAGAATTGATAGGAAAAATGCCACTGTACGGTGAACAAACCATCGACTCAATACAGCTGAGGCAAACATCGGGAAGATGCTAGCGGTCGTACAAATGGAGATCGGAGGGAAAATTCTGACAAATACTATCGTGGATGGAGGATCGGGAGTCAACGTGCTACCCGAAGACACATGGAAGAGTCTTGGGAAGTAGACACTCTGGCCACTGACATTCCAACTCGTGGGTGCTAATCAACACGACATCAAACCGTTGGGAACATTGATGGCGCAAAAGGTAATGATCGGGACATAGTCATTCTTGCTAAACTTCATGGTCATCCCACTGCAGAGGAAGGTGTATGATGCATTGCTTGAAAGAGGATGGCTGGTGGCAACCAAAGCAAATAATAACTGGAAGAGGAACACACTCTCGATCGAGAGCAGCGGGCGGAAGTATGTCATCGACTTAAAGAACTAGGCTATGAGTGAAGAATTGGCTTCCTCCAGATCAGAATTAGACAGAGGGAGTCGAATGTCGACGAAGGAAGGCAGGGGATGGAACAAAACGTTGATGGCGTACTCAAACTCGAGAGTTGCTCGAAGGACGAGACAAGCTCACTGAATGGGCTGTTTCACTGGCAAATGGAGGATTACGAGGTGTTCCACCGAGAGTGTAACATGCTACAGATCGAACAAACCTAGGAAGAAGAGGAGAAGGGCACTTCTTGTCAGACATTTCCGACTGAATACGACAAGTACAAAGAAGGAGAAGAAGTGGTTACGTCCAACCAAACATTCCTAGTCGCATATGGGGAGTATAAAGAAAGAGTATTAGAACTGGACGATACTCCAACCCATGAGTCCGAACAAGTACGAAATGAAAAAATTGTGTTGGAGCCCAAAAAAATGAAAAAAGTGAAAAAATAGCTAAGGAGAAAATAATGGAGCTAAAAAAATAAAAAATGGAAAAAATAAAGGAAAAGTAGGAAGTTGGGAAAAATGATAAAAATAAAGTAGAAAAATTTAAAAATTTAAAAAATAAGGAGAGAAAATATGGAAAAGTATGAAATAATTAAAAAATTAGAAAAAAAGAAAAGAGATGAGAGAAAAAAGAGACGAAGAGAGAAAAAGGAGTCGAGGAGAGAGAAAAAAGAGATGAAGAGAGAAAAAGGAGATGAAGAGAGAAAAAAAGACAAAGAGAGAGAAAAAGAAGACGAAGAAAGAGAAGAACAAGATAAAGAGAGTGAAAAAAGAGACAAAGGCAAAAATATTAAATTCAAAAAAATTAAAGAACTCAGTAAAGTGACAAATATTAAAATTGCCAAGGTTCTTAAATTAAGAGAGAGAAAAATAGTATGATCACTCAAGGAAGCCGTAGAGAGAAGAAACACTTGGCAAAAAATTTCAAAGTCAAATCCGTACATTGTACGACACAAGGAGTTGGCACATGAGAGTGAAAGGGGCCAAAAAAGGCACGATAACAAGAAAAGACAGGGAGAAATCGCCAAAGTGAATCCGTACACCCTACGATAAAAAAAGAGTCTAGCCGTACAAGTAATAAGGGTTGTATGAGGTGAGCAGAATTTGGCCGTACCATTTAAAGAGAACCTGTACGATGTTGAATGCACAAATAACCTAGACGTACGAGATAAAGAGAGTTTGTACAAGCTTGAAGGCGTAGATAAAAAGGCCATTCAAATTCAAGAGAAGCAATGGTCCGTATGGTGTGCTAGAAGTCTGTACGAGTGGGGTGCTAGGGAAAGATGAGTTGTACGAATTCAAGGCAGCAACTCCATGCGAATTTAGTCTATACAAAGAGTCATACAAAGAATTAAACTACAAGCTGTACGAACCCTTAAATTGAAGGCCGTATGAGTCACTAAGTGGAAGGCCGTACAAAACATTGGATCCAATAAGAAAAGCCTTGGCGTGAGTGTTCTTCTTGGAGGAGCAAAAATTAAATCACCTGAAGTCGAGCAAGGCACCGTACGACTAGGGAGAAGTGAACAAGACACATGAGTAAAATTCGTGTCAAGTACGGGCAAAAGAAATAACAATGGAGGAGCCAAGAAAAGGGTTGTACTACCAAGAAGGGCAAAAATGGCAACAAGAGTGAGATCAAACATGCCAAAATCTCTAATTTTGGGCTTCGTCAGTAGTATTCGGAACCTGTAGAAAATTCATGAGAATGATGTACGAAATGCATTTCTATATGGTTTCAAAATTGCTAAATTGGCCTTGGCGGCGGGGGTGCTGCCCCTCGACCTTGCCCTGTATCGTGATAGGGAGTGCGCTAGGGGTGTTGCCGCCAGACCTCGCGAGGGGTGTTGTCCCTCGACCTCGCTGGGGGTGCTGCCCCTTGACCCCGATGGGGGCGCTGCCCTCAAACCCCCGCAAGGGGCATTGCCCCCAAATCCCCATCAGATTCAATTGAATTACCAAATCCCAGTGGAGCTAGCCACCACAGTACAACTAGAGTAGCCAACCGAGAGGATCGTAGGTAGCAGTCAAAATGCAAAGGAAAATTCCTTCAGTGTTTTATCTCGCACGGGTGGCTAGGAGTAGAGACGCCCAAGCCTACCAGGCAAGAGTTGGTGGACTACATTCAGAAGTCACAAGAGCAGTTGGACACCGAGTACACTTGAAGAGACATTGGCTGAGAGGGAGTGAGTATTGGCCGAGAGGTACCCCGTTTTTGTTTTTCGTCTTCTGGAAGATGACTACTTTTGTGGGGGGGATGATGTAGTCGGTTGTAGTCAGCCACAGTTAATTATATTTAAATAAGACTATAGTTAGTTTATAATATTTCATATACTTTTGTACATGTTTCGGGAAGACTAATTCCCCAATTGGTGATTAGTTGTTGTCATGAAGCGTCGTGATGGTTGGTTCTTCAACCATCGCCAATGGCTATTTGTACTTGAGTCAGTATAGTCGGGAGACATTATGTGGGTACTTATGATATTATGTTACATGTTGTTGCATTCTAATGTTACATTCTTGTACGGCTAATTGTACTTGGTTACCGTGAATAATAAATGAAGTACTATTTTGTTGTGCAATATGCATTCATGATTGTTCGTACTTTTCTATGTTCTGTTGATTCTTGTTTAATCTCATAGTACGTCGTGAGTACCCCAATGAGTACACACACGACGCAAAGGCATAAAGCGTTAAAATTAGGGTTTTTTTCTGAGTTTTTTTAAAAATACATGTCGTGCCCTCTCAAAAGAGTTTTTTTTTTTTTATGTTATTGTTTGTAAAAAGGTGACGAGTCGTTGAGCAGCTCTTGGTCTTGGTCGTTGAGCTCTACAGACTGCAAATGCAAAGGTAGGTCATCTTTTTCTCAGGTTTTCTTTGCTTTTTTGCTTTTGTTAAATTTCAAAGCTTTAAAACGTCAATGCTTGTGTATGTCTGCTTGTGTTAGGTTTTCAATCTGTTGAATGTGTGAATCATAGATGAATGTTTATGTCGTAGAACTGTAGAAGTTAGAATTGTAGAAGCCCGTAGAAGTTAGAAACATAAAACTGTAGAAGCCTGCGTTGATGCTATTGGTTGACCCCTATTCATCTATCTGCAACTTTCCTCTCCTCAGGCTCATGGCATAGTCGAGGTCTATGTTATATGATGTCGCGGCTCGACCTGTATGACCTAAAGTTTAACTTTAATATTTTCATTTTATTTTCAAGTTTAGATAAAAATTGAGATATTTTTAGTTTATGGTTTTAACTTTTAAAAATAAAATCTAGTTTTTTTGTTTTATTTTTAATTTTTGAAATAAAATTTAGTATTTTAATTTTAATTTTTAGAGTTACAAATAAAAAATATATATTTGTTTTAATGCTTTTTAAAATAAAATTTATTGATTGTTTTATTTATTTATTTTTAATAATTTATTTTAATGCTAAGAATAAAATTTTACAATTTAATGAATATTTAGAATTTTCTATTTTGTATTTTAAATTGAAAATAGAAATTAAATATACGATTTTATGTTTTTAAAGATTAATTCAGTGTTTCTATTCTATTTTTGAAGTTAAAAATAAAATATGTTCAATTATTATTATGTAATGTCCCCTTCTCAGCAGTGATTAGTACAGATGGCCGTTAGCCTATCTCGGAGGCCCGTAGGCTAGTCGGAAGCAGAAATTAGGGTTTCTTATCACTTAGGAGGATGTTTGGCATTTTTCTGAGGCTTGCATTTGGAGTTTTGGATTTTGGATTGCAGATTCTTTCTGGGTTTTTAGAGAGCTTCGCAATGATATGACTTGCAAGGCATTTGGGCAATTTTCCAGAATTTATTATTTTTAGTAAACTATATGTTTAGCAGTGTTCTAGTTGGCAGCAGCACATTGAGCTTTCCACTTCAGACAGTGCAGTGAGTAATGTTGGTTTTGGCTTTGAGGTGCAATTTTTGGAGAAATAAGTTATTTTGAGTTATAAATGTTATATTTTGACTTTATAACCCCCTTGGCCTAGTGTTATAACTTTATGTTGTTTTAAAAAGGGGACCTTAAGGGTGGACGCCTCATTTGGAGGTTACTTAATATTTCTAAAGTCAAAATATTGCCTTGAGGAGATGGATGCCACTCTTGGAGAAGGACATTATTTTATTAAAAGATTTATTTTCTCCTTATGTGGGACGCTAACTTGAAGAAAGGGAAAAAGTGAATTTAAAATTTAAATGACTCCAAGGTAATCTGGGCGCACTTTCTAGAAGCTTCTAGAGAATCATCTCAAAGTCTATAAAAGGAGGCACTTGCTCTCTCATTTCTCATCCATGAAGAAATTATACTGTTATGTTGCCGAAATGGTGAGTGGTGTGCTTCGAGGAATGCATACCTCCTAGCTTAGACTTGGTTTCTTGCTTGAAAGATAGCAACTAGCTAAGTGAGAAGACTGTTCTTTACTCAGAAGGACAGATTGAACTTATTGTAAGGGAGTCTTATGATGTTTTCTGATGTCTTTTGGTGTGTATATCAATTTATAGGCTGCTGATTTTGGTGTGGCTGAAGTAGGTTTTTACTCATTGCACTCTAGGCGATTTTTGTTTGGCTTTGGGTAGTTGATATTGTTGTACCCCAAATTAAAATTTTCGCTACACAGGCATTTTGAAGAAATGAGTCAAGATACTGTTAAATTTGTCAAAAAAGGTCACAATTGGGGTTTGCATGTCATGCATGAAGGTCAAAAACTTAGAAATTTCAAAATCAAGCAATTTGGGTCGTTTCAAAACGATCAAACCTACAATACCCAGATTTCAATTTTTCATCCCTAAATTTTAGGAAAATTTCCATTTTTAGCCCTTTTCTAAAAATAGAAACTTTTTTTGGGTTTCTTAAGAAACAAAGACTTGTAAAATTTTCTAAAAATAGAAAATTTCTAAAAATAGAAAGTTTGGCTTTTTGGGTTAAGATTGATTTTGATTGGCTTAAAATACTCCCTCATCAGGCTGGTGCAGTCGGAATCACAAAAAGATCAGTTTTACTCTATTGGGTCTATTCTGCTTTTTTCAGAAGCTTTTTTGGAGATCGAAGGTCATCAATGGAGGTCAGACAGCTACCAGGTGTTAGAATCAAATGTTCAAATATCAAACAGAGGTTGTCAACAAACAACTTGCACGAAGAACGAGGAACAGGCAAAGGAAGTTTGAAAAAACAAAAAATGCAAAATTTTGTCCAAGTTTGGAGACTTCAAGCGCCCCAGTCAAGAAGAGGCGCCCATACTTCAATGCCTTAGAATATTTTCCATTCCGGCAGTCAAACACAAGGAAGGCACGTTAAACGAGGTAATGAGTTGAAAATCTCATAATTTTTCCGACTCTGCCAGCCATGGGCGCCCGTAAAGGAAATAGGCGCCAAACTTTTCAAGAGGTTAAAATCTAGAATTAGGGTTTCTGCCTCCAGGTCAACGTTGCTCAGAATCTTCCTGGCTCCGCAATGAATCAATCAACACGAACATCCGATCAATCGGTCAACCAGAATCTCAGATCAAATAGAGGTCACAGAGAGGTGTTTTCAGAACTTTGAAGACGAAAGATCATAAAAAATGGTTAAGTCTGGAGGAAATGGGCGCCCTTGAAGGAAAAGGGCGCCCAAGCTTTTGAGGTGTTAAATGATAAATTTGCAGAAGGCACCTCCAACGTAACTTCCTTAGACTGGGTCGTGCTATCCAACGCATTCATCAGCTAGTCCGTCGGAGTTGGCAGTCGTTAGATGTCGCAAGCCGAACAGAGGAGAAAAAGTGCATAAAACAATAGAAGTAGGAAGCAACAATGGAAAATTCAAAATAAAAACTAAGTCTAGAAGAGATGGGCGCCCCCCCTTAAGGAGAAGGGCGCCTAGGGTTTAGAGCCACTAGAAGTCAGTTTTCAGAGATAAAGTATCCAGAAGACCGCTTCCAGAATCTTATTAGCTATCCAGTGAATCCGTCAGCCAGTCTGTCTGATCAGCACAATGCCTGGAATCGTGAAATCATCTGAAGGTCAGAAGACAAGCAAGGTTTTGAAGATCATGAAAATGGCTAACATTGGAGAAAATAGGCACCCCTGTTAGAGATAGGCACCTAACAATTCGAAGGGTCAAATGAAGTTTTTGACAGATGACGTCTCTAGAAGAATGTCGTTAGATTCAATCTGGCCCCGTAATGAAATATTCAGTTCGTCCTCTAGATCAATTTGGAAGCCAGGAAACAGAGCCGAATCAAGGTTGAAAGCTGAGCAAAAGGTGAAAAAGGTGAAAAATGGCTAAGTCTGGAGAGACTGGGCACCATACCTCAAAAAGGGCGCCCAACTTCTCATGCCTTAGAGAATTTTTTAGAAATTCCAAAATTTTCAAAGAAGGAAAAAATGCCTTAGGTCAAATGCATGAGATAAATTTAGGGTTTTCAGAATTAGGGTTTGAGAAGCTGTTTCTCAAGCAAAAACTTATTTAAGGACATCTCTATGTATTATTTTTCATATTTTCTTGCAGGTGTCTTCAAGGAGAAACAAAGCAGCAACTTCAAACCTATATTTTTCAAGATTCAAGAACCTAAACTTGCTGGTTTTTCATAAAATTTTCAGAATCAACACTCAAAGAAGGCATGCTTTTCATATTTCTTCATCAAGAACATCAAATTTGTGAAGAAGAAGGCCATTACTTTCAATTCTCAGCAAGCTAGTCCATATTTGTTCTATCTTCTGGACAAATTGTTGAAGAATTTTCTCAAGGTTGCAGCAGTTGCTTTTATTTTGCATGTCAGAGAAAACTTCGAATTCTTCCATTTTTAATCTTTTGGGTCTATACTAAACCTTCTTCTGGACAAAACCCATAGCACAACTTTTTATAGAGAAACTTAAAGTTGCTACTTTTTCAGTCAGAAGCTAGGGTTTGCAAAATCTGATCAACTGGGTGCATCCAAAATATGCTCACGAACAATACCCAGATGCCAGCTTTTTCTGGTTTTTTTGGAGAAAATTAGGGTTTGCTGTGTTTTCAGTCTTCACTTCAAATTTTCAAAAATGGACAATCTGGGTTGGCTTGTAACGAAATTCTAATCAAAATCTATATCTCATATTTTTTTTCAAAATTTCATCTGTTTGAGGAAGAAAAATCAGCAAGCTAAATTTAGAAAGTTTGCTAAAACTTGTCAGAACCTAGGCGTGTTTATTGTCAATCTTTAAGTTTTACAAAATGGAGTACATTCCCATAGAGTTCAAGACCAAATCAGCACTGTACCATGATTTCATAGAGACAGCCGAGACTCACTTACACCATATCAAACCAATATTCAATCTACGTCCTTTGGTAGATGCAAGCAACACCACCATCAGGCATCTTGGCCATTCAGGTCTTCTCGCAGCAACGTCCATACCTTTCTCAGTACAGAGTTTAGAATTCATAATTGCTTGTATCAAGCATTATAATCCAGCCACAAGGGAAATGCAGTCAGTTGATGGAAGAATCATATGCAGCTTAAAGCCAAACATGATTGAGAAATGCTTCTCCATCCCACCATGGCCTGGAAGTGTTACCATCAATATTGAAGAATGTGAAAGGATATGGAAGAGCATCAAGAAAAATACAGCAAGAAGATTGCACAAAGGTGGCTGAAAGATAAATACAGTACATTGCCAAAGAACGTTGGGAGAGGAGAGTTCAAGGACGAATTTGCTATAATAATCACTCTACTCAACCGGATTACTGGTCAAGCAGATGAAACAAAGTTTCGGCGTTGGATGTTCTACGTGATACCTCACATAATGAAGAAGACAAAGTTTTATGACTGGCCTACATTGATTAGTGATTGCCTTCACCATCAAATAATTGAATATTTTAATAGACATGCATTCCACATGGTCTCCTACCTAGTCTACTTGATTGCCTATCAGAGTAAATTTAGAGGGTTAAACACAGAGGGTTCTTTAAATGTTCAACATGTCTACAATTATTACACTCAGTTGGAGTTCACTGCAACATCACATCATTACAAAAGAGTGAATGAAGCATTCTTAATCTACACAGTGCGTGACCTTGACAATGAGCTACATGTTCGCATCTCATCTATTGCCAGGGCAGCAATGTCAGAATGGGCTGATTGGTTTATTCAGTTTGCCACTTTCACTTACCTAAGGGTCTACGGTTATTCAGGAGCTCCTCTTATGTTACCTAGGTATCCATCAGATGAAGTCGTGTGTATGGAATTTCTCAGATAGGTATCAAATGTTCACACTCGCCTGCATAACAAAAAGAAACCAGCCTTTAGCTTTCCTTTTGCTTTAGGTATTTACAATTGCAGATCATCTGTAGACGCTAAAATAATGGGTAATGAGTTAGATAAACTTGGTCTCAAGCCTTTCAGCGAGAGACGATCATATGATCCCCATGGTGTCTATGCAACTCGACTTGGTCAAAACTATGCTCATGTGCCCGCATTTGAAGACTTTTGGGCTAATTGCATAGACGAGTACGAGGTGCGAAGAAGAAGTAATAGTAGGCTCACCCTTCACCAGATGAAAGATTGTTTATCAGAAGACATTGAAGGGTTATCAGATGATGACGGGGATGTAATTCTCCCAGCCTATACTAGAAATCAGGTTGAACAACAACCTCTTCCACAGGTCAACTGGGCCAACAAAGAATGCATTACAGTGGAAGAAAAGACACGACAGGTGGTAGATTACAAGAAGACTTTCTTAGTCCTCAAAAGGAGGGAGTCCATTCCGGTAGCAGAGCTGCCAAAGAAACATTCATCTCTTCCCTCTTCTTCAAGAGCTCAAACGAAGATGAAAGGAAAAGTTCAGTCTCAAGAGGTTACAAAGGGCAGTAGATCAACAAAGAATGCCAAAAGGAGGTTGGACTACACAAGAATTGTTATACAGGAACAACCTACAGCTGAAACAGAAGTTCCTCCACCAGAGCCCATACTACAAGAAGAAGTACAAAATGAGCCTTTGATACAAAATCTTTTACCATCTTGTTGTACCCAAACCAAATTTTTTTGCTTCATTAAGGCATTTTGCTTAAAATGGTCTAAACCTTGTTAAAATGATGTCAAAACATAGTTTTTGGGCAATTCAAGTATGGGCTTTGAGTCAGTGTTATGCCACGAAGATACTGGAAAAACTTGAAAATTTTGAAAATTAGGGTTTTTGGACCCCTATTTTTAGGTCAAAAACCCTAAAAATTGAAACTTGTTAGAATTGGCTGAAATTTGTTTTCATTGACTTATTTTGCTTCACGATCACAATGGTGAAGTCGGATTCAGTTAAAACTCAATTTAAGCCTAGTGGGAAGTTTTCGTTTTTTCAAGTGAGAAGTTAGGTTTTCTAAACACATCATTGGCAGATGGCCAGGTACCAGGTGTCGACAATGAAGCTCAAAACGCTTCAGTGATGTTTCTATGGCAAGTTTCGTCCAAAAAGTTACTTCGTCTTGGAGGGGTTTTTCAACGAGGTGAAGAGATACTGTAAAATTGACTAAGTCTGGAATGAAAAAGCGCAACTCCTAGCTAGGGGTGCCCATCATTCTGGAGGCTTTAATCAAATTTTTGTGACTTATCTCTTCCAAGATGCCTTCTCTAGATTCCTGATAGCGTCACGATGAGCCAACCAGCCAGTCCAATGTAGGAGTAGATCGCCTAAAACCGGAGACTCAATGGAGAACGAGGGAAATCCAAAATTGACTAACTTTGGAGTAAAAAAAGCACCCCTGGAGGCTAGGGGCGCCCATCTTTTTGACGCTTCAAATGGAGTCTTTTGATCGATTGACACCCAGGAAGTTTGTTTCCAGTTTTGGTCCAGCTTCGCAACGCATCTATTAGTAGGTGAATCTGAGTTTCCGTGTTGTCATCATCAGTGGTCAAACTTGAGGTTTCAGACTTGATCAGAACTTGTTCGGAAAGAAAGTGCCCCTGGAGGGTAGGGGCGCCCAAGGTTTTGAAGCCTTTAAAGGAGTCTGTTTGATGATTTCAGATGCTTGTCTTGTCTGTGTTAGCTCCAGCTTTCCGTTGCCTATCTGAGCCGGGTCAGAAGATGTCTTGGCAACTTACAGCCGAAAGATTAGTAGTTTTTAGCCAGTTGCAAAAATGGCTAACACTGGTTGGGAAAAGCTCCCCTGGAGGCCAGGGGTGCCCATGATTTAGGAAGGTCAGATGATGTTTTTATACGAAGTGCTCTCTAGGAGCCCTTGCTCAGAATTCAGCCTACTTCGCAGTGAACCAGTCAGCATGTTCTGAAGTTTTGCCAAGTACTGAGAAACATCAAGTGAAATGAGGTCAAGTTATCAGTGAAAATAATGAAAATGCCTGAAAATATTCTAACACTGAGGTCAAAAAGCACCCCTGGCCTCCAGGGGCGCCCATCTTTTTGAGGCCTCAGATTGATGAATTTTGGATTATCACCTCAAGGAATCTTCTCGTCAAATTTGGTCTTGCTCTTCAACGAAACTATTAGCCAGTTGATCTGACGCGACAGTCAATCAAAATCAGTGATCGAACGTGAGCTTCATTTGAGGTTTTTAGATTCAAATTTTCAGAAAAATGTTTGAATATGGAAGGACGCCTAAAGTGAAAGGTTGACTTTTTAAATTAAAAAATAAAAGTGCGCATGAGGGGAGTTTTCAGTTTACTAAATTTAGATCTTCAGATGAACTCTTTTCAAGTCGACTTCTTGTAAACCTATTTTTAGTCATAACTGGCTAAAATTAGTTTGCATGTATTAGTTAACTGAATTTTTCAAAGTGGCGCCCTAATAAGGGTTTATGGTACATCCAATTAACTGAGTTTGAAGCCAAATATAGGCCATGCGTGAGTTTTGAAGGTCTAGTTGTACTTCAAGCGCCATTTCCAAACACTGAGCATGCATTTCACACGCCTTAGAAGATATTCTTCTATATATTTTGCTAATGGCGTCCATTATTCTTCATCAGAGTTGACATGAAACATCTTTTCTTGAGCATAAAATTGATCTAAAGGTGCTACAAGGGTCAAATTTCAGTGTTCTTCGTAGCTACGGATTTAGATTGTTTGAGAGAAGATTATTTTAGACTTCGTTTTATTTGCATGTAGGTTTTATTAGTTCTACTTCAAGCATAGGTGAATTTTTACAGAAGAAGAGAGAAAACAAACAAATACAACTTCTATTCTTCTGTCTTATTTTCCTCTATTCTCGTCTTAGATTTTCTTCGCATATCAAAGAAGATGACAGATTTTTCAGAAAAGCATCATCTGGGTTTGACTATGTTAGCATCAACAACAATACCCATGTCTTAGATTATTTTGTGAAAATTGCCCTGCTGCCTCTTTTCTAGAGCACTGTGCTTTTTTTCCAGAATTATCTTTGCATGTGGGCCTAAATCACGTTTTTTCGGAAATCTGTTGATTTGGGTTGTTTTAGGATTCATTTCTACACAAAACCCATGTTCTAGATTTTCGCGGGAAAAATTGCCCCCAGTGCCCCTAACTGCCAGTTCAAATCTCAACCGAAAACCTTTTGCATGCAAGCCTAAATCGCATTTTTTCGCAATTCTGACACTTTTGGGTTGCATTAGAATTTGATTTTGCACAAAACCCATATCTCATAATTTTTCAAAAAAAAATTCACTTCCACTTGCTATTTTTAGCCTATCCTCGAGCTTTTTCAGCTTTTTCCGAAGTTGTCCAAACATACCCGACTTTACAGTCAAAAGTCTAGTTTTTCAGAATGCAGTATAATCCCATAGACTATAAGGCCAAAGAAGTCTTTCTTCATAACTTTCTAAAAACTACCGATATCGACTTAAGTCATGTTTTTCCCATCATCAATCTAAACTCATTGGAGGGTATCAGCAGTACTACAATCATGAATCTTGAGCGTTCAGGGATACTTACAGTGGCATCCATTCCCATCTCAGTCTTTGATCTTGAGTTTGTAGTTGGTTGTGTCAAGCATTATGACTTGTCTACCAGACAAATCAGGTCAACAGATGGAAGGGTTGTTTGTAGCCTTAAACCGAGGGATGTAGAAAAATGCTTTTCTATTCCTCCACGCTCAGATCATTTTGCTGTATCCATTTCAGATTGTGACAGAATATGGGTGGAGGACAAGGACAGATCGCAGAAGAAAGTAGCTTAGCGATGATTGAAAGTTCAAAAAACCAACATGCCAAGGAAAATTGGGCGTGGTGATTTCAAGGATGAGATCGCTATTGTGATAACTTTGCTCAACCGGTTAGCAGGTTCTGAAGACGCAAGCGTGTTCCGACCATGGATGTTCTACCTCATCTCACGAGTTATTGATAAGAAATAAACCTTTGATTGGGCTATGTTTATCAGCGAGTGTCTTCACCAGCAGATTACAGAGTTCCTTAAGATGCACGAATTCCACATGGTGACCTTTCTGGTTTACTTGGTTGCATTTCAAGGCAGCTTTAAACTATTGAAGACCAATGGAGTTCTCGGCATTCAGCGAGTTCGTAAATACTACCCTCAGTTGGAGTTTTCGAAAGCTGAACATGACTTTATAGCGGTGAATGATCACTTTCTTATGAGGACATTCAGAGATCTGGATAACTAGATGCATTAGAGGATTTCTGCAGTGGCACAATCAACAATGGAGAGTTGGGCAGATTGGTTCATCCAATTCCCTACTTTCACATATATTCGTGTATATGGATATACAGGAGAGCCTCTGATGCTACCGAGGTACCCATCGGGCAAGGTTCTTTTCATGGAGTTCATGAGACAGGCACATGAGGTTCACACTTTTCTTCGCAATCGACATAAGCTAGCTTTCACCTTTCCTTTTGAGTTGGGTATTTATAAGTGTAAAACAGTTGTCGATTGCAAGTTAATGGCGCACGAGTTAGAGAAACTCCAACTCGAGAGTTTTCCTCAAAAGCGTACCTATGATCCGTTGGGTCACTATTCAGTAAGGTTGGAGCGAAATGTTTCACATTCGGCAACGCTTGAGGACTTCTGGGTCAATTGTGAGGATGACTTTGAGGTGCGTCGGCGTCATTATTGTAGGCTTACTATTCCACAGATTGCTGATTTCTTGTCAGAGGATGTGGAAGGTTTGTTTGATGATGATGGCGAGATACTCCTTCATTCTTTCATTAAAGACCAAGTCGCTCGCTAGCCACTTCGCCAACCTGATTGGTATGTCCCAGTGAACACTTCAGTGAAAGACTTGTCTAGGTCAGTTATCAAAACAACCATGTACTTCCTTGAGAGCAAGCGGAAGCGAAGGGTGATCCCAGTTACAGAGCTACCAACTGTGGTGGTTTCTTCTTTGCCTTTTACTTCTAGGGCGAGGCCTTGAGTTAAGCTTATCATGAAGCCGCCTAAAGGGGTTAATTCAAAAGGGAAGAGCTTCACCAAAAGGAAACAGGTTGAGAAAGAGCCAACACTTCTAGTTGCGGAGCCAGTACTTCCAGAGCCAGTTATTTCATCAGAACTAGTAATTCAGGTTGAGGCCGGTTCGTCATCTCCAGGTCCGCCTTTCTCACCACAGTCGTCTCCTATAGACATTGATTCGGAGCCTAAGTCTCCAATACATGAGACCTTCATACCAGTGGATCCGCCAACAGCTGATACAATAGAAGCATCTCCACCTTGAGAGGATAGCATTGCTTATTCATCTTGGCTCGAGAAGTCATTGGGAAGAGAGAGGCGTATGCCTTCGTATGATCTTGACTTATCTGAGTTCAGTGAACCCTATCAAAACAGGTTGAATAAAAGGGCTAGAAAGCAGATTAACATTGAGAAGAACCCTGAGGCAGAGATTATCATAGAGGTTGCTACACCTTCAGAAGGCAAGTACTTAGATGAAGTTGATGTTGGTGACTTTACTTTCGTCAAAACTAATCTAGGTAAGAGTACTCGATACACCGATGTGAGCTTGTTCAGGGTCATCGCGAGTAATCTGGAGGAACGCGTCATGAAGGATGGTGAGGATAAGGCAGTTCTCAAGGCTGAAATCAGGCAACTCCGCATGTACATCTCGATTTTGCTTCATGGTAGCGAGGGGCAAGCACCTTTACTCCCATAGCTTCGAGAGACCGCTGCAGATCAGCAGAGGATTCACCACTTGGTTAATTGAGGAAAGCTGCTGGATACCTGGATTGAGGATCTCATCATTGCTGGTCGACACCTCCTCACAGAGTTGTATTAGGTGAGGGTTGACGCACATAATCTTCGCCAGAGGATTCAGGAGCTCGAGATTTTCATAGCCGAGCGTAAGCCGAAGGATCTGATTCTGATATCACAGCTTGCAGGAGCCTATGACGCCATTGAAGTAGATGGAGATCAAAAGAAGGTCTTCACTTGGAGAGAGTTGTATCTTTGCAGGGTGGAGACATATGACAGGATTTCTGCTAAGATGGGCATGATTCAGGAAAAGGTTATTGCAGCTCTTCGTTTCATTAGCGTGTACATCACTCAGATCCCATGTGATTATCGGCATGAAGATGGTACATACGCCGAGTTAGAGGCAGTTCAGGCTGAGTTTGAAGAGCTAGTTCGTGGTAACCTAGGTGGAGGGCCAAAGGCATCTAAAATGGAGTTCTCAATGCTGACTATCAGTTTCAAAAAGGTGACCACAGAGGTTAGAGACAGTCAGAGGGAAATCCAGGATGGAGACAAAGAGTTAGACAGACAGTTAATCATCGTGGACAGCGTCAGAGTGCCAGATGATGATACTATCAAAAAATTCCTGGAGGAGATGATAAACTTGGAGTAGACTTTTAGTTAGATCCCGCAGTTATTTACGAGGATGAGTCATAAGCAACAGTTAACTCAACTTCAGTTCTCGAGTTTTCTTGTTGACATCAGGCTTGGAGATATCTTCGCAGGAGAAGGGACTCTTAGTTAGTGTTTGTTAACTGATGTTAGTTATCAGTTAGCTTTTCTTTCAATAAGGATGTGCATGTTGCACATGGTCTAGTTAGCATTATTTTTATCAGTTAACTGATGGTAGCTTGCTAGTTAACTGTATAGTTTCCTTTATTAGGGTTTAATAATAAGATCTTGCATGTATTGTAGGACTGTAGTTGACTCAAGGTGATTTTAGGGTTGCCTGCACCTTGATGTCTATAAATAAGAGCTTTCAACTCATTTGTAAAAAACTTTTGCTTGATAGCATACATGCTGCGCCTACCTTGCTTGTAGTATTGCTATTATTGTATCTGTTCAAGGAAATTTTGCAGGAGAGATTAATATATGCTGTGCCGACCTTGCCTGTGGTATTGTCTTTTTGCATCTGTTCATGAGTGTTTGTTTTGATAATGAATTGTTATGCCACTCGGGTTCCATGCAATTATTATGGTGAATGCTTGCCTTAGTTAGATATAGTGGCTAGTTCGATCGTAAATTGTACGCGTATCTCACCTATGCAATTTGTTGTCCTAGTTGGCTATCTTTTGTGTTTTGTGATCAATAAGCCTATTCG
Source organism: Sequoiadendron giganteum (assembly GCA_007115665.2). NCBI lineage: Eukaryota > Viridiplantae > Streptophyta > Pinopsida > Cupressales > Cupressaceae > Sequoiadendron > Sequoiadendron giganteum. The sequence goes on from CM021110.1 coordinate 113,903,466, forward strand.
AGTTGAGCAAATAGTTGTGCCCACCTTGCCTTCATGTTGAGAATTCGTACTTAAAGCTTATCGTATGGTGTGTGTGATAATAAGCTTTTTCAACCGAGCAGATAGTTATGCCCACCTTGCCTTCATGTTGCAAATCTGTACCTAGCTTATCGTATAAAAACCATTCCTGCTCCATTTCCTCACGCTCTGTTTTCTTGAGGAAACTGGATAGATTTAAAGAAGTTAGCTTAGTTGTAGTTATATGATCTGCGAAACCAAAAAATCCTTAGCTGCAACGTTCTAGGTTTTCTTAACCTTGTGCCTCTACCAGCTGAGAACAAAAAGATAGGATTTAGTTTACTTTTCTTTTCCATGCATTCCAGCACAACGAGGGAGCTTCCCCTCCTAATTTGAAGAGCACTCATTACCCAGTGTGTATAGCTGTCCGTACAAACTTACACTCCAGAGGTGTTAGTTCTTACGCCAATAGTTTTCTGGCCCCACCTATCACAATGGGCGCCAAAAAACTGTTGGCGTAAGAACTAACACCTTTGGAGTGTAAGTTTGTACGGACAGCTATGCACACTGCATAATGAGTGCTCTTCAAATTAGGAGGGGAAGCTCCCTCGTTGTGCTGGAATGCATGGAAAAGAAAAGTAAACTAAATCCTATCTTTTTGTTCTCAGCTGGTAGAGGCACAAGGTTAAGAAAACCTAGAACGTTGTAGCTAAGGATTTTCTGGTTTCACAAATCATCTAACTACAACTAAGCTAACTTCTTTAAATCTATCCAGTTTCCTCAAGAAAACAGAGCGTGAGGAAATGGAGCAGGAATGGTTTTATACGATAAGCTCGATACAAATTTGCAACATGAAGGCAAGGTGGGCACAACTATTCGCTTGGCTGAATAAGCTTATTATCACACACATCATACGATAAGCTTTGAGTACGAATTCTCAACATGAAGGCAAGGTGGGCACAACTATTTGCTCAACTCGAATAGCCAACTAGGACAACAAATTGCATAGGCGAGACACACGTACAATCTACGATCGAACTAGCCACTATATTTAACTAAGGCAAGCATTCACCATAATAATTGCATAGAACCCGAGTGGCATAGCAATTCATTATCAAAACAAACGCTCATGAACATATACAAAAAGACAATATTACAGGCAAGGTGGGCACAACATATATTAATCTCTCTTGCAAAAGTTCCTTGAACAGATACAATAATAGCAATACTACAGGCAAGGTAGGTGCAGCATGTATGCTATCAAGCTAAAGTTTTTCACTTATAAATACCCAACTCAAAAGGAAAGGTGAAAGCTGGCTTATGTCGATTGCGAAGAAAAGTGTGAACCTCATGTGCCTGTCTCATGAACTCCATGAAAAGAACCTTGTCCGATGGGTACCTCGGTAGCATCAGAGGCTCTCCTGTATATCCATATACACGAATATATGTGAAAGTAGGGAATTGGATGAACCAATCTGCCCAACTCTCCATTGCTGATTGCGCCTCTGCAGAAATCCTCACATGTATCTCGTTATCCAAACCTCTAACTGTCCTCATAAGAAAGTGATCATTCACCACTATAAAGTCCTATTCAGCTTTCGAAAACTCCAACTGAGGGTAGTATTCGTGCACTCGCTGAACGCCGAGAAGTCGATTGGTCTTCAATAGTTTAAAGCGGCCTTGAAATGCAACCAAGTAAACCAGAAAGGTCACCATGTGGAATTCGTGCATCTTTAGGAACTCTGTAATCTGCTGGTGAAGACACTCGTTGATAAACATAGCCCAGTCAAAGGTTTCTTTCTTATCAATAACTCGTGAGATGAGGTAGAACATCCATGGTCGGAACATGCTTGCGTCTTCAGAACCTGCTAACCAGTTGAGGAAAGTTATCAAAATAGCGATCTCATCCTTGAAATCACCATGCCCAATTTTCCTTGGCATGTTGGTTTTTTGAACTTTCAACCATCGCTAAGCTACTTTCTTTTGTTGTCTTTGTCCTCCACCCATATTTTGTCACAATCTGAAATGGATACAACAAAATGATCTGAGCGTGGAGGAATAGAAAAGCATTTTTCTACATCCCTCGGTTTAAGGCTACAAACAACCCTTCCATTTGTCGACTTGATTTGTCTGGTAGACGAGTCATAATGCTTGACACAAGCAAGTACGAACTCGAGATCAAAGACTGAGATAGGAATGGATGCCGTTGTAAGTATTCCTGAACGCTCAAGATTCCTGATTGTAGTACTGCTGATATGCTCGAATGAGTTTAGATTGATGATGGGAAAAACATGACTTAAGTCGGTATCGGTAGTTTTCATAAAGTTATGAAGAAAGACCTGTTTGGCCTTATAGTCTATGGGATTATACTACATTCTGAAAAACTAGACTTTTGACTGTAAAGTTAGATTGATGATGGGAAAAACATGACTTAAGTCGGTATCGGTAGTTTTCATAAAGTTATGAAGAAAGACCTGTTTGGCCTTATAGTCTATGGGATTATACTACATTCTGAAAAACTAGACTTTTGACTGTAAAGTTGGGTATGTTTGGACAACTTTGGAAAAAGCTGAAAAAGCTCGGGGATAGGCTAAAAATAGCAAGTGGAAATGATTTTTTTTAGAAAACTTCTGAGATATGGGTTTTGTGCAGAATCAAATTCTAATGCAAACCAGTATGTCAGAATTGCGAAAAAATGGGATTTAGGCTTGCATGCAAAAGGTTTTCGGTTGAGATTTGAACTGGCAATTAGGGGCACTGGGGGCAATTTTTCCCGCGAAAATTTGGAACATGGGTTTTGTGTAGAAATGAATCCTAAAACAACCCAAATCAACGAATTTGCGAAAAAACATGATTTAGGCCCACATGCAAAGATAATTCTGGAAAAAAAGCATAGTGCTCTAGAAAAGAGGCAGCGTGGCAATTTTCACAAAAATAATCTAAGACATGGGTATTGTTGTTGATGCTAACATACTCGAACCCAGATGATGGTTTTCTGAAAAATCTCCCGTTTTCTTTGACATGCGAAGAAAAATCTAAGACGAGAATAGAGGAAAATAAGACAAAAGAATAGAAGTTTTATTTGTTTATTTTCTCTCTTCTTCTGTAAAAATTCGCCTATGCTTGAAGTAGAACTGATAAAACCTGCATGCAAATAAAATGAAGTTTAAAATAATCTTCTCTCGAACAATTTGAATCCGTAGCTACGAAGAACACTGAAATTTGACCCCTGTAGCACCTTCAGATCAATTTTATGCTCAAGAAAAGATGTTTCTTGTCAACTTTGATGAAGAATAATGGATGCCATTAGCATAATATATAGAAGAATATCTTCTAAGGCGTGTGAAATGCATGCTAAGTGTTTGGAAATGGTGCTTGAAGTAAAACTGAACCTTCAAAACTCACGCATGGCCTATATTTGGCTTGAAACTCAGTTAATTGGATGTACCATAAACCCTAATTAGGGCGCCACTTTGAAAAATTCAGTTAACTGATACATGCAAACTAATTTTAGCCAGTTATGACTAAAAATAGGTTTACAAGAAGTCGACTTGAAAAGAGTTCATTTGAAGATCTAAATTTAGTAAACTGAAAACTCTCCTCATGCACACTTCTATTTTTTAATTTAAAAAGTCAGCCTTTCACTTTAGGCGTCCTTCCATATTCAGACATTTTTCTGAAAATTTGAATCTAAAAACTTTAAATGAAGCTCATATTTGATCACTAATTCTAATTGACTGTCGCGTCAGATCAATTGGCTGACAGTTTCATTGAAGAGTAGGATCAAATCTGACAAGAAGATTCCTTGAGGTGATAATCCAAAATTCATCAATCTGAGGCCTCAAAAAGATGGGTGCCCTTGGCTTCTAGGGACGCTTTTTGACCTCAGTGTTAGAATATTTTCAAGCATTTTCATTATTTTCACTGATAACTTGACTTCATTTCACTTGATGTTTTTCGGTACTTGGCAAAACTTCAGAACGTGCTGACTGGTTCACTGCGGAGCAAGTTGAATTCTGAGCACGGGCTCCTGGAGAGCACTTCGTATAAAAACATCATCTGACCTTCCTAAATCATGGGCGCCCCTGGCCTCTAGGGGCGCTTTTCCCAACCAGAGTTGGCCATTTTTGCAACTAGCTAAAAACTACTAATCTTTCGGCTGTAAGCTGCCAAGACATCTTCTGACCCGGCTAAGACAAGCAACGGAAAGCTGGAGCTGACACAGACAGGACGAGCATCTGAAATCATCAAACAAACTCCTTTAAAGGCTTCAAAACCTTGGGCGTCCCTAGTCTCCAAGGGCGTTTCTGTCCTTTCTGAACAGTTTCTGATCAAGTCTGAAACCTCAAGTTTGACCACTGATGATGACAACACGGTAACTCAGATTCACCTGCTGACAGATGTGTTGCAGAGCTGGACCAAAAATGGAAACAAACTTCTTGGGTGTCACTCGATCAAAAGACTCCATCTGAAGCCTCAAAAAGATGGGCGCCCCTGGAGGCCAGAGGCGCTTTTTTTGACCCCAGAATTAGTCAATTTTGGATTTCCCTCGTTCTGCATTGAGTCTCCGGTTTTAGGCAATCTACTCCTCCGTTGGACTGGTTGGCTGGCTCATCGCGACGCTATCAGGAATTTGGAGAAGGCATCTTGGAAGAGATAAGTCACAAAAATTTGATTAAAGCCTCCAGAATGATGGGCGCCCCTAGCTCAGAGTTGCGCTTTTTCATTCCAGACTTAGTCAATTTTACAGTATCTCTTCACCTCGTTGAAAAATCCCTCTGAGACGAAGTAACTTTTTGGACGAAACTTGCCATAGAAACATCACTGAAGCGTTTTGAGCTTAGTTGTCGACACCTGGTACCTGGCCATCTGCCAATGATGAGTTTAGAAAACCTAACTTCTCACTTGAAAAAACTGAAACTATCCATCAGGCTTAAACTGAGTTTTAACTGAATCCGACTTCACCATTGTGATCGTGAAGCAAAATAAGCCAATGAAAACAAATTTCAGCCAATTCTGACAAGTTTCAATTTTTAGGGTTTTTGACCTAAAAATAGGGGTCCAGAAACCTAATTTTCAAATTTTTCAAATTTTGCTAGTATCTCCATGGCATAACACTGACTCAAAGGCCATACTTGAATTGCCCAAAAACTATGTTTTGACATCATTTTAACAAGGTTTAGACCATTTTTAGCAAAATGCCTTAATGAAGCAAAACATTTGTTTTGGGTACGACATTAGGCTTCGTCTGGTGACCATGTCAGATACCTACGGCATAGGAGAATCCAGGAATCTCTGTGTTTTGCAGACCAATGACTTAACAGTTGGGTATTGGAGTCAAGACTTTCTTTCCTAATCACCTAATAACAAGACTATTCCTAAAAAATCACCTAAACAAGACTACTTAAATCACTGAAAACATGACAAAACTTCACAAAACGGGGAAAAAATTACTACATAATGATAAAACAATAAATAAAACATTTACAAAGATTTACAAAAATTACTCCTCCCCAAGTGGGTTGAAGTGCTTGAGATATTGCCCGTTGTATGGTAGCGGGAGAAGCCTTCCATCCTGATGTGAGAGAATGTATGTGTTCTCTCCTCTTGATTCATGTATCTGGAAGGGCCCTAACCATAAGGAATCAAATTTGCCATGCATTCCTTTAGGTGCATGTCTTTTGTCCCACAATAGAACCTGATCTCCGATCTCGAAGTCTCGTGGACGAGCTTTCTTATCAAAAATCTTCTTCACTCGCTCTTGGTGCTGAGTGATTCTGTCGACGACCTCCACCCTTTCTTCCTCTAGCTTCATCAGGTACAAAATCCTCCTTTCGATTGGATCCTTGAACTCTCCATCGTCTACTGTGGATGCCAACTGCAAGGCGAACAACTCCAGTGTAATGGGTAACATTGCTTCTGTACCATACACAAGTATAAAAGGCGAAGTGCCAATGGCTCTTTTGGGAGTGATTCTATCAGCCCAAAGAGCATCATATATCTTTCTGTGCCAAGCTCTTTGATTTGTGTCAACTAGCTTACACACGATTGTGACTATGTTCTTGTTTGAAGATTCAGCCTGTCCATTACCCTGAGGATAATAATTTGATGAATGTGACGGCGTGATGTTGTGATCAAAACAAAAATTAAGTATCTCTTCTGACGAGAAACTTGTTGCATTATCAGCCAGAATCTTGCGCGGCACCCCGAAGCGCAAAATGATGTTGTCTTTCAAAAAGTCACAAACAACTTCCGAGGTAGCTCGCTTGGTAGGAACCGCTTCAACCCATTTCGTGAAATAATCTGTTGCTGTAAGAACATAAATATGCCCCTTGTTGGTATGTGGGTTGATGGGACCTATGAAACCAATACCCCATTGCTGAAATGGAGCATCAATGATAACTGGCCTGAGTGGAGTAGCTGCCAATCTAACTTTACCAGCAAACTGTTGACAAGACTGACATCTATAAGCCCACTCATATGCATCGCGAAACATGGTAGGCCAATAGAACCGTGCTCGCAGGATCTTGAATGCAGTAACTCTCGATGAGAAGTGACCACCGAACGCTTGACTGTGAAAAGCATCCAACAATCTCTGTTGTTGGTCTTTGCCGACGCATAAAAGAAAAGTTTCGTCAAGGCCACACTTGTACAAAACATTATTAACAAGCACAAAGTTCTGTGCTTTCAGCTTTAAAGTTCTCTTCTGCTGTTTGTCAATGTGACTTGGACATTCTCCATAAGTTGAATAATACCACAAAGCCGTGTACCATTCTTCCACAAAATCAACTAATAGGACCAAAGGAAGGTCCTCTTCAGGTTCAGGTTCAGGTTCAGTTCCACTATTGCTGTTATTCTTTCGATCTCCGTCATCTGCCAATAATTGACAAAGACCTTGCCCGCGAACGAGCTTGGTTGGCTTGATCTCTAGATCATACTCTTCAACTCTCGCGATCCAGTTTCCTCTTTTCGTGCCCATCTCCTGTTGAGTTAACACACCTTTCACTGCTGGATTGGTGACAAACACCGTAGTATGTGAATTCAAGATATAGAACCTGAAATTCTTGACAACTCTAATGACAGCATATGCATTCTTCTCAATTTGAGAATAGCGCGATTCACAATCTTTAAAATTGGTACTCATGAAAGCGATAGGAGATTCTCCTTCTTCATTGAGCTTCTGAGTCAATATGGCAGACAACGTGTGCTTCGACACATAACAGTAGAGGATGAAATCCTTCTGAAAGCCAGGACGAACCAATGTTGGTGCGTTAGCAATAGCTTCTTTGATTTTGATAAAGGCTTGTCTGCCTTCTTTTGTCCATATGAAAGTGGACGTCTTTTTCATCATAGCTGAGATCTCTCTCATTAGCTCTGAAAAATCTGGTACAAACCTTTGGATAAAGTTGACTTTACCAAAAAAGGAATGCACTTGTTTCTTACTTGTAGGAAGAGATAGGCTCTTAATTGAATCCACCCGATTTGGGTCAATTTTAGTTCCCTCTTTGGAAACGATGTGGCCAAGTAACTTGCCCTTCGTCACCGCAAAGATGGTCTTCTTAGGATTCAATGAGATTCTGTGGTACCTGCATCTTTTGAAAACTTTCGCGAGGTGCGAAAAGTGATCGCTCTGTTTATCTGAGAAAACGGTCAAGTCATCTAGATAAACAACTATAATTTTATTTTTAAGATCCCCAAACGCCAAATCCATGGCCCTCTGAAAAGTAGCACCGACGTTAATAAGGCCGAAAGGCATCCTCTCATAAGCAAACGTTCCCCACGTGCGTGGTGAAAGTTGTTTTGATTTTCTCTTCCTCTGCCACTGCAATCTGATTGTAACCGGAAAAACCACCAATAAGTGATAGCATCTCCGATCCGGTGACTGTTTGCAATGTATGCTCCATGATCGGTAAGGGGTAATTGTCCTTCAAGGATGATAAATTCAAGTTCCTGAAATCCACGCAAATTATGATTTCACCGTTCTTCTTGCGCAGAGGAATAATGTTAGACACCCAGGTGGAGTGATGAATTGGATAAATTATCTTCAAGTCCACCATCTTCTGAATTTCTGCATAGATAGTATCTTGAATCCGTGAATGTCTCTGCTTTTGCCTGAAAGGCTTGACATCAAACTTAAGAGGAATTGTATGTGACAATTCTACGGGTGTGAAGATCTTCAAGTCTTCGTATGACCAGGAAAATACATCCTTGTATTGTTTGAACAAGGCGGGAAACTGCTTAGCTTCTTCTGTGGTACAACACTTGCCTAGACTCACAAACCGAGGTTTGTCTTCAGTGCCGATGTTCACTTGGAAATGTTCAGCAGAAGTATTAACACCTGACATCTTCTGATTTTGGATGTAACGGTCATGCTGGTCAAAAATATCTTCTAAAGATATGAAACCCTTGGGAATCTGATTTCCTTTCAATTGTATGATCCCGGATTCCATAGCTTCAGAATCTTCAGGAATTGACTCTTTGAAAGGAGTAGGACTACTTTCAAAGAACAATTCTTTGTAGTTGTCTCCCATAACGAGAAACTCTTTGATGTCATCATCGTCATCAAAGACTTGCCAGTTGTCTGCATTATCTGGTACAATTGGCCTGTAGATCAGCTCAATAGCAAATGAATTCTGACGAAAGTCAGAATGCGGCATGAAAAGAGTGGCTGACACTGCAAGGGCATCAACTCTGCTATTGTTCGTTCTTGGAATATATTGGATGTCAAAAGCATCGAACCATTCGATAGCATTCCACACCCTCTGTCTGTAGGATTGAAGGCGATTCTTTCTGACTTGAAACTGCTCCCTGACTTGTTTGACAATGAGCTCTGCATCTCCTTCAACTCTAAGTAATTTGATTCCCATATCCTTCGCGTTCTTGAGACCCAATAAAAGCGCCTTGTACTCAACAGTATTATTGGTGCATTCAAATTGCAACCTATATGCGAATGGATCTAAGCAACCTTCGGGAGAAATGATCACTACTCCCACTCCTGATCCTGATGTTGAACAACTGTCATCGAACTGCATTCTCCACATTTTTGATTCTTCATGTGATGTAGTCGTGGAAAGTGCAAAATTTTGACAATCTTCATTGACATCAGATATCATAGCATAAGTCCCTAGTCCCGTGTCTTGATATAACACTTGTGCATGTGGAAACTGGGACTTAACCACCGTAAACTTTGATTTCACCTCAGGTTCCAGCTTAAAAGTACCCTTCTTCAATGGAATTGTCGCGAACGACCAATCCAACTGAATTTCTCCTCCAAGATCCTTGCAAAAACTCCTGTTGAGCAACATCTTGTCACTTGTAGGAATGTCAACGATCAAGATAGTCATCATGATTTTCTTTTTTGGACAAGACGCTAGCCTTGCGCATCTTTTAGTTGACCAACCAACGACACCGGCTTAAATTCAAGTGAATAACACTTCTCCTTGGTTTCGGTGCACGAAAGTCCCAACGCGTTCATGATTTGTAAGGGCATGACGTTGTCCGACGCTCCGCTATCTATGATGGAATTGCTGAGTTAAAACCTCCTATATACAAAGATATATAGAACGGCTTTGGTTTGTCTTCTGCTAAAATAGAGGATTCAAGTAATGTAGGCTGAATTGCAGCCTTCTTCTTTACCACCTTGAGGATTCTATCCAACTGCTCTAGATGATCCTGAAGATACTCCAGTTGTGAAATTTGTACCTTCGTCTTCATCATGGAAGACACAATGTCGAAGTTTGCTGAGGTTAGATCTTGAGCAACCGACACGGTGTTTACTTGTGAAGACCTTTGATTGGAAGTGGAAGCCACTTCCTTTCCTTTTTCATCAGACTTCTGCTTTTCCTCTTCTTCTTTCTGTGCTTTGAAGTGCTGTGCACGTGTAAACACAGGCGATGAGATGTTCTCATGATTGATTGTAAGAGAGTATTGGTAGTAGTCTTCTTCTTCTTCTTCTTCTTCTTGTTCATTAAAGGGTTCTGTATCGAAGTATCCCGTTGCGGAGTCGCCATCAAAGTTGTCTGTCTGTGGTGAGACAACATTTGTAGTTGGTGAAGGTATGAAACTTGAACTAGGAGCAGCATCAACAAATCCCATGAGTTGACTCATTCTTTGATTTTACGGACATGGAGCTCCAGTGTGTTCAACTGTGTCATGGAAAGTGCAATAAGCCGTAGACTTCTCAGCTTCAACATGCCTTGGTTGTCCTTGCGGAAACTTTGATTTGTAGTTGTTGAAAGGCTGGAAGTTATTCCTCTTCAGCTGGTACGGTTGTTGAGGTTGATATGGCAGTTGATATGACTGTTGTGTAGGCAGTGCTTGCTGCCCTTGTGCGGGTGACTGTCTCTTGAGAATGGTCACCTCGTTTGCTACTTTCTGAAGTAGCGGATTGGCAGACGCTTGAACAAGTGGTCTGATTGAATCATTCCTCATCTTGCCCGTCGTGATCATGTTATCTTCAATTTTAATAGCTTCCTCCTAAGTGAGTTGTAGATCTACTCCTTCACTTGACTTTAAGAGAAAGGCTATTTCAGACGGTAGTGCATTGATGAAACTGCTCATCAAAATCTCATTAGATGGATTTAATGTATGGGTGACAACGGCAACAACAATAACAACGGTAACGGTCGGAACGTGAGACGTCCAACCCCACTACCCAGCTTATTGTATAAAACCATTCCTGCTCCATTTCCTCATGCTTTGTTTTCTTGAGGAAACTGGATAGATTTAAAGAAGTTAGCTTAGTTGTAGTTAGATGACCTACGAAACCAGAAAATCCTTAGCTGCAACGTTTTAGGTTTTCTTAACCTTGTGCCTCTACCAGCTGAGAACAAAAAGATAGGATTCAGTTTACTTTTCTTTTCCATGCATTCTAGCACAACGAGGGAGCTTCCCCTCCTAATTTGAAGAGCACTCATTACGCATTGTGCATAGCTGTCCGTACAAACTTACACTCTAGAGGTTTTAGTTCTTATGACAACACATCTCCTAGGTCTTCTCCAATTCACATTGATTTGGAAGATGAGGAGATAGAGGCCGATGTTGCAGTTATTCCTCCCTTGGATGTTAGTAGACATACCACATCTTGGCTTCAGAGCTCTTTGGGAAGGACGAGAAGAAGGCCTTCGTATCAGGTGATTGATGATGACCTTAGTATACAACAAGAAGCACCCAAAAAGAAGGCCAAGAAACAAATGCATTTTGAGAGGAATCTTGAGGGCGAAATGGTCATGGAGACAGCTACGGCTCTTGAAGATAAAATCAGGGATGAGGTGGATGTTGATGATTTCATAATGGTCAAAGCAAACCTTGGTAAAAGTACCCGACATGCTGATATGAGTTTGTTTAAAATGGTAACTGAAAACATTCAAGAAAGAGTGCAAAAGGATGGAGAAGACAAGGCAGCCCTCAAGGTTGAAAATCGTCAACTCCGGTTGTATATATCAAATCTTATTCAAGGCACCTCACAAACAACGCAGTTGCTGCCACAAGTTTTAGAAACACCAGCTGATCAGCAGCAGTTGAGGCAGTTGGTTATTTGTGGAAAACAAACTCGGGAATGGATTGAAGAGTTCATCGTCAGAGGGAAATAAATTCTAACACAGGTCTTCTAGTTGAGATACAAAGCTCATGATTTACGTCAAGGTATCCAGGATTTTGAGTAGTTGATAGCTGAGTTCAAGCCTATGCACGAAATCATAATTGCAGATTTAGAGATGGCTTATGGCTGTACAATGGCAAGAGAACACAAAAGACAGATCCTGGAGTGGAGAAGGTGACCTATTCAAGGTAAAAACATATGTTAGAATATCTGAGGAGTTTGGAGTGTATAAACAAAGAGTCGTTGATACTCTTAAGTTCATCAGAGAATTTGTTGCAGCAATTCCTTGTCAATATTGCCTTTAGAATGGTTCATACATTGGGCTTGACGTAGTCCAAACAGAGTTTCAAAGTGTCTTGCATGGTAGCGATGGCAGTGTTGGAAGAATAAAGATGATTTCCATGATGTCATCACAGTTCGAGAAAGCGGCCAATGAGAGTGAAGATTTCTTGAGATCTATTGCATATGGTGAAGAAATCTTGGAAAAGCGGCATTTTTGCTATTAATAGTATCAACACTCCCACTACATATGAAGTTGCCCACTTTTTAGCGGATGTGATCGAGATTTAAATTTGCTTTCTTCTAGAAGCTTCTTGCACCCTTTCCTTCCATTCTTGTCTCAATTCTTATCCATTCTTTGAGGATAGAAAGAAAACAGTTGTAACAAGTTGTAATGAGTTGGCACTTTCCGTTTTTAGATGCTTTCTAGGGTTTAGATGTTTTATCTTTTCTAGGATTAGAAATAAAGCTTGCATGTTGGCAAGCAGTAGTTGTAAAAGAAAGGAGATTTTAGGGTTCCCTACTCCTCTGCTTAGTTATAAATAAGAGCAGTGTTTGCTCATTTTAGTTTAACCGTGCTTGTGATAACAGAATTGCTGAGCTTATGCCTTCATGTTTGTTATTGTTTAGTGTCAGTTCACTTTGTGTAAAAAGCAAGTTTGCATGCCTCCTTAGCTGCAAATCCTTGTTTAGTGCATGTGTTATGTGTCAATTATAATTAGGTTAATTGCATGTTGCAAGTATTTTGTTACAACTTGCTGTCCCGAAATTGTAATCTTTGTTCTAGAAGTTTGAGTAAATAAAATATTGAAGCTTGCTTTGCTGCCCTTGATATAAATATCTTAGATTTCCGTTTATTGTTTTGTGTTAGAAGTGTGAGGAAATAAAATCTTGAAGCTTGCCTTGCTGCCCTTGAAATAAAGTCTCATATTTTCGTAATACTGTTATGATCTCCTTTTTCAGCTTGCATTGAAATTTAGTAGATGTATGTTGAGGAAAGATTATGCAAGTATCTTTGTCAAAAAATCAACCTCGTCTATTTCTAGACTCTCTTGGTTTGTGTTTACTCAAGAGGATAGAAACATTTTAGCGTAAGTTTTTTTAATTTTTTATTAGACTGCAGGAATCGGGTAGCACGACCTCCTATAAACTGCAATGCGCTTGGTAAAATTTTTAACGTGACCGGCGGCGCTGGCGCGACACACCCTCTGGTACCATGGGGGTGGGGGAGACTAGACCTCGTGACCAACCTCCTGCAACAGGAAAGATTTAGCCAACCGAGCTAGGGCCCCCACCCTTTTTTTTAGCGTAAGTTAAGTTGTAGTTGTCAAGTTTCATTAAAGGGAAAACCTCAGTTGCAACATCTAGAGTTCTATAACCTTGTGTTCTCACAGCTAAATCAAAAAGATAGGCAAAAATTAGTTTTAGTTTACTTACTTTATGCAACTTAGCAAAAGAGGGAGCTTCCCCTCCTAATTTGAAGAGCAGTTTACTGCACATAGCTGTCCGTTTCGAAAACGCATTCCAGAGGTACAATTTGAAACGCCAACAGATATATCTCTTCCTTGGCTCTGGGGGCCCCTTTGTGCAAGTTTTGGGATTTTTTCGTGGAGCCATTTATTTTATCTTGCAGGTCATCCCTTTTCCAGGTCACACTTTTTCCTGGGAAGTCTTGGAAAGCTTTAGAAAAATAAATATCTACAGTTTGTAGTTGTTTCTTAGTCCTAGCTTGGTTGCCATCTCTCTAGGGGTTATATGCATTTCGTTTCATGTCATTTGGAGTAGTTTTGAGTGAGTTATGAGCATTTTAGTGAGTTCATTAATTGCTGGTCTGTAGTTTTCAGTTTGCTGGTCTGATATTTCAGTTTGTAGAAGTTTGAGTTTTTGGGGTCAGTTTTCATATTTAGTGAGTCTTTTAAGGTTGGAGATCAAATATTAATATTGCAGCTTCTTGGACCAGCTTAACCATTGGCTTCTTGCAGGATTGATTCTATTTGTAAAGCTGTTTCAACAGTACTGATCAACTCATATTTACATTCTGCTATTTTCTATTGTATTCCGACTCTTAGTGGAAGAGGTTGGCCTCGTCGCCTTGTTTACTTTGTTTAAACATTATCATTCCCACCATTGGTGGAAGAGATAGGCCTCGCCATCTTGCATATTGTACTGGGGTCGGTTTGCTGCCCTTCTTTACTTTCAATATTCACATTGCTGATCGGCTGAGCCATCCATTTATTTTCTGTACTTGCATTCATATTGCTGATCAGCTGTGCCGTCAAATCATTCCCGCTGAAATACGCGGTCGAGTTACATAGACTTTACTTTCCAGCATTGTATTTCATTCAGTTTGGAGACTAACGATCCCCAACACCATATGCTCACACCTTGCCAACATTGGGATCCTGGTCTACATTCTTGGTGTAGGATTACTTTTAGCAGTTGATTTGATTTTGGCTAACGCTGACCGGTGCCATTGTTGAACTGTTGTTGCAAAAATTTGAAAAAATTATAAGGGGGTCATTTCATATTATTATGCAAATAAATACAATTTAGTATTTTTTATTATTTTAAAATATGTTAATATATATAATTTTTTTTTTTTAAACTTTTTAGATTTAAAAATAAGAAATTTATATATTCCATTTTAATGTTTTTTGAAATAAAATTTAGTGAATGTTTTAACTTTTAAATATTAAATATTATTTAGTCTTTGAAACATACAGATTGTAAATTTATGGCTCCCAATAAATCAACTGCCAAGGCATGGAAATATGTGACTCGCAATGGTACTAATCTCAAATGCAACAAGTGTCAGAAACTTTTTACTTGAGTTTTGACAAGGGCAATGGACCATTTACTTGGTATTACAGGGGGTGCAGGAGGTGTTTCAGCATGTCCAAGTCTTACCCCAGAAATGAGAGTTGCTTTAGAGAAAAAATAATCCTCTTCATTTGTAGGAAAGATGAAAGACACAAAAAAATAGAGAATTGAAGAGGATATGTCTAGATTCACAACATCTATTATGTCTTCCTCTTCCACCTTAACCAAAGCCATAGGTGTATTAAAAGAGAGTGGAACATTGAACAAATTTTGGAAACCAACAGAGAAACAACAGGTGGATGATGCATTAGCTGACTTGTTTCACTCAAGTGCTATTCCATTCAATGTTTTGAGAAATCCACATTTTTCATAATGCAATTTAGAAAGTTGTAGAGTTTGGCAAAGGGTACACACCCCCATCTTCAGAGGCTTTCAGGATAACTCTTTTGCAGAGGTCAAAAGATAGTGACTGAGAAATTAGCTGATGTCAAAATAGGCCTCACACGATGCTTCCCAATCGAGCCACGAAGCTTGAAGGACTCATTCTTTTGGAAACTTGAGATTTGGGCAAAGGTGCCCTCACCCCCTTGTTATTCTTCAATCTCCTCGAGCTCACGTTCTTCATCACTTTTAGCTAACTCTGAATGCTGCTCCAAGTGATCAGATTCTGATCCATAATCAAAATAGGCCTCCATATGGTTAGAATGGCCTCTTCCATAGCATTTGTGTCCCCTTGTCCAAGGTTCTTTGCATGTGTAACACTTCCCTTCTTTCCTTAGCTTCTCTCTAACATCATCATCCAATCGAGGAGGAAATTTCTTGTGCTGATTTGGAGGATGCCTTTTGTCTTGTCTATGGGGAAAAGGCTTGGATGGAAATTTGGGCCTAGGTGCGGACAACTCCATGTTTTTAGCCTTTTTGATAGATTCTTCAAGACTGGGTGGGTCAAAAGCCTTTACCCATCCTTTCAATGGCTCCATTAGACCTTCTGAAAACAACACCACTAATCTTCTTTTGGTGATGTTGGGCACCATCACGGAAAGCCTCTGGAAATCCCCAATGTATGATTCCAAGGAATCATGTTGTTTCAGCTGAGCAACCTCCCTGAATTTCACCTCAGGATCCTTAGTGTCAAATTTGTCAATCAGCTTGTTAGTGAACTCTCCATATGTTCTGATTAGGTTGTGGCCAAGGGTGACCAAACCATGATACCACCACTCATGGGCAACACCTTCCAAGTGTAGGGTGGCAAATTCGATTGCATCTTCTTCCGCCATAGGTCTCAAGGATAAGTAATTATCTAGTTTCTGCACCCATGCTCTAGCTATGCATGCATCACTTCCATCGAAGTGGGCCAAGGACACCTTCCCGAGAGCTTGTTGGTAATCCGTTCTAGGACCCATAGGACCTCTGAATTCATTTCTTCCACCATTTCTCTGGTTCCTCTGATTAATGAATTGGTCAAAAGACCACAGCTCGTTAAGGCCAGGAGGGAAAGAGTCATACTCCAAGTAAGCCTGTCTGGCATCATCGGCATAATTCGTTGCAGCTTCAACTTGGGTTTCTTCTCTTTGAGTGAATGTGGGAAAAAGGGGCCTAGAGGCTGATCCTCTAGACGTGGCATCATGTTGTCCAATGGTTCTGTCTCTCCCACTGCCATTGTTCCCATTGACTCCACTATGTTCACCGTTGGAGTTGTTTTGATTAAGGGGGGAATTGTTTGCAGCTTGCTGATCCATTTTGGCAAGTAAGCGTCCCAGCATGTCAATCATCTCGTCAAACTTCTTCTCCTTTCTGTCATGTCTATCATCCGTGGGCTGTTTGTTACTCTCTGCCATCTCTGCAACTGCTTTACCTCTGTCAACTGTTTGTCTGAGTGCCTCAGAAAAAGTATATGCCTCTGGTGTATGCGGAAACTGATAGGGCGGATTTCCCGCCTGACTTCTGGTGTAGTATTTGTGGGCTCTGTCACTCATCGGAAACTGAACTCACTAGACCACAGGCTGGCAGAATTATAGCTCTTATACCATTGAAATATGCCGGCTAATTTTTTCATTTTGTTACACAGCTAAATTCACCCATTAGCATTAGTGTAAACAAAACCAACTGAATGTAACCCTCTCCTCTGATCAACCCAGATCCCAATGCAGGCAAGGTTGAGAGGATACACGATAGGGGATTGTTAGTAAAACATAAGTTGTTGAAAGTAACTGAAAGAAAGAGCAATCACTCTACCACTTATTCAGCAGGAGGACTGGAATTGAAAATACATTATTGAATTCAAAGATGCAACTCGACCACTTATTCAGCGGCAGTGGGTTGACGGCTTAGCCGATCAGCAACATGATAAACAATGCAATACAGTAAAGTAATAGACGGCAAGCCGACCTCTTCCACAATCGTGGGAATTACAATGAGTTAAGTATGAGAGATGAATGGCTGACAGTACTACTGTTCAACTTACAAGGCAAAGGAGAACCTATCAATGAGACATGATTAGAAATGATGTAAATCTGCAATAGTGTAAATAAACTCCCCCAAACTCATCCTAGACTTCCTAGACCCCAGCCCACTCAAAGGTGACTTCTCTCAATCTGCTGTGACTGAAACAGGGACTGAAATGGCGCAGTCCACCAACCTGCAATCTCACTAAATCACTCATATCTCCCTCAAATCCCAACCAATTGACATGAAGTAAAATGCATTGTGCTCTAACAAGAAGGGCGACCAAGATCAAGTATCAAAACCCACCCAAAAACCTTCTATTATTTTGGCACGGAAAACAATGCACTTCCAGAAATGTACGATCGTCAAGAAGGGGCGAATTTGCCTTTAAAAATCAAATACTCCATATTAAAATCTGTAACTTAGCAAGAAGGGTCGCCCCTAGCAAGGAAACAAATAGGTAAAACACCCAGAACCACACTATTTTTATTTTGCAAGATGTGAATGAAAACTACAATCAGCTGAACAGCTTCAACAACTCTGTAAAAACTGGTAAAATGCAAAAACAACAACAGTATACTCTAACTCAAATTCAAAGACAATAACTCAACCTATCTTAACTAGTTGCTATCTTTCAAGCAAGAAGCCAAGCCTAGCTAGGGGGTATGCATTCCCCGAAGCACTCAGTCACCAATCCGGCAGCATAACTTTGCATAAAACTCAAGATGAAAAACATGAAGATGAGCACTCCCTTATATAAATTTTGAAGAGAATCCTAGAAGCTTCCAAAAGGTGCGCCAAAACTCAGGAGTCAACCAATTTCGAATTTCATGTTGACTTACCCTTCCTCAAGTTGGCGTCCCTTTTCATTCAGTGAAAAATCTCATTAAGAATAAAATTACTTTTCTCTTCTGAAGTTGGCGTCCTTTTTCCTCTTTGATAAATCATTAAAAATTCACATAATTCCTTGATGGGGCGCCCACCCTTAAATTCCCCCTTTTAAACAACTTAAATTATGAAGCCAGACCAAGGGGTTATAATTAAAATAAAACATTATTTTAATTAAAATAACTTATCTCTCCAAGAACTGCACCCAGGCGCTGATTCTGATTCTGACGCAACTAACTGAACCATCTGAAGAGGGAAGCCAAATGCACTAAAGCAAACAGGACCACTGCCAGAAATAGAACTTGCTAAAAATAGTAAATCCATGAATTTGCTCGGATCATCATGTAAGTCATATCAACGCGAAACTCTCTGAAAACCTAGAAAAGAGCTGCCAACCAAACACCAAGATTCCAGAAGCACACTCCAACAAGAGTTGAAACATCCTCCTAGAATACAGGGAACCCTAGTTTCTGCTTCCGAGTAGTCTACGGGTCACCAGGATAGACTAACGGCCAACTGCCAGGTCACTGTGGAGAAGGGGACATTACAGAAGCAAAGTAATGGAGATATGGGAGACAATTGATTGTAGATTGTTATACCCAAAATGAAATTTTTGGCATTCTGCTTAAATTGAGCTAAACAACGTAAAAATGCCATCGAAAGTATGTTTTAGTTCAAACCAAATATGAAATCTTTGTGGGTTTTTGTCAAGGAACCTATGGCTAAAATTTTGAAAAAACGAAAATTAGGGTTTTATACCCCTATTTTTATGGAAACCCTAAAAAATAGGACCTTCCCAGAAATGATTGAAAATAATTCTGATAGGATTAATTGCCTTCACGATCACACTGATCAAGTCAGAATTATCAAAAATTATGTTTTACTCTGGTGGGTCTATTTCTATTTTTCAGGAACAAAGTTAGGAGCTCCGCAGCCATTAATGGCAGATTGGCCAGTACCAGGTGCTGAAAGCTAAACCTCAAAAGCTTCAACGAAGAAACCATGGCGGAAAAGGATGAAAATGATGACGTTCAACGAAGGAGATTCTCAAAACGGAAAAGGCCAAAATTTGGCTAAGTCTGGAAGGTGCACGTTTTGTCTACCAAGGCAAAACACAGTCTACAGTGGTTAAAAGCGCCCCTCTTGAAGAAAGGCGCCCTTGGACCTCAGAGGGCAAATCAAATCATTTGGCATTGTCAAAACAGTCATCCTCTTCACTTTCATACTGGCTCGACAACGAAACAATCAGCAAGATCATCTGATTCAGGGATCATTGACCAACCGTCAGCGAAGTATGGAGGATCCATTGACGACAGAAGTGCCAAATCAGAGAGCTTCAAGGTAAAAGCGCCCCTGCTGGCCAGGGGCGCCCCTCAGTTGCAGACATCAGATGAATCCAGAAGTTGCAGCTCTATACATGATATCTTTCCAGCTTCCTCCCGGCTACGTGATCAATCTAACAGCAAGTCCATAAGACACACCAGACGATCACGAGGTGAGATCAAGCAGAAAAAGCCAAATTTGAAAAACTGGAAAGATAAGCCAGAAAATAGCTAAGGCATGGCTAAAAGCGCCCCTCTCAAGGAAAGGCGCCCTTTCCTAAAGGTATCCAGATTCAGCCAGAATCTTCACTGCCTCCCAGGATGACCTTCTCAGCTATGACCTATCTCGTCAGCGAGACTATCAGCAAGAACTTCCGACAAATCAATCGACTGATGAAGAAGGTCAAAGACTGGCAGTTCACAACCAAGATGAAACCAAGCAAAAGCTAAAAGCGCCCCTGCTGACCAGGGGCGCCCTTTAGTTTGGAGGCCCAAAACTTGCCAGCTTCCACTGAGAAGTCAGGCATCGTGAACAAGACTGAACCGGCTACCCGACACATCGTCAAGCAGAATCATCTGATTCATCAAACATCGGGAACGTCAGATCAAAGCAAAGAGGGTCTGAAAAGGTCAAAACGAAGAACAAGTCAATGAAAATTGACTAAGGCATTGTCAAAAGCGCCCCTTTCAAGGAAAGGCGCCCTTCTTTCTGGAGACCTAAACTCAGTTTTCTGAGTTAATCTCTCCCAGGCATATCTAATCATACTGATCCCGCCTCGACAACAGAACTGTCGGACACTGCTTGAGATCAACTGAGTAACCTGAATCGAAGATCAAACGGGAGCACTTCAGCTTGCAAAATAGACAAAAATGATCAAACTCAAGGTTGGACGCCTAAAGGAAAGTCAAACAGAAATGTTGACTTGAGTTAGCAAATTTGGAGCCAAAAAAAGAGAAAAACACTCCACAATCAGTGGAAATCATCTTTTGGAACTCCAAATCAGGCCTGAATGATGAGTTATCTTCCATACTTTGTGGATCTTAACCCTAATTGCCTTATATTCATGCTAGGCGTCCCTTTCCTCATTATTCTTTTTTGCAGGTTGAAGGATAAAACATCAAGTAGCTCCCAAGAACAAGTTTTCAAGATCTGGCAGGGGTTTTGAACGGATCTTCAATATTTTTGAAGATCATTGGCAGTAAAAGCATTCTTCTCCCAAGATTGCTTCCAGAGACAGATTATTGCAAAGTGGCAGTTTATAACTTCCAATCCATCTTCTATCTACTTCCTCTACTTCTGTCTATATTTCTTTTGCATGTCACAGGAAACGACAGATCATCACAGATCTGACCAACTGGGTATGATCAACACAGCTTTTTCAACAAAACCCACATGGTAGATTTTTTCAGAAAAAGTAGCCCTGCTGCCCCTATTTTTTTAGGGTTTCCGAAAAAGGTCATAATATTGAAAAACAGACAAACTGGGTTTGTTTGGCTTTGAAGCACGAACAAAACCCACATGTTGGGATTTTCCAGAAAAAGTAGCCCTGCTGCCCCTATTTTTTAGGGTTTCTGGAAAAAGTCATAATATTGAAAAACGGACAAACTAGGTTTGTTTGGCTTTGAAGCACGAACAAAACCCATGTGTTAGATTTTTTCGAGAAAAATCACTTTCTGGTGCCCTTGCTGCCTCTGCCACCGAAGGGCTCTTGTATGTCAAAGAAAAACTCGTTTTTTCGAATTTCTGACGATCTGGGTCTGTTTAGAAAATCATTCTTAACAAAACCCATGTCTCAGAATTTTTCGTAAAAACTACCCCCGGCGAGGCTATTTTTAGCAGTTCCAGAAAAGTGTCAGAACAGGGTCAAGTGCCCAGTCAATATTCAAGGTTTTCAGAATGCAGTACTCTCAGGTACAATACAAGACCAAAACAGTCTTATACCATGATTACCTGAAAACGACTGATACAGACTTATGGCAGAAAAATCCAGAGGTCAGTTCTGAAGACTTGGAGGGCATGAATCAAATCACATTGCAGAACATCGAAGAATCCGGTTTGTTTCAAGCAGCATCTATTCCAATCACCTTACAAAGCATCGAGCTTGTAATTGCTTGCACTAAGCATTACAACCCGACTACAAGAGAGATCCTGTCAGTAGACGGGAGGGTGATTTGCAGCTTGAAGCCGGTAGACATAGAGACTTGTTTTGCAATTCCACCATGCCCTACCAAGAAGGTCATATCAGTGACAGAATGCGAAAAGGCATTCGAGGCTTCGAAGGACAAGTGTTCGCTTATAATGGCTGAACATTGGCTGAAAACAAAGAGAAACAGCTTGCCCAGATTGGTTGGTAGAGGAGAATTCAAAGACGAGTACGGAGTGCTAATCACCCTACTCAGCAGAGTCACTGGACAAGAGGAGGGAAAATCCTTCCAGCCGTGGATGTTCTACATTATTGGCAAGATAATCAGCAGAAAAGAACGTTACGACTGGGCCTCCCTGATCAGTGACACACTCCACCAACAATTCACCGGGTTTCTAGAAGAGCACCGTTTCCACATGTGTTCATACCTGGTCTACCTGATAGCCTTCCAAGGCGATTTCAGAACATTAAACACTGTGGGAACCCTGGGTGTGCAAAAGGTACAAGAATACTTTCCTCGCTTGGAGTTCACTCTAGCGGAAAGACATTTCAAAAGGATAAATGACCTTTTTACTATGCACACCGTGCACGAGCTAGACCATGAGATGCACGTGCGTATTTCACCAGCAGCTAAGGCAGCAATGGTGGACTGGGCGGATTGGTTCATACAATTCCCCACTTTCACCTACATACGCGTGTATGGCTATAATGGCCACCCCGCCATGATGCCACGTTACCCCTCAGATAGGGTAGTGTTCATGGAATTCCTGAGGCAATTGGCCGAGGTTCACTCTTACCTTCGCGTAAAGAAAAAGGCTGCAGTGAACTTTCCTCTTCAGATGGGACTCTACAGATGCAGAACTGCAGCCGATGCAAGGTTGATAAGCCAAGAAATAGTGAGATTTAATCTCAAGTACCTCATCGACAGGAGGCCATCCTATGACCCCAGAGGCATCTTCGCAGCTCACCTTGAGCAAAGATCATCACATGAACCTTTCATGGAAGATTTTTGGGTCAACTGCGAGGATGAGTTCGAAGTGAGAAGAAGGAACCATAGCAGATTCAAGCTCTCGCAGATTGCAGAATTCATGTCAGAAGACATCGAGGGCTTATCTGAGGACGAAGAAGAAGTTATTCTTTCTTCCTTCTTCACGGGTTTAGTGGATTCACAACCACTCGGCAAAGTAGACTGGTACGCGAAAGAGAGTACGTCTATTGAGGAAAGAACGGGTAGAGTAGTTCGACACAGTCAACTCTACCTGGACAGTAAAAGGACAAGGAAGGTAGTACTTCCCCGATCAGAGCCGCCAGCGGTTCAGTCTACACTACCTTCCACGTCTAGGAGGAAACCCAGACAGAAGAAGATGAGCTTTCCTCCAGAAGGAATGCGGATGTCAGGAAGCACATGGGGGAGAAAAGGAATTGCCAGCACAAGCCGGCAAGAGGTACAGGTGGAGACAGCCACCAATTTGCCTGAGACAGTTGAGACCGCTGCAACTACACAAGAACCAGTGATTGAAATAATCGCTGTAGAGATGGAAACCATTGTAGAAGAAGTTGCAGCAGAAGCGGTGCCAGTGATAGAAACAGAGCCACCAGCTTCACCACCATCACAGAGGTCACAAAGTCCTATTGATTTGGACTCACCACCACGAGACATTGCCACGGCACAGTCTCGTTCTTCTAGCATTCAGGGGACCTATGTTCCTCCTCCCAGCGATGCTAGCCGAGATTCTATCTGGCTGGAAAGCTCGCTTGGGAGGAAGAGGGAGAGGCCTTCTTATCAGCTTGACTTCTCTGAATTCCATCATGTCCCACAAGACATGCCGGTAAAGAAGTTGAAGAAGCAGGCGCACGTAGAAAAGAATGCAGAGAACGAAGTTATCATAGAGACTGCTGCCCCACCTGAAGACAAAGATATACATAATGTGAGGGTTGAGGATTTCACGCTTTCAAAGGTGAACCTTGGAAAGACCACTCGACAGGTGGAGGCAGACCTTCTTGGAATTGCCTCGGCGAGTGTCAAAGAAAGGATGACAAAAGATGGACAAGACAAAGCAGCCTTGAAGGCTGAAATCCGTCAGCTAAAGTTGTACATTTCTAGTTTGATACATGACACTCCAAACTCCTCGGCTTTGCCTCAAGGACTGTTGGATCTCCCAGCTGAAAGAAACCATCATCAGTTGATTACATACGGTAAACACTTGAGACGTCAAGTGGATGAGTTTGTCGTCAAAGGGCGGTGTGTGTTGACAGAAGCATATCAGCTGAGAGACAGAGCACATGGACTTCGATCAGAAATCCAGAAGTCAGATATAAAGGCAGCTCAAGAGAGGCCGAGAGAGGAGGTGACAGTTGCTGATTTGCAACAAGCATATGAATCAGTTACGACCACAGAAAATAAACACCATCTCTTTGAGTGGAAAGAACAGGTGGCATACAAGGTGAGAGCCTATGATGCCAACTCTGTGGAGCTGATTGACTATAGACGCTTCGTCGCCAATATTATCAACTTCGCAAGAACGTTGGTAATATCCTTCCCGGAGTTAGAATATCAGCGGGAAGGAGGAGAATATGTGGAACTTGAAACCGTGCAGACACGATTCCAGGATGTCATCCGATCTTCATTCCTTGAAGATCCCAATGGCTGCAAATTAGCCAAAATTGCAGCCATGTCTGTCCAGTTAGATGAAGCAGCTGCCCAATGCATAACCTATCATCAGCAGCTTACGACGGGTGAAGAAATGCTTAGACGCCACATAGTCATCTTGAAGAGCATTAATTGCCCGGAGGCCGAAGAGGTCAATGACTGGATAGAGACTTTGTTGACCAGTGGTGAAGAGGTGTAAAGCACCAAGGGAGGACGTCCTACCCTCCAAATAGCATTAATTATGACTGAAGTCAACTTGATGCCTCTTTCCAAGTTGACTCCAGATCTCCACAGATCATGCATGTCAGATCCCACTAATCTAGGATGTCTATTTGACTCCCACGATTTGTGGATCTCAGATCTCCTCAAAAGGTGGATGTCTATTTGGAGACACATTTGTAACATAAGTTCACTTTTAGTTAGGTGTCAGTCAACTGAGGTAGACTTCCAGTTTGACTTTTGTTTAGTTTCAGTTAACTGAAGTAGATTTCCAGTTAACTGTTTGCTCACCTACTTTTAGACATAGAATAATATCTTGCTGATTGGCAAGAACTGTTTGTTAACTCAAGGAGATTTTAGGGTTGCCTACTCCTTTGAGTTTCTATAAATAAGAGCCTTAGGTTCTTTATTTGTTTAACCTTTATTTGCTAGCAAAATTGCTGCGCCACTGTTGCCAGAGTTCGCTTGTTTATATCTGTTCACTCTTGGATGAGAGTTCGTTGGTTGATCGCAATTGTGCATGATTTCGTGCCTTTGCTGTCCCGACCTTTGTAATTCTTTGAAGAATCTTGAAGAAATAAATCAGATGGTGCAAGCTTGATTGATCTAATTATTTGAGTTATTCAAAGTCTTGTTTTTAAATAGTGCATTGTTTCAATCTCCTCCTTGGACAGGTGTCGTCGCCTCCTTGGATATTTTGTCATCGATCATTATCGTTTGATGTTGTTTAATGATCTTTCTTGCAGCCTAGACTTTGGACAAGTGTCGTCACCTCCTCGGGAATCCTGTTAGAAAGGCCATCGTTCCTTGTTGTTTCCAGTGAGCTGCTTCCAAGCCTATACCTCGGATAGGGGTTCCTCCTCTTTGGCAAGTCTCAGATCCAGTTTACCATAACGAGTGTTTGCTTGTATCGAGCCCTATCTTGGTATATATTCGAAGGTTCAGAGCCTCGGCCATATTCCATTGAGATGGAGGATTCAAGTGATCCAACCATTCCATTTCGCTCCTACGCCCTCATGCTCTGTTTATCTTGAGGAGGTAGGATAGTTTAGAAGTTTAGTTAGTCGTAGTTAAGATCTGCGGAAACTAGAGAAAAAGCTTAGCTACGGCGCATTGGTTTATGCACCCTTGTGTCCTACTGCTGAGTAAAAAAGATAGGAAATCTTAGTACACCCCTTTTTTACAGTATAAAATCAGCAAAGAGAGATCTTCCTCTCTATAATCCGAAGAGCATGTACTAACACACTTGCAATAGCTGTCCGTTTCCAATAAGCACTCCAGAGGTGCTAATTGAAACGCCAACACAGATGGAAAATGGTGTACACACCTTTACATGGAACAACTTGCTTTTTGGAGCCTAAGTTATTTCATATCGATAGACGAGGTGATTCTGAAATTATGGCAAGGCTTTTAGAAGCCACAAGAAAGTTTGAATTAAATCAGGCAATTGTTGGACTAATTAAAGATCAATGTTGGAAATACAAGAAAGGAGAAGGGATGTTTGGAATGGAGGCAGCCAAATATGACATGGCATGAATTGTAAACAGCAAAAGAGGGAGCTTCCCCTCCTAATTTGAAGAACAGTTTATCTGTGCATAGCTGTCTGTTTCCAATACGTATTCCAGAGGTGCGAATTGAAACGCCAACACAGCTAATCACGCCAGATAACTCCTAAATCAGGGTTTCCACGAGTTAACTAATGCTTCCACCTCCAAAGTCTATTTATGAAGCATTTGGGTGTCCTTATTCATTATTCTTGTAGGTTGACTCCAAATGCCAAACACAAAATTTTATTCTTTACGACATTTGAAGGATCAAACGAAAGGGGTTTTCAACGTTCTTCATATTTTCAAGATCAGGTTGCACAAAAGAACATGTTTTCATAAGGCGTTTTTCCAGGGCATCATTTTTGAAAGGAAACAGTTCATAGTTTTCAGCTTTTTATGATTTGGGTTATCTTCTTTTTCAATCTTCTCCAAGATTGGAAAAATTGTCCTCAGCTTCTTCAGCTTCCACACCTAGGGTTTCTTGCATGTTTAAGAAAAATCAATGTTTTTATAGATCTAACCTTCTGGGTTCACTCAGCACGAGATTGGCCACAAAACCCATGTGCCAAATTTTTCCAAAAAAATAGCTTTTGCGGCTTCCATTTTTAGGGTTTCCGAAAAAAACATCCTTTTCAAAAAACAAACGTTCTGGGTCTATTCAGCACACAAGCGCCTACAAAACCCATGTCTGAAAATTTTTTCGGGAAAAAATTGCCTTGTTGCTTCTACCTCTGAGGGGTTCTTCCATGTTCGTGAAAAAGTCATTTTAAAAAAAACCTGACATTATGGATTCATTCAGAAAGACATTCTCAACAAAACCCACGTCTCAATTTTTCGGGAAAACTGCCTCATGGTGAAGCTATTTTTAGCCTCTGTAAAAAGTTGCTCAAACATAATCGTGTGCATTGTCATTCTTCGAGTTTTTCAATATGTAGTACTCTCCAGTTGAAATCAAGACCAAATCGGTCTTGATTCGTGATTTCTTGAAGACACTCGACACCGAATTGCATCGAGTAAATCCAATAGTTGATTTGGACGCTTTGAATGGTGTAGATTGCATCACAATCCAAAACCTTGAACAATCTGGGTTATTGGCGACAACTTCTTTTCCCATCACAACACAAGACATAGAGTTTGTAATTGCTTGTGTCAAGCATTACAACCCCACTTCACGACAAATCCAGTCAGCGGATGGGCAAATAATTTGCAGCCTTAAGCCCAGAGACATTGAGGGATGCTTTTTATTCCACCACGTCCAAATAACCTCATTCTATCAACTATAGAATGTGAGAAGGCGTGGGATTCACAAAAGGATCAATGCCAGAAGAGGATGCCACAAAGGTGGCTCAAAGAGAAACGAAACAATTTGCCGAAGAACGTCGGACGTGGTGAATTCAAGGATGAGTTAGCAGTCATGATCACTCTGCTCAACCGAGTCACAGGTCAAGCAGAAGTCCACAAGTTTCAGCCATGGATGTTCTACATCATTTCTCAGCTTGTCAACAATAAAGAACACTACAACTGGGCAACAGTGATCAGCGATACCCTTCACCATCAGATGACAGACCTCGTATATCTTATAGCCTATCAAGGCAAGTTTAGAGGGTTGAATACCGTTGGAACTTTGGGCATTCAGCAGGTTCATGAGCATTTCCTGCAGTTAGAATATTCACAGTCAGAATGACACTTCATGCGGGTAAATGACCTTTTCCTAATGCACATAGTGAGGAATCTCGACCATGAGTTGCATATACGGTTTTCATCGAATGGCAGATTGGGCCAATTGGTTCATCTAATTCCCCACATTTTCCTACATACGCGATATGGCTTCTCAGGTCATCCAACCATGCTACCCCGTTATCCATTGGATAAGGTGGTATTTATGGAGTTCTTGAGGCAAGTACATGGGGTACAAACCTTTTTGCACAACAGACGGAAGACTGCCGCCAACTTCCCTTTTGAGATGGGTATATATAGATGTAGATCAGCAGCTGACGCTAAATCAATGAGCAATGCAATGACGAAGCTTAATCTCAAGTTTCTCATTAAAAAGCATTCATATGACCCTTGGGGTCTCTTGGCAGATCCCCTTGGTCAGAATTCTTTGCATAAACCTACGATGGAGGATTTTTAGTTTAGCTGTGAGGATGAGTTTGAAGTGCGTAGGCGTAACTACAGTAGATTTACTCTTCCTCAGATCACTAATTTCTTATTAGAGGATGTGGAGGGTTTATCGGATGATGATGGTGAAGTTTTACTTCCCACATTTGGCAACCCATTGATTGGTACGCCAAAGAGAGCATCTCCATTGAGGAAAGGACAAGTCGGGTTGTAAAGAACAATAGGCTATTCTGAGATAGCAAGAAGGTGCGGAAGGTAGTCACTCCAATTACAGAGCTGCCACCGGTTACCACCACACTACCTTCCACTTCTAAATGGAAACCTAGAGTCAAAGTGATGAGAAATCCTCCAGAGGGTTCAAAGAAGTATAGGATGCCAGAACATTTGAAGGTAAAGATGCAGGTTGTTGATGTAAATCAGCAAGAACAACAAGTAGAAGTAGCTGAAGCTACAGTTGAAGTAGTGCCAGAAGTTGAAGAACCTCCCGTTCATCCATCACCACCGCAACCGTCTCCAATTCACATCAACTTGGAACTTGATTCACCAGTTCATGACATCTCAACACCAACTCATTCATCAGGAGTTGATGAGACTAGAACTAATCCTCCTAGTGAAGTTAGTCGAGACTCTTCGTCTTGGCTTGAGAACCTCCTAGGTAGGAAGAGGAGAAAGCCATCTTACCAATTGAACTTTGCATATTTTGATAATGTCTATGACACATCTGACAAGAAACTCAAAAAGCAAGTTCATGTGGAGAAGACTCCTGACAATGAGATTGTCATTGAGATTGCAACACCACCAGTTGACAAGAATGCCAAGGAGGTTGAGGCCGATGACTTCACATTGGTCAAAGCCAACCTTGGTAGAAGTACATGACAAGCTGATGTAAATATCTTTGAGGTTGCAGCAGGTAGATTGAAGGAAAGAGTGATAAAGGATGGTGAAGACAAGGCAACCCTCAAGGCTTAAAATCAACAATTGCGGCAGTACATCTCCAACTTGCTTCATGGTCCTTCACACGTCACCACATTGCTCCCACAGATGTTGGAATTACTTGCAGAACAAAATCAGCTGAGTCAGTTGGTTATTTATGGGAAACACCTAAGAGACTAGGTAGAAGAGTTCATCACCAGGGGCAGGTTCATACTTGCAGAAATGTACCGATTGAGGTACAATGCCCATGACCTTCGCTTAGAAATTCAGGATTCAAAGCAAATCATGGCGGAAAGGAAACCCAGGGATAAGATCATCATTTCTCACTTGAGGATGGTGTATGATTCAGTCACTAGAAATGAAGGCAAGCTGAAGCTTTTTACTTGGAGATAAACAAATCTTCAAAGTAAAAACATATGAAGCAATCTTTGTAGAAATGACTGAATGTAGACAAAAGGTGGAAAGTGCTCTCAAGTTCGTAAGAATGTTCGTGTCGCAAGTCCCTTGCCAGTATCAACGTGAGTGTTGACGTGCTTTTTATGACAGCGCCAACATAGAATAAAGTTGCCCAACGGTCACTCTATTCTCTCTTGATCAAAGTGTCCCACATGCTAAGATTGCTTGAAAGTTCATGTGTTCGACTCCAAGGTTCCTTTTATCGCGAATAGACTCAGTTGGTTGATGTGTTTTGCTGGTTATTTCAAGGGGACTTACGTAGTTGTTCAACTCTGTGAAGCAATTAGGATATGAATGATTTGGCAATATGGTTCTGGTATCTAGACTGACTCGAAAATGCAGAATTTAAAGGGGATAGGGATAGGGATTCTACAAATCTATTTCTAAAAGGGTGGAGGACGAGGATCGACTTAATCAATCTTCAAACCAAACTTTGCTTTGTCTCCTTTCGAACAACTCCGACAAAGTTGGTGCAATCTTCAAAGGATGAGAAAAGTGTTCAAACTATGACGCAACATGTTCATACCGTCAATACGACGCATACAAACATATGAACCATAATCGAAGTTAAGTGCTGATACTCCAGTTGACCACGCAAGGCGAACTTACCATCAGCAAGCCCGCTAGTGGTATGGATGAAGAAGATATGCTTGAATCACCACGCCACACTCCACAATTAACAACTACTTGCATGAAATAAAAATCTATTTTACTCTATCTACCTTGAATTGGAAAGACGAAATGGCCTTGCTAGCTACTCATAACAAAGAAGAAATCACCAAGCAATGAAACTCTTTGTATTGTGAAAAGTGTTCACAACAACCTTTTACAAAACTTTCAAAGGAAAGTTTTCTTCCCTCCTCAATCTAAAGCTAACTTCTAAGCTAAATGCCTTCTACTCTCTAGCTCTGACTTAACTCCAATTCTGATCTCTATCTCTAATTCTAATAGATTACAAATGAGGGGGGATGCCCCTTTTATAATAAGTCCAATTCAGTGGACGATTCAGATCAAATTACAATGAAGGGCTCAGATTGAGCCACCTATGCCCTGATTAGGGTTTCTGCCCTAAAAACCGCCACAGAGAGGAGTGGGCAATGAATGCACAGAATATTCTCCACTCCCCTGCAGGAATCATAATGAGCAATTAATGCCCACTACCATCATCAAGAAGATCCTCATCAAGCAGCGCGTTCCCACTGGCCTTCTCCCGGATAGCAAACTCGATCAACCGGGCCAATACTGCTTCAACCTCCTGTGTAGAGCTCGGTGGAATATGGTTGAGCTGGAACTCCAAGACTGCTACCGTCTGTCCGTATCTGATGCAAGATTTTCTCCATGTCACCAAGGCGTCCTGGGTATGCTGAATTATACTAGAGAACGTGGAGACATTCTCAAAGTCATCCAGGACAAGTGACCTCGCAGCTGAGAAGAATGGAGGCAGTCTACTTTTCAAGCCATCAGCAGTTATCTCCTCTGGGACCAACTTTCTAGCAAATATGGCTTCTAATGTATTGAGGACTCCCCCAAGATGTTGCCCATTGCTTTCCTCACTTTAGCTGAATCTGCCCTTGCTGCGTCGTGAAATCCACGGCCTGTGACCACCGAGGAGTACCAACTGGTGAAATCATACCTATCACCTCTCTGAATTACACCTCCATCCACCAAGGTTTCTAGAGGTATATGCATCAAAGCCCCCAAACGAAGTACAGTCTTCGTTTGATAGATGCGAGTATCACCCCAGGCCTGATCTACTATATCCATCCGTGCCAAAATATTTGAGGCCTGTCGATAAGCATCGGCAAGGTCCGCCATGAATTTCCCTGTCTCGGTATGAACACGGCTAACCCACTTGTATGCGCCTCCGTTTCACCATTTTCTTCCAAATCCTCTAAGGCAACAAGCGGCTCCTTGGAAGCCTCGTGGACGTTCCAGCTATTTGAGTTTCTTTGGTTCACCTGGACGTGCTAGATTCTGCATATATCCTATCCAGGTTTTGTGCTCCTTCTTCAATTTCTTATACTTCCCCTCCGTGCGGAGCAACTGATCCTTCAATGCCTGATAGGAGTTATCGAACTCCTCGATAACTTGGGCTCCCGTAGGACGACCCAACTCTACTGTGGTGATCACATAATTTTCAGGCCTCTCCTCGGTTCGATCACAATCTTCCCTCGGAATAGCCACCTGAAGCGTGCGAGAGCCTCATTCGTCGGTCGAGATCTTTGAAAACTTTCGGGCCCTTTTCTTCTCTGGTGGCGCACTGATCCTCCTGAGGAACTCTTCCATCTCAATGGCTGGATCCGTGTCATCCTCGGGTTCTCTCCTCATTCTGTCGGAAAGCCAATCAGGCACTGTCTGCTGTGGATTACAAACAACAAGGGGCTGTTCTTTTGTTGCCTCCATCTCGTGCACTTCCTCTCTTCTTGCACTGGTTTGCTCGGGCTCATCCTCCTCTATAAGCTGGGTATCTCCCGACCCTTGGGTCCCCTGTTCTGTGATTTCCTCTTCTTCCAAAGCAGTGTCCAACATCTGCTGAAAATGTGTGTCGGCCATTGTTTCCTCTTCCTCCTCATGTTGGCCGCCCCTGGATAAACTGACACTAGCTGATTCCCGAGCGTTGGGCTGATCTACCTCCTCAAGTCCCCGCTCTTCCTCTAATCCTGCCCTCTGATCGGCAAATAATGAAACCACTCTTAAACTCGAAGATTGAGTTTGTGAGTGCACTGGTGATGCTTGTTCTATCCTCAACGGTATCGGCTGGGTTGGCACTTCCACTTGTGCCCTCGATGTCTGAGCAATTTGTTTCCCCCTCTTTACCGATAACAGCCTTGGGTCACCCATCAAGCTGTAAGTAAGGGCGATCGACTTGCTCTTAAGTCTGCATACATGTCTGTCGACCCAAGTCCTGGTAAAAGTCATCACCGGGATAGAAAGAGTGTCCAAGTCCATGATCTCTGGCTCGGACCAATCAGGTGGTGGGACAGGAGTATCCCTAACTGACCCATAGTCGGGTTGCATGGCGTTGACATCCTCCTCCACCTGGTCGGGAACTGGAATAATCTCACATTCTCTAATCAACTTGAGAGGAAGTCTGGAAAACATCCTTCTTCTTATCTCAGCCTCATCCACTGCATTTGCCCAGAAGTCCTCGGATATGAGCTCGACGCATTATTCAGCGTTACGTACTATCCGGATGTTCCTGTAAGGATCGAAATCCTGCCTGCTTGTGTGATATGACAAATGATAAGATTGCAGCTCGTCCTCTGCCTCTCGGGCTGCCTGCAAAGAGGGACACACCTCAATGGAATTTCCCATGGTGATAGGGAAATCAAGTCCACCCTTCTTTTTCCTTTTCTGAATCTTATCGTAGGCAATCAATTTCCTAGATACCTCAA